>QANW01008856.1:541996-557230 GCA_003254865.1 Dryas drummondii | reverse complement strand
TTAAAAGTTAGTCCACTCACAGAAATAGCCCTAGCTTCGATCCTCGGCCGGATCGTCACGAGCCACAGCCGTGTCGCCTGCAAAGTGTCCGCTCACGCGCCAAGTTGAAACTTTCGTTCCTCAAGTCGCACCCATCTACACAAAACACTTACGAACTCAGTTTTGGTACTCAAAATAGCGCTAAATAATTTACGTGGCGGCTGGGTAGTCAGAACCCCCACTGTCGCCGCTCAAAGTGGCGGCACCTAAACTAGATTTCACAAATTTCTCCCAATTCCTCCAATTTTCAATCCTACACAGACATTGGGTTTCCTGGAGACAAAATTTATCCAAAACAACATCACCATAGCCCCCCAATCCGAAACCCACAGAAATTCCGAAATGACCCTAAACCCCCATATTCCATCTTCTGCAAATTCTCAAAATTAAACAACTAAACCATAAGAGGGTGAAAGCCCACTGAGAAGGAAAGGAAACCCACCTAATTTCGAAGTGGATGGCACTGTAGCTTGGCTAGAATCCGGCGAGACAGAAGGTGTCTCTGGCGTCGTTACTGTACGCGTAGGTCCGAACTGGCTGGAGGAGGCGTCGGGGAAGATGGCCGGCGCCGGGGGAATGGGTCGGTGCCTGGGACGTTGGCCGGTGGCCTTGGGTCGCCGAGAAGCTGGTCGGGAAAGTGGTATGGCCTGTTGGAGTCGCGCGCAGAGGAGAGAGAAAAGGGTCGGGGAGAGGAAGAGAGAATGAGCTCGGGGGGGCTGGTCTGTGGAGTCGGTGACGACGAGAGGGACTCGTCGCCGGGAAGTAGGCCAGAGCTGGCCGCGCCGGTGAGAGAAGAGAGGGGGAGGTGAGTGAGCTCGGGGAGAGAGAGGGAGAAGTCAGGGAGTGCGGGAGAGAGAGAGAGAGAGAGAGAAATAAAAAGGGAGAGAGAAAGTTCTAGAGAGAGAGAGAGAGAGTTGTGGAAAAATCTAGAGAGAGAGAGGAAATCTGATTTTTAAAACCCACTTTTATAAATTTACAACATTGCCCCTCACTTTAAACGCCTATATCTTTCAAACCGTAACTCGGATTGGCGCGTGCAGCGTGTCTATGAAATCGTGAGTTCGAAACCTATCCAACGGACCCAAAGTCAAAATCAAAAGCCCTTTTATTTTAAAAGTCAAATTTTTGGTCAAGCTTAAATTAAAACAAAAATAAATAAATCAAAACTTTAAATCAAAACCCTTTTTATTTTTTTCCAAATAAATCTAAAAATCTTTAAAATACAATCCAACATCTTTTATTAACCTCTTCAAAACATAGTTAAATAAAAATTTAAATTTCTAGTGAAAATTTGGGTCGGGTCGTTACAAAAATGTAAAAGAGTTTATAGTTGTTTGTAATATAGTGGAAATACACAAATGAAATCTGGCATTCTTTGTAATTTACTTATAACGTACATGATTTTTTATTTTTTTATTTTTTGGAAATTTTCGTTTACAAACATAGTAAAAGAAACATATGGTTCACAAACAAATTTAATTTGAAGATTTGGAGATGCCTTAAAAAACGACTTAAGAAACACTAACGTATAACGTATGTCACTAACTATAATTTGAAATACACTAAGGTTATAAATATTTAAAATCTCTCGAGTTATGAACTGAAATTTTCAACTAACAACTTGGGATGCATAAGAAACGACACGAGATGCTCTAAAGAACGACTTAAGAAACTCTAGGTTATGACTTAGAAAGCGTCAAAATATGACTTAGGATGTCACTAGGTACAATTTGAAATGCACCAAGGGTATAAACATTTAAAATCCCTCGAGTTAAGAACTAAAATTTTCAACGAACGACTTGAGATTCTTTAAAGAACGGTTGAAGAAGCCCTAAGGAATGGCTTCAGAAACTCAAAGGTATGGTTTTAGAAGCGTCAAAACATGAGTTGAAATGCCACTGAATACAATTTGAAATGCATCCAGGGTATAAACAATTAAAATCCCTCGAGTTACGAATTAAAATTTTTAACGAACGACTTGGGATGCCCTAAAAAACGACTAGAGATGCCCTAAGAAACGACTTGAGAAACACTAAGGTTTGACTTTGGAACTGTCAAGACATGACTTGAAATGTCACTAGGTACAATTTTAAATGCACTAAGGGTATAAACATTTAAAATCCCTTGAGTTACAAACTAAAATTTTCAACGAACGACTTGAAATGCCTTAAGGAAGAACTGGAGCAGCCCAAATGAACGATTTAGAAAACTCTAATTAAGGTATAACTTTGGAATGGTATAAACATTTAAAATCTCGAGTTACAAACAAAAATTTTCAATGAAAGACTTGGGATGCCCTGAGGAACGATTGAAGATGCACTAAGGAATGTCATGAGAAACTTTAAGGAATGACTTTGGAAATGTTAAGACATGACTTGCGATGTCACAAGATACAATTTGAAATGCACCAAGGGTATAAGCATTTAAAATCCATTATCAAGTTATGAACTGAAATTTTCAATGAGTGACTTGGGATGCCCTAAGGAACAACTGGAGCAGCCCTAAGGAACGACTTTAGAAACATTAAAATATGACTTTGGAAGCGTCAATACATGACTTGGGATGTCAAAAGTTACAATTTGAAATGCATCAAGGGTATAAAAATTTAAAATCCCTCAAGTTACGAATTGAAAAATTTCAACGAACGACTTAAGATGCCCTAAGGAACGACTGAAGATGCCTTAAGGAACGACTTAAGAAACTCTAAGGTATGACTTTGGAAGCGTCAAAACATGACTTGAAATGTCACTAGGTACAATTTGAAATGCTCGAAGGATATAAACATTTAAAATCTCTTGATTTACGAACTCAAATTTTCAACGAACGACTTGGGATGCCCTAAAGAACGACTGGAGATGCCCTAAGAAACGACTTGAGAAACACTAAGGTATGACTTTGGAAGCGTCAATACATGACTTGGAATATCACTGGGTACATTTTGAAATGCACCAAGAGTATAAACATTTAAATCCCTTGAGTTACGAAATGAAATTTTAAACGAATAACTTAAAATGCCGAAAATAACGACTGTAGATGCCTTAAGAAATGACTTGAGAAACACTAAGGTATGAATTTGTAAGCGTCAAGACATGATTTGAGATATAACTAGGTACAATTTGAAATGCAACAAGGGTACGTATAAACATTTAAAATCCCACGAGTTATGAACTGAAATTTTCATAATTCGTGGGATGCCCTAAAGAATAACTTGAGAAACTCAAGGGTATAACTTGAAAAGCGTCAAAACTTGACTTGGGATATCACTATGTACAATTTTATATGCACTAAATGTATAAAAATTTGAAATCTCTCGAGTTACGAACAAAATTTTTCAGGAAATGACTTGGGATGCCTAAGGAACGACTAGAGATGCTCTAAGAAACGACTTGAGAAACACTAGGGTATGACTTTGGAAGCCTCAAAACATGACTTGGGATATCACTAGATACAATTTGAAATGCCCAAGGGTATAAACATTTAAAATCCTTAGACTTGGGATGCCTAAGGAACGATTGGAGATTTCCAAAGAAATGACTTGAGAAACACTAAGGTATGACTTTCGAAGCGTCAACACATCATGACTTGAGATGTCACTCGCTACAATTTGAAATGCACCAAGGGTATAAACATTTAAAATCCCTCAGTTATGAATTGAAATTTTCAACAAATGACTTTGGATGCATTAAGAAACGATTGGAGATGCCCTAAGGAACGACTTCAGAAACTCTAGGGCATGACTTGAGAAGCGTCAAAACAAGACTTGGAATGTCACAATATACAATTTGAAATGCACCAAGGGTATAAACCATTAAAATCTCTCGCAATACGAAATAAAATTTTCAAGTAAGGATTTGGGATGCCCTCTGAAAAGACTAGAGATGCTTTAAGAAACGATTTAAGAAACCCTAAGATATGACTTTGAAAGTGTCAAAACATGACATAGAATTTCACAAAGGGTATAAAGATATAAACATGACTTGGAATGTCCCTGGAGTTACAAATTGAAACTTTCTACGAATGAATTGAGATTCCCTAAAGAACGACTTTAGAAGCCCTAAGGAATGACTTGAGAAACTATAAGATATGACTTTAGAAGTGTCAAGACATCACTTGAGATATCACTATGTACAATTTGAGATGCACAAATGGTATAAACATTTAAAATTCTTCGAGTTAGGAACTGAAATTTTCAACGAACGACTTAGGATGCCTTAAGGTACGACTTAAGAAACTCTAAGTTATGACTTTGGAAGCATAAAAAAATGACTTGAAAAGTCACTGAGTACAATTTGAAATGCACCATAGGCATAAACATTTAAAATCTCTCGAGTTATGAATTAAAATTTTTAACGAACGACTTGGGATGCATTAAGGAACAACTGGAGATGCCCTAATGAATGACTTGAGAAACTCTAGGGTATGAATTCAGAAGCATCAAAACATGACTTGAGATTTCACTAGGTACAATTTTAAATGAACCAAGGGTATAAACAATTAAAATCCCTCGAGTTACGAACTAAAATTTTTAAGGAACGACTTGGGATGTCCTAAGAAACGACTTAAGAAAATCTAAGGTATGATTTTGGAAGCGTCAAAACATGACTTGGAATGTCACAAAATATAATTTGAAATGCACCCAGGGTACAGACATTTAAAATCACTCGAGTTACGAACTGAAATTTTAACGAGCGACTTATGATGCCTTAAGGAATGACTTATGATACTTTATGGAACGACTGGAAATGCCCTAAGGGACAACTTAAGAAACACTAAGGTATGACTTTGAAAGCGTCAAGATCGACATGATTTGGGATGTTACTAGGTACAATTTGAAATGCACCAAGAGTATAAACAATTAAAATCTCTCGAGTTACAAACTAAAATTTTCAAGAAACGACTTGATATGCCCTAAGGAACGACTTAAGAAACTCTAAGATATGAATTTGGAAGCGTCAAAACATGACTTGGAATGTCACAAAGTATAATTTGAAATATACCCAGGGTATAAACATTTAAAATCCCTCGAATTACGAACTAAAATTTTCAACGAACGACTTATAATGCCTTAAGGAATGACTTATGATGCCTTATGAAACGACTGGAAATGCCCTAAGGGACGACTTAAGAAACATTAAGGTCTAACTTTGAAAGCATCAAGACATGATTTGGGATGTTATTAGGTACAATTTGAAATGTACCAAGAGTATAAACAATTAAAATCCCTCGAGTTACGAACTAAAATTTTCAAGAAACGACTTAGAATGCCCTAAGGAACCACTTAGGAAACTCTAAGATATGAGTTTGGAAGTGTCAAAACATAACTTGGAATGTCACAAAGTATAATTTGAAATGTATCCAGGGTATAAACATTTAAAATTTCTCGAATTACGAACTGAAATTTTCAACGAACGACTTATAATGCCTTAAGGAATGACGTATGATGCCTTATGAAACGACTGAAAATACCCTAAGGGACGACTTAAGAAACACTAAGGTATGACTTTGAAAGTGTCAAGACATGATTTGAGATGTCACTAGGTATAATTTGAAATGCACCAAGAGTATAAACATTTAAAATCCCTCGAGTTATGATCATTTGAAATTTTCAACGAACAAATTGGGATGCCCTAAGGAAAAACTTGAGAAACTCTAAGGTACGACTTAGGAAACGTCAAAACATGACTTGGAATGTCATTAGGTATAATTTGAAATCCACCAAGGGTTTAAACATTTTAAATCTCTCGAGTTACGAACTGAAATTTTCAAAGAATGACTTGGGATGCCTTAAAGAACGATTTGAGATGCCCAAATCCACGACTTTAAAAACTCTAGGAGATATGACTTGGGAAACGTTAAAACATGACTTGAAATGTCAATAGTTATAGTTTGAAATGCAAAATGGTATAAACATACAAACATGACTTCGAATGTCCTTGGAGTTACAAACTGAAATTTTCTACGAACGACTTGAGATTCTCTAAAGGACGACTGGAGAAGCCATAAGAAACGACTTGAAAAACTCTAAGGTATGACTTTGGAAGCGTCAAGACATGACTTCAGATATCACTATGTATAATTTGAGATGCGTCAATGGTATAAACATTTAAAATCCCTCAAGTTACGAATTGAAATTTTCAACGAACGACTTGGGATGCCCTAAGAAACAACTGGAGATGCCTTAATGAACAATTTGAGAAACTCTATGCTATTACTTTGGAAGTGTCAAAACATGACTTGGAATGTAACTGGGGACAATTTGAAATGCATCAAGGGTATAAACATTTAAAATTCCTCAAGTTACGAACTGAAATTTTCAACGAACGACTTGGGATGCCTTAAAGAACGACTGGAGAAGCCCTAAGAAACGACTTGAGAAACACTAAGGTTTGACTGTGGAAGCATCAAGAGATGACTTCGGATGTCATTAGGTATAATTTGAAATGCACCAAGGGTATAAACATTTAAAATCGCTCGACTTACAAACTGATATTTTCAACGAACGACTTGGGATGCCTTAAGGAACGATTGGAGATTCCCTAATGTATGACTTTGGAAGCGTAAACACCAGACTTGGGATGTCAATATGTACAATTTGAAATGCATTAAGGGTATAAACATTTAAAATCCCTCGAGTTATGAATTCAAGTCTTGAATGAATATCTTTTGCAAATTTGATTGGCCTGTGGCCAGGTGCATCTCACTAGTTCGATATCTATAAACAAACGAGAGACGAACTACACTATAGCAACTGTTTTTGGAGTATTCTACCAAGTGGCCCGTGCAGGTTGAACTGGTGGGACAATAGTTATAACATTTGTTATCCGTGGAACTAATATATTTTGGGAAATCATTTGCTTAATTCTCAAGCAATTCATTATCTATGGTTTGCTTTTTATCTAAAACGAATAATGGTCGAACTTATATCATCATGTATCAATTTACATTTTGAATTAATAACAAGAGTTTGTCTTTTTGTTGGTTTATTTATTTATTATTGTCTTTTTTTTTATATAGTTGTTGTAGTTTGTCACAACATGATCCACTTTATAGTTGTGATGACAAGATTCTTTTTGTTGGTCGATAACTAGATTGAAAATAGATTTTAACCTTCTGCTATTTGAGAAAAGTGAGGTGCATATATATGGACTGTTATCCTGCCTAAATTTTTTCCAAGCAAATAGCACTAAACTTTGGGCTTTCTGTTTGATTTATTTATGTTGATGACAATTAAATAAATGTAACAATTAATTAATAACTGAATCTTCATGGAAATCCAAAACTAAGGTATGGTTTATGTAGTAGCCGATTGTCAATCCGTACGTGGATAACCCTCGAATTCGATGGTTGTTTTGATATATAGGAACAAACGAACAAGGGAGAGAAACAAAGAGAGATCGAGTGCACCAAAAAGAAAGCAATCACACTTTTTTTTTTCTTTCTCTAAAAAAAATCAATAGATAGCCCATGTCATTTTAATTGTTCTTAGGGACAGATCCATGATTTAGAACTTGGGGGCTAAAAAAAAACCTCAATTGTATGAGGAAATTTTATTTATAAACAAAAAAGATAAACCTAGCCATGGAGGACATAGTGAGATTGGAACTAAAGTCCATGTACCTTGTTTCATGAGAGCTTCAATCTTCTCATTCATAGCAAATTGGGGAGGAGATCCTGATGGAAAGAGGTCAACAACAAGACGTACATGTCCTTTTTCTTGGCGATAATCCCATCTCCTGGTACTCTAAGAGGCAACCAACAGTGTCACGGTCCTCTACGTACAGAAGCTGAATACAGGGCAATGGCTTACACAACAGCTGAGTTAACTTGGATCAGACAGTACACTATTCTGGGATATGCATGTGTTTCTAGCATCTGCACCTATGATGCATTGTGATAATGTATTAGCTATGGCCCTTTCTACTAATCCTGTTTATCACTTCAAAGCCAAACATATAGAAATCAATTACCATTTTGTTAGAGAGAGAGTAACTCGAGGAGATTTAATTGAGGCTTGAGTTCATTTCCAGCAATAAACAGCTAGTTGATGTACTGACTAAGGCTCTTCATTCTTCTCAACTTAGATTTGTAAGGTCCAATCTCATGCTTGACCCCAAGCATGAGCTCGAAGGGGGGTGTTAACTAATGTTGACTCAGCCTAGTTAATTAGTTTAGACAGCTAAGCTTGTTTAGCTGTTAAGTTAGTTAAGCAAGATTAGCTTTGCTGCCTTTGTTAATCATTGTATAAAGGTCCAACCCACTCTTGTATTCACTTATTTTGATCGATTAATCAATAACAGAATCAGTTTCATAAATTCTCTCTTCTATCTCTTCTCCCTCTCTCTCTTTCTTCCTCTCTTTGATTCTCTATAAAACTCAATGAATGTTCAGATGATATCAGAGTAGGTTATCCACGTGCTCAGAAAGTGGAATGACATTCTCAATCTCCAAATGAAAGAAAGTTTATTAATTTCGTTTGTCCCCACCACCTATAAATTGCAGCAATACAATAATATTGTACAGACATTAAAGTTGAGTTTTTTGATTTACTTACTTTTCTTGATACTTTAATTTGAGAATAACAATAAGAGGGAATGAGATATATATATAAAGAGAGAGAGAGAGAGAGAGAGAGAGAGAGAGAGAGAGAGAGAGAGAGAGAGAGAGAGAGAGAGTCAAAAGAGTGGAAGAGCTAGTGAAGCTTATTTGATTGGTCCACGAGGACAAGGTTGGTCCTCAAACATGAGTACCCAAACATTGTTCTTTTTGTAATGTAAAGACTAAGGGTTATTGGGCTTTCGTTTGTTTTCTTGACTTGTTGTGTATGAGGTCTCACAAATGACTGTGTTGGGCCTCAAAGATTAGTGAGTCAATGTATTGTCTAAAATCCTTTTGATTTATATGAGGCCTTTATTCAAAGGAGACCCAAGGCCTGTGCTTTGGTCACCTTGGGCTTGGGCCAGCCAGACCTGTTCCCACGTCACTTAATATAAATTGTCCACGTGTTAAAATTGAGGCCAGTATACTCAAACTCAGAGCCCAGAAAGGCTGGATCTTTGAATCTACTATCAGTAGTATCATATTTGGTTATTGACCGAAAAAAAATACACCATATTTGTTCAATGTATTCTTCTTTCTTCTACTTCTTTTTCCATTTTTACTAGATTCTATGAACCACACCAATTATGATAATATTTTTCCATTTTTACTAGGTTCTATGAACCTCACCAATTATCATAATATTTTTCCATTTTTACTAGATTTTATGAACCTCATGCCAATTATCACAATATTGCCATTGAGGCACTACCAAATGTGAGACCATATGGAACCGAACTAGCAACTACAAAAATAAATGATTCATCCTTACAGCTTTTCACCAAGAGAGAAAACTTCTTCAAACAATCATGGCTTTGTTTAGTAGAAATGCATTGCAGCTGATGCTGGTTTTGTCGTTCATAACTATATTTGGTGCAGATGGAAAAACACATGTTAGAATAACAAACGATTTGGGTAGACCATCGACCCTTATCGTTCACTGCAAATCCAAGGATGATGATCTTGGTGTTAAAGTGCTTCCCCCTCATGTCTCCTTTGAATTCAGTTTTAACCTTAACATTTTTTTCGAGAATACACAATTCTACTGCAGTTTTACGTGGCCAGGTGTATTTCACTATTTCGATGTTTATATACAACAGAGAGATGAACAAGAGTGTGGTCGTTGTTGGTGGAGTATACTACCAAATGGCCCATGCAGGTTTAACTGGGCAGACGACAAATATGACATTTGTTTTCCATGGAACAAATCTATTTTCTAAAATCACTTGCTTGGTTCTCAACCAATTCATTATTTTTGGTTTGCTTTTTATCTGAAATGAATATTGCAAGTCTAACCAGTGACAGATTTAGAAATATTAACTCATGGGGTCAAGATTAAGAAGTGAATGAAGAATTTGGAATTTGTAAGATACAAAAGTGGGGTGTAATTGCTCGTAGTTTGAGTCATTTTCCACTTTATACCCTTACCTTTAAAACTCTGCAATATTCACCATAACATTTATTTTGTCTTTGCAATTTAAATTTCACCACCATTTATTTACTTAATTGTTGTGGAAGCCAACTTTTACTTATATGGTAATTGACAAGGGAAGACAAGTTGATTTAATTTAATTTTGGGAGCTTGTTTGCAAATGAAACCAAAGTTACAACAAAATCTAAATTGGCTTTTTTGAGAAAAAAAAAGTTTAAAAATTTAAACTGGTATTTTTGCCAATGTATCTGAACAACAAAATCTAAACTGGCTTCTTTTTTTTTTTGGCCAAACTAAACTGGCTTCTTAAAACATTAAAAAAATGTAAAAGCCTTGGAGAGAAGATGATGGAGAGAAAAAAATCTAAACTGGATCTGTAGAAATACTAGCAATATTAAGGCTAAACAATAATCCAAAAAATACTGAAACGATAAAGTTAACTTAAATCTGACTAGATTTCGTAAAGTTAACATGGGATTGATTGACACCATTGCCTCTCCTTATAATCAATAGCCACTTTGAAATCTTTTTACAAACACCATTGCCCCCTTCAACTCTAAGGATCAAACAAGATCATGGGGTCAAGTTTATAACTTTTAGGGGAATAAATAAGAGTTGTTGGGGTCAATTGATCCCATATGCCCCAATGTATGTACATAGGTCTGCCATGGGTCAAACTCATATCATCATGTATCAATTTACATTTTGAATAATAATAAGAGTTTGTCTTTTTGTTGGTTTATTTATTTTTTTGTTCTTTTTGAGTTTGATAGTTGTTGGAGGTTGTGACAACATGATCCACTTTATAGTTGCCGTGACTAGATTCTTTTTATTGGTCGATTACTTAATTGAAAATATATTTTAACCTTCTGCTATTTGAAAAAAGTGAGGGCCATATATATGGAGTGTTGTTGTCCTGCTTGAAATTTTTCTAAGCAAATAGCACTAAACTTTGGGCTTTTTGTTTGATTTATGCCTGTTGAGACAATTAAATAAATATAACTATTAATTAATGGCTGAAATCTTCATGGAGATCCAAAACTAAGGTATGGATTATTCTAAGCAAATAGCACTAACCATTTTGTAACAGATTTATTGACAGTACTACACAATGGAGTTCCAATTGTTATAACCTCACAAAAAAAAAAAAAAATTGTTATAACCTCACAATGGAGTTCCAAATGTTATAACCTCACAAAAAATTGCTCGGTTCCATGAGCTGCACTTTCTATCTTCAAGCTGATTGTCTTCCTTCTAGTCGATGAAGCCGGTTGTCTTCCATCAAATATTTTAATTTAAATTAAGCTACCCATCACTTCTATCAATAATCTCATAATTAATATGACTACCCGTTACATGCAAATTCTTCTTTAAACATGGATGACCTTTTGTTTGCCTCAAAATCTCTACGGTCATATGTCGACTAGGCCGCAGACCAAGGAAACTGTGTCTTTTTTGTGTGCGTTGGGCGTGCCAGTACGCGGTAGACCGAGCATACAATTGTGAATTTTGCACGTAAATCTGACTTCGAACTAGATGATTGTGACCGACGAAGAAATGAGATCTCGGTCTTAGGTTCTCATTGTCTTGCTAATGCAAGGAATTTTGGGAGGTCGTGATGGGATGGAAGTGATTTGGTGGATGATGAGTGTGAAATTGATGAAAGTAAAAATAAAATAAAAAGTGCAATAAACAAGTAGATGCAGGAAAAAGTAAAGTGCAATAAAAATAAAGGTAATCTTAAAGATTTAATAGAAATATTGTGAGTGTGAATAGAAAATTGCATCAACTAATACTATTCTAAACTACGAAACCCATAAAGAAAGCGATAAAGAAAGCAATAAAGAAAGCAATAAACCTAAGAGTTCGTTAATTATTAGGTACTGACAAATTTTTTTATTACTCAAACACACCCAAAGCCTCATAATTCCTTTGTGGGCCACCTTCTACAGATCTAGGTGTTTTTTTTCTCATCAGACCCTTTCTCTCTCCCCCTCTTTTCTTCCTCGTCTCTTCTTCCCTTTCTCTCCCTTTATCTCTTTTCTCTTCTCTATCCCTCTCTCTGGTATGTTGCAAAGGCCGATGACGACTACCAATATGGAGAGGAAAATCTAATCAATTGGGTGTCCAAATCTTCATCAAAGAAACTGGATACTAATGGTCCTTCCAATTAATTGAACTTGGTTGTTGAGCTCTCATCTTCAAGCTCAACCTCAGCTCTGTACTCATCCCCATCTTGTTCAGCTTGCGTGGGTCACTCTAGGTCTGTAGTTGTTGGTGGTGGGGTCTGTGGTTCATATCTCTACAATTTCAGCTTTTTTTTTTCAACTTCTATAATTTCAGCTTTTTTTTTTTTTTTCAACCTCTACAATTTCAGCTAAAAGGTCCAAATCCTAATCCAATTTTTTTTTTCTTTAGGTTCTTTTCTAACATTCTTCTGAGCCACTTAACATAATTGGAACTAGAGTTTCAGAAAATACCCATATCAAGTGTTCTACACCACTAAAACTGCACTTTAAGAAACTGAGCTAAACAAAAAAAATCAAGAACCTGCTACTGATAAGGAAGGCATGGGGGTGGAGCTAGCTTTCCTGATAACTCTCTAGGCTTTGTTATAATGAGGAACTTGGCATGTTCTTCGGCTTTGGAGGGTGGGAGAGAGTGGAGTGAAGCAAGCTGACCTGTATGTTACAATAAAGTGACTTAATTGTTAAATATTATAAATAGGTGTATTACATGTTACAAACAATAAGTAAAGTGTAGCCCAGAGTAATTAATTTTAAACCTAATTACCTGCAGAGAATAAACCTAATTACCTACGGAAAATAAACCTAATTACGTGTGGAAAATAAACCTAATTAACGATATGCAAATTAGAAATCACACTCATATTAAAACTAAGAAATCTATTGAAAACCCAAACATTCTAAAACACTAAACCCTTAAGGAAAACCATGAGATCTCCTCAAGAACGATCTACAAACTAGTTGAAAAGAAAACTAAAATCCTAATAAGTTCATGAGATTAATGATGAGATTAACCTCAATCCCTCAAGAACAAACTATTGCAAAAGAGAAACTAAAACTAAATCATGATAACTAGGAAGCTTAAAAAGCTTGAATGATATTTGGTGATAATCTTGCTTATTGTGCTTGATTTTATTTTTTTTTGGGAGGGGAGGGGGGTCTTGTTGCCTTTGTACTTCTCCAACTGCTTGTATTTATAGGGTTCAATGAAAAGCCTAATGAGTCGAACCTTTACTTGGCCTCAAAGAAAAATCCTACTCAATCTTAGAGATTTGATGAGATACGATCCGTATCATTTATCGACTTGGTCTCCAAGCAATATCCAAACTCTTCCCATGGTGGACTTGGAGTAGACTTGGGCTTAAAGATAAAATCTTTGACATTAAATTATGTCCTGCGTACGGTCTTGATTTTGGCAATAAATATGGAAGTTCATAATTAGGCCGTCAGCCGTGACTCATCGTCCTTGGGCATTGAATGGACCTCTATGATGCTCTTGAATCACTTCTACAGACCGCGGTTGAAACCTCATTGTCAACATAGGTTGCTCGCTTGCACAGTTGGAATAGCTTGGCCGCAATCTAGCTTGGTCGCAATCAAGTTTGGCTATGGCCATCAATTAGGTGAGGTTGCAATGCGTATATGGCCGTCCATATGGTCGATAATCGGAAGAACATTCAACCTAAATATTAATTCACTTCTTAACTTGGCCAAAATAGAGGTCGGCCTAAATTATAATCAAGATAATAATATAAATCATCTCAAAGCCCATTTTCTGACTTTACTTGATCGTCAGGCTACGGCCTAAGTATTAGAACTCGACTTGAAATTGCAGCCTAAATTAGAATCAAGATTATGATATAAATTATCTCAAATCCAAATCTTTGGCTTTACTTGGCCGTCGGGCTACGACCTAAATTTAGCGACGGCCTAAGTAATGGAACTCGACCCTGAAATCACGTCCTAAATACATACTAGTCCAAGCCACACCAAGATTCTACCATATGATTTCAACCTAAACTCACTCCAGCCATCGAATTGCAGCCTAAAATTGTAACACCCCGTATTTTTCAAGGAGTTATTTTAAATATTTTGCGAATTTATTTTAAGGATTTTGGAATTTATTTGGAATTTAAAAAGGTTTTTGGTTAATTTTTAATTTTTGTTTTAAATNTCTCTCTCTCTCTCTCTCTCTCTCTCTCTCTCTCTCTCTCTCTCTCTCTCTCTCTCTCTCTCTCTCTCTCCCTTGCTGCACAATGCAGCCGCCGCCATCACCGGCGCGTGAGCGCGCGTCTGGCGACGGCTGCCGGAGGTCGAAGCCCAGACGTGGTCACCTCCCTCCCCTCTTCCTCCCCCTGATGGCGGCGCAGCCCAGAAGCGCCCGAGACCTGAGACCCAGTTCAAGGCCAATCCGTGGAGCTCCGACGTCGACGCGACTTTTCCGGCGAGTTCGAGGCCGGCGACCACACTCATCTTCTTCTACTCGTTGAGTCGAGCACTGTGGTGTGCTCCGATTGTCCACCCGACGCTCCCCGACGGCGGATCGAGGCTAAGATGGCCGGCGACTTCTCCGGCCAGTTTCGAGCAATTCCAGCGAGAATTGGCCGTCGACCCAGGTATAAAGGTTGATCATCTCGACGTCTCCTTCGTGCCTGTATAATTTGTTTTCGTTGATTTTGAGTTTTGGAATTCGCGCAGGTTGACCACCACGGACCACCGCGGGTCCCGCCGCGTTTGGCCACACCGATAGCTGAAATTGTTGATTTTTGACCTTTGGCCAGTCACCCGAAGCTTGTGGTGAGTTTTCGGTGATTTTTGTGTGTTGTTTGGGGCTGGGCAGCCACAGTGTGTGGTGGCGGCCGCCTGTTTCGGTCGTTCAGTGGCCCAATTGTGTTTCTGAATTGTATTTGTGGGTTGTCGGGTCTTAACAGGTACACGGGCTCGGGAAATCTCATTCTCAATACCGTTATGCTGCCGGATTTGAGATCCGAGCAAAGGAGCCAAGAAGTGTAACGACCCGACCCAAATTTTTACTACAAATTTAAATTTTTATTTAACTATGTTTTAAAGAGATTTTTTTAAAAAGATGTTGAATTGTATTTTAAAGATTTTGGGATTTATTCGGAAAATAAGGTTTGGATT
>QANW01008856.1:490012-540742 GCA_003254865.1 Dryas drummondii | reverse complement strand
TTGAAAGATATAGGCGTTTAAAGTGAGGGGCAATGTTGTAAATTTATAAAAGTGGGTTTTAAAAATCAGATTTTCCTCTCTTTCTCTAGATTTTTCTAGAAATCTCTCTCTAGAACTCTCTCTCCCTCTATTTATTCTCTCTCCCCGCACTCTCTCTCTCGGGTTTTTCTCTCTCCCGCACCCTCACCCCTGCGCCCACTAGCCCCTGCCACCCCACTCACCATCACCGGCCACCTCTGGCCAGCCTCTGGCTTCGGCGAGCTTTCCCCCAGGCGCCAACCACCCCTCCGGCCTCCTCTCTCCCCGAGTTCTCTCTTTTCCCCTTTTCTCTGCGCACGACCAACCCAGCTACCCAGCCACTTTCGGTGGCTTTTCCATCGACCCCGACCACCGGCGAGCCTCCCCCGACGCCGATTAGCTCAGCCCGGCCCTCCTCCAGCCAGCCTAGCTGCGCGCACAGAAAAACCCAGAAAATCAGCAACTTGGCTCCCCTTTTGTCTCGTTGGATTCTGACCGATTTCCAGCGCCAATCACCTCCATTTTAGGTGAGTTTTATTCCTCTTCTATTGGGCTTTCCCTCCATTTCGTTTTGTAGTGTAAAAACCTTGGATTTAGATACTTGGAATTTTTGGATTATGGAGCCATTTCGGATTTCCTTTGGGTTTCGAATTCAGGGTCGTTATTGGTGTTGGTTTTGGACAAATTTCATCCCTAGGAACCTCTAGTGTGGTTTAAGATTGAAGGGTTGATTGGGTTGAGAAATTTTACAATTTTTGGCTAAAAATTGGTGAAGGGCAGCCACTTCGTGCGCCACCGAATGTGATTCTGAAACCCCCCACTGCCATTCGTGAATTAAGGATGATTTTGGGCATTTATGGAGTGGGTTGTTGAGCATGTCTACGTGAGTGTGATTGGAGAAGCCGAAGTTGTCCGTAAGTTAAATTTTGAACGTCGTTGAGTCGAGACTAATCTTACGTTTATTGTTTTATTTTAGGCGAGACGACCGTGGCTCGTGACGATCCGGCGGAGGATCGAAGCTAGGGCTGTCACTGTGAGTGGACTTTTGTTTTAAAATATTTTGTTTATTTTATGGTTGAATTTATTAGCTTATCCCGAGTTTTATTTGAGTATAGTTTGAGTAAAATATTTTGGGGTTGAATTTGTTATAAATGATTATGATTTTCAAGTTTACATTTCCGTTAGTTTGATTAATATTCTTATTTTAAGTTTTATTACATGATTTTCATATGAGGTTGATGAATTAAGTTGGTTTTAAGAGTCGAGAGAAAGATGCGATTTCAAACTTGTTTTAAACAAGAATTTATTGGAAATTGATTTTCAAAGTTTTGAGAAAGCCTTGAGTTGATGGCAAAAGGTGTGAGAATCTCATTGAGACTTTTCATTTTTAAGAAATTATTTTGCGTGGCATTGAGATATTAAAAATGTTTTTCAAATCACCTTTGCAGTACCCTCCAGGTTTCAGATATAATAGGTCTTTGGGACCCATCACGATGCACATATAGGCTTTGGGCCGTGTGTCGGGATGCTTCGCCCTTTGGGGGCCGCTCTGCGTGCACGTATGACCAGGATTGCCTGCATGTGCTGATTTATTCACACGTGTGTATGGCCAGGATATTGCCTGCACGTGTTGGATTTACTCCACGCGTGTGTATGGCCAGGATATTGCCTGCACGTGTTGGATTTACTCCACGCGTGTGTATGGCCAGGATATTGCCTGCACGTGTTGGATTTACTCCACACGTGTGTATGGCGAGGATTATTCAGTGTATATAGCATGGTGGAAAATGAAATTGGTATTTTCAAGAGATTAAATATGGATTTCAAGTGAGAAATATCTTTCGAGTTTTATTATGATTTTGATAAATTAAATGATTGGCTTTTGAGAAAAGTGTTTTGAGTTATCTTTTCTTTGAATTTCTTTAGTTTTATAATATTCTTAAAGCTTGGAAATGATTTTTAAACTGGGGGATTTCAAAAACAACTTGAGGTTTTAGAATTTTTATTTGGTTACAAAGGGTTTCTGAAAAGATATTTACCTTTGATTTTCATTAAACTGTCCACTCACTGAGTTTCGTCTCACGGTTTATTTGTTTCGTCTTAAATTGTCCCCCAGGTAGTAGATTTGGTGGAGGTCGAGCCAAACACGTCGACGCAGTTGCAATCATCTCCTTAGTCGGACCCTGTAGGCGCCATTTAGCTTTTGTTAAAATTCATGTAATAGAATAGCAGCTCTGATAACCACTCTACAAATTTTAAGTTGGATTCTCTGTGAAATTGTTGGGTCTGAGACCCTATTTTGGTTGCGGTAGAGGTGGTTGATATGTTAGAAGTGCTTTTTAACAGGTTTGAAATTTCTGGGTTAGTCCATTTTCAGGGGAGGTTCTGCCGAATTTTCGGTAGGATTTTCCTTGAATTTGGATTCCCGCAGGACCTCTTCGGGTTTCTGGGTAAAACTTGGGGGCGGTCCTGTCAAGAAGGGCGTTTCGGTCTTTTCGCGTGGTTAGACTATGAGTGAAATTAGTTAGTTTAACTTTTTGCTGGATTTCTTGTGTGCATTTGTTTGCTAGGACTTGATTTGACTAGGACTGGGTAAGTCTAGGCTTGAACCTTTAGGATGGAATTGATGAATGGATTATGCATTGAGGTTATGAGTTAGGATGTGAATGATTCGAGATTGAGGTTAATAGTTGACGTTTAGGCAATTGATTTGCCAGAATGATGATTATTATTTATTGATGGGATTTAAGATGTGAAATTGAGGAATTATGTTTATTTTGATGCTTGGATGATTTGTGATAAAATTGTGATGTGAATCAGTAATTATGGGTGTCATTATGGATTAATTTTTGAGTTTTATTGTTTAAGTCATTTCACTCATACGAGCTCTAGTGAGCTTACCG
Source organism: Dryas drummondii (assembly GCA_003254865.1). Lineage (NCBI taxonomy): Eukaryota > Viridiplantae > Streptophyta > Magnoliopsida > Rosales > Rosaceae > Dryas > Dryas drummondii. The sequence continues at coordinate 537,821 of QANW01008856.1, read as the reverse complement.
GGTTATTTGTTTGAATGACCCGGTGTACCATGGATATGGTGCAGTGTGGTTATTGGTGTTTTGCAGGTTAAGCAGGCTGAGAAGGCAGTGAGGAGAAGACGAGGCAGTGGGACTTATTTTAATTTGATTTAACTGATTTTATCCAGTGAATTTTACATAAATGTTTTGAGCTTCCACTCTGATTTATTTAACGTATTTATTTATTATATTAAGTGAATCGCTCATTCTTTGAAAAGAGGTTTAAAGGACAAAGTTTCAGTGTATTTTTGGGCCCTAGGATCGGGGCATTACAAAAATATATTTTGGCCCATGGAAAAAATTTCGGTTCAAACATATCCCCCTCAATATTCACAAAGTTTGGCTTGCTAGCCGAAGTTTATGAAAATTATGACCCGGCCTAAAATAGATCGGGACATTTCTCCACGACAGTTATACATGGGCCGCAAAGCTTACATATATATATATGTATATATAAAGATACATACATATATCATGTCACTTGCAGCCATCAATTGTCCATAGCCATTATGTACATATAGCCATTAATTAGCTTTCTTCAAACGACCATTTTTTTCTTATTGTGTGCGGTTATTAATTTGGCCATAGACCTTCAGATATATATATGTATATATATCTTAAATATAGCCATTATTAGGTCATTAATTGGCCTTTCTTCTTTTTGTGATTTGCAGGACCGAAGCCTTTTTTTAGCGGATCATGACTTTTCTCACCTTCGGTCCATGATCAACGAGATCTTATCTTTTGACTTCGGCTTCTCGGCCGAGCTGCAAGGTAGAAGTGAACAAAGTCTTTTACCAAGACTTTGCTTGTATGATTGTTGATGATCAATTATCCTCCTTCTTGGATTAGCAATGTGGTCAATGCATGTAAGACCCCGCATTTTTCAAGGAGTTATTTAAATATTTTGCGAATTTATTTTAAGGATTTTGGAAATTTATTTGGAAATTTAAAAGGTTTTGGTTTAATTTTTAATTCTTGTTTTAAATTGGGCTTGACCCAAAAGTTGATTTTTAAAACTAATGGATTTTCATCTTTGACCTTGGGCACGTTGGAAAGGTCTCGAGTTCACGAGTTCGTAGACACGCGGCACGCGTCAATCGGAGTTATGGTTTGAGAGTTACGGGCATTTGAAGTAAAGGGCAAACTTGTAAATTTTACAAAAGTGGGTTTTAAAACCCAAAAACCAGATTTTTATCTCATTCTCTCTCCTCTCTCCCGGATCCTCTCCCTCTCCCGCGTCTCTCTATTTCTCTCTCACTATCGCCGATTTGCCACCGGCGCGTCCGGCGGCGGATGGGCTGGGTTTTGAGCCCACCAGCCTCGCCATCCCTCCCTCTTCCTCCCCCTAGCCGCAGATCACCCACCTGAGCCACCATCGCGACGGATCGACGCGAAGACCGAGAGAGGCTCTCGCCGGCGATCTTCTTTTTTCGGCAACGACGGGACGCCGGACCACCTGGGTTCTCTTCCCCAGGCCTCGGCGAGTCCAGCCATGTCCTCCCCTAGCTCCGACGACCCCTCACGATGGCAGATCGAGAAATTTCAAGCCGACGGCTTCTCCGGCCAATTCGAGCTTTTCCAGCGAAATTTGGCCCTCGATCCAATTATGAGAAATGATCCTCTAGGTATGGGCTTTCTTTCCCCCTTGTCCTTGCGTGTTAATTTTGAGAATTTGGAGATCAAAAATTTTAGGGCTTGTACCCATTTCGGGTTTACCTTGAATTGAGCATATTTGAATGAATGCTGAGTTGATTTTGGTCCAATTGAAGTGTCTAGGTTGATTGGGGTTGATTTTAGTTGAAAACCAAATTTTTTTTTAGGATCACTGCCTCTGCCACTTGTGGTGGCGGGTCAGCGGTTATTTGTCTCTGTTTGCCCAAATTGAACTTCTAGGAGACCCTCTGAGGTTATTTGGAGAATTCTGTGAAATTTCTGTATATATATTGAAGTTGGTTGTCTGTTCCTAACAGGTACACAGGCTCGGGAAATCTGATTCCGGATGCCGTTAGGCTGCCGGATTTGGTATCCGAGTAGTGGAACTGTGAATGATGCTTATTGGATTGTAATGTAGAGTACTGTTATTGAATGGTCTGTTTTGTGTGGTTGTTGCTTTATGTTAGGAAGATTAAGAGTAGGATTTGGATCATGAGAATGAATTGATGAGGATATGAGGTTAAGGAAATAATTTGGAAATTTAGAGTTTGTCCTGAGGATAATTGTTGAATTAGGAAAGAAATGGTTATTGTCGAAGTAAATGAATGATGATTAGGCGATTATTATACCGATTTGATCGAATTGAGTATTGAGAAAGTATTAGTATGATTTGAGTGACAGACAAGTGAAGGGTCGTGAGTAGGAATCAATCTCGGAAAGGTTTCGGTGTAGTTCGGAGTAAACAATGAGTGGATTTTGGTTATGATTGATTATTTATACAATGTTGTTTAAGACGTTGTGATTTGAGGAGAGACACCTCCTTCTGATGAGTGGGTTTGATAAGGAGAATTTAGAAAAGAATATTTAAAGGCTGCTGGGTAAATGCACGTGTTGACCGGTCGAGCCTGCCTGTGTAAAATGCACGGGATTGTGGCCAGGATACGAGCCTGCTTGTGCGGAGAGACCCCTCCGTACGAGATTGTGGCCAGGATACGAGCCTGCTCGTACAGAGAGACCCCTCCGTACGAGATTGTGGCCAGGATACGAGCCTGCTCGTACGGAGAGACCCCTCCGTACGAGATTGTGGCCAGGATACGAGCCTGCTTGTGCGGAGAGACCCCTCCGTACGAGATTGTGGCCAGGATACGAACCTGCTTGTGCGGAGCGACCCCTCCGTAAGAGATTGTGGCCAGGATACGAGTCTGCTTGTGCGGAGAGACCCCTCCGTACGAGATAGTGGCCAGGATACAGTTCTGCTCTTACAGAATGACCTCTATGTACGAGATTATGACGAGGATAAGGGCCTGCCCGAGGGCGGGATTGTGGCCATGACATTGTCTACAGTACAGGTACGAGAATGATGTGAGTTTTAAGAATAAGTGTTTTGAGATATCAGCTTCCAAGGATAAATTCAGTTCAGAGTTTGATTTACGGTTGAGGGGATTTAAAAATGGTTTTGAAAGACGAGATTTTTTGAAAGTAGTTATAAAGCTGGAGAAATTCCAAGAAACGAAGTGTGTGAAATTAGATAGATGGTTGTTTGGTTGCTTGTATTGCATTTGTTTGCTAGGACTTAGTAAGTTTAGGCTTGAATCGTGAGGACGGAAATGATGGTGTCCATGCATTGAGGATATTAATTTGGATGTGAAAGATTGAGGTTGAGGTTAATGGTCGATGGTTAGGCAATTGATTTATCAGAGTATAATTATTATTATTGATGGAACATTAGGTGATTGAAGAATTCGGATTTAGGAGGATTAATTAGTTACGCCTTGGATTTATTGCGAATATCTTCCAGATTGTAAATTGAGATAAATGACAAAATTATTTTGAGGCCTTGTGAATTCTTATCAAGGATAAATATTTACATCGTTTCATTCATATGAGCTCTAGTGAGCTTACCGGGTTAATTGTTTGAATGACCCGGTGCACCCTGGATATGGTGCAGTGTGGTTAATGTTTTGCAGGTTAAGCAGGCTGAGGAGGCAGTGAGGAGAAGTTGAGGCAGTGGGACCCACTTTGTTTTGATTTAACTGATTTTATACAGTGATTTTTACATACATGTTTTTGGGTTCACACTTTGATTTATCAAATGTTTTTTTTTATTATTATATTAAGTTCATGGCTCATTCTTTGAAAAGAGGTTTAAAAGACAAAGTTTTAGTGTATTTTTGGGCCCTAGGATCGGGGCGTTACAATGCATCTCAAAACCAGATCTGAATTCAATGGAGAAGAAGATGCAAAAATTGCAGATGTGAAATTTTCGGTGGACATGGGTTTGCAGATGTGGAATTTTCGGTGGACATGGTGGTGTAGCACTTTTTGGTGGACAAGGCGGCCGACACATGAAAAAAAAAACCCCTCATATATATATTTTGGTTTGAAAAAATGTAAAAGGGTATTTTAGTCTGAAAAAATGTAAAAGGTTAGAAATGTAAGTTTTTGAATTGTAGGGTAAAAAAAAATTAATTGGTATTAGAAGGGTTATTCAATTAAATTACCCTTTATATATTGTATCAAGTACAATTAAATTACAAAATATATTTATTTAAGTTTCAATCCAAAAACAATGGCAAAAAAAAAAAAGTATCAATCCAAAAAAATAAAATAGCCCAATAAAAAAAGGCCCATCTATTCAAACAAAAAAGAAGGCCTGTCTCTTTATTAAACTCATAGCCCTACTATCTAGATACCCAATTAACTTTAACTAAATAAAAAAAAAAAGCTCAAAACCCCAACATTAAAAGATGAAAACGTTGAGGATTGAGCGCCCAACATTTATAGTTCGTGTAACGACCCAATTCAAATTCCACTAGAAATTTAAATTTTTTTATTTAATTATGTTTTTAAGAGGTTTTAAAAGATGTTAAATTGTATTTTAAAGATTTTGTGATTTATTTGGAGAAAATAAAAAGGGTTTTGATTTAATTTTTATTTTTTTTGTTTTAATTTGGGCTTGACCCAAAATTGACTTTTAAAATAAATGGGCTTTCGATTTTGACTTTAGGTCCGTTGGATAGGTTTCGAGCCCACGATTTCATAGACACGTAGCACACGCCGATCCGAGTTACGGTTTGAGAGATATAGACGTTTGAAGCGAGGGCAATTTCATAAAATTGACAAATTGGGTTTAAAAATCAGATTTTTTTAGAAGATCTCTCTCTCTCTAGAATTTTCTACAACCCTCTCTCTCCCTTTATTTCTTCTCTCTCCCCTCCCTCTCTCTCTGCCTGTTCTCTACACCCCCGCAACCACCCCTGCACCAATTGACCACCACCACCACCCACCCCGCCGTCGAGCACCACTGGCTTCACCGGCGTGACCCCCCCAGGTGCCGACCACCCCCCAGCCTACTCTCTCTCCTCATCCTCTCTCTCCCAGTGTTTCCTCTCTTCAATCTCTCTGTGCGAAGCACCGGCCATCAACGCCGGCCTTCTCTCGCAGCCGCCAACCTCCGGCGAGCCTCCCCCGACGCCAACCACCTCTCCGCACGAATCCAACTCGAAAAAGGCAGTCCTGACTGCCGGCTTCTCTTCCCTTCTTCGACCAGTTTTTCGGCGCCAATCTCCTCCATCCTAGGTGGGTTTCGTTCCACTTTCTTTGGGCTTTCATTTCTTCTGGTTTTGTAGCTCAGAAATCTTGAAATTTTGAAACTTGAATTTATGGGATTTAAGGCTATTTTGGGGTTTGTTTTGAAATCTGGTTTCGGGGATTATTTTTGGACAATTGTTGGACATTATCCACCCCTATGAACTCCAATTAAAGATTTTAAGTTAAAGTTTGTTAAATTACGAGTTTTTGTGGAAGTTTGAGTTGGGGATTTGGGGTCATTTCGGGTTTTTATTGGGTTTTCGGATTTGGAGGCTTTTATGGTGTTATCTTGAACCAATTTAGTCCTTGAGAGACCCAATAGCTGTTTAGGATTGAGAAATTTAATGGCTTTCGTTGAATTTAAGTTTATTTGGTCAAATTTTGACTGGAAACAGTCATCTCGGACGGCACACACAGTGATTTCGAACCCTCACTATCTTTTTGTGATTGTAGGTTTATTTTAGGACATTTATAGAGTTGGTTATCGATCTTGGTTAGAATGTTTCGGGTTGGGCTGAGCCAGAGAACTTTCAGAGTGTTTATGTAGGTGTTTTGAGTCTACGCGTGGATGCTGTGAACCGTCGAGTTAGAACAAGAGTCGGGTGTGACGTTAAGTTGAGTACACATGTACATTTAAGTGTCTTGAGTCGGAACTAATTCTATTTCTTTGATTGTTTATTCTAGGTGACACGGCTGTGACTCGTGACGATCCGGCGGAGGATCGAAGCTAAGGCTATCTCTGTGAGTGGACCCTTCTTCCTTAAAATGATTTATGAAATTTGCATTTTTATCTTGGTTAATTGAATTTGTTTTAGTAATAACAAATGTGAGTGAACTTTGACCTTTCAAAAGAATTTCATGAAATTCCATCATTTTAATTACGTTAAGCATCTTGAGTTTGATTTGGGATTTGGTGAATAAATGTCGGATTTCGGTTTTTTTTCAATTCCCTTTGTACATAAGTTTAAAAATATGGTTTCACTTGACGGATTGTTTAAATTGATGAATATCTCTTGAAAAGGATTTTAGCTTATGATTTTCTTTATATGATTTATTTAATTTTTCGGTTTTCGATCAAAAAAGAATCGGTTGGGTTTATACACTTTGATTTTAATTGGAATTATGCTATAAGTTATGGATTTAAAGTCTTTTTGGGAAAGTACAATGATATTTGTTTTCGGTGGAAAAAGGATCTATGGATTTGGTTATGAAAAATAGTTTTCAAACCACCCTTGCAGTACCTTCTAGGTTATCGGATTGGATAGGTCTTTGGGACCCATCACGGCACACATATAGGCTTTGGGCCGTGTGTTGGGATGATTCGCCCTTTGGGGGCTGCTCTGCGTGCACGTACGATCAGGATTGCCTGCACGTGTCGGATTTTACTCCGCACAGGTGTATGGCCAGGTTATTCACGGTATATAGCATGGTGGAAAATGAAATTGGTATCTTCAAGTATTTAAATATGGATTTTAAGTGAGAACTAATTTCCAAGATTTATAAGGATTTCGATTTAATTATTACTATGACTGTTAATTTAGATGGTTGGCTATTGAGAAATGAGTTTTGATTTATCTTTGCCTTGAGTCCCATTAGTTTTATAACACTCTTCAAGCTTGGAAATGGTTTTAAAACTGGGAGATTTCAAAAAGCGACGTGAGGTCTTGAGTTAAATGTGGTTATGAAGGGTTTTCTTAAACAGGAAATTTACTTTTGTTTTCATTTTCATTAAACTGTCCACTCACTGAGTTATTTCACAGTTTTTCTTGTTTTGTCTTAAATTGTTCCCCCCCAATTAGCAGTTTTGGTGGAAGTCGAGTCAATCACGTCGAGGCAATTACATCTATATCCGTACTCGGACACTGTAGGCGTCATTTTAGCTTTGTAAAATTCCTTGTAATAGAATAGTGGCTCTGATAACCACACTGAAATTCTAAGAAGGTTTTATTTGAAATTGTTGGGTCTAATTTTTGGTTGTGGTAGAGGTGGTTGATATCTTAGAAGTGCTTTTACAGGTTTTGAAATTTTTGGGTTAGTCCATTTTTCAGGGGAGGTTATGTCGAATTTTCGGTAGGATTTTCCTTGAATTTGGATCCTACAAGACCTCTCAGGGTTTTAGGGTGGAATACGGGAGCGGTCCTGTCAGTTCGCCTCGAGCCCTCAAAATCTCAACTTGGTACCACCTTGTTGGCTCGAGGGCACAATAACATAGGTTTAGATACTAATAAGTTTGTGCAATTGAGGTATTACGCTAGTTCCTAAATTCCTAGATTGGCATACAAATGCTGAGTCCGGCTAGTATGAGGGACTAATTTTGAGGGATTGTGATAGATTGTTTTATAACAGCCATTACATTAAACAAAATGACATATGGTTAGGTTTTAACTCTGATATTTTGAACTCCTCCAAAAAATCTAGAGTTACAACCTAACAGGCAGCATACACAAGCCCAATTCTACACCCTAGAATGGTATGAGTAAGAGTAACCCTGTCGATGGATGAGGTCAAAAATACGTGTCATTGGATTAATCTAATGGCTATTAATATAAAACAATCCCTCACAGTCCCTCAAAATTAGTCCCTCATACTTAGGGCTGGGACGGTTTGACCGAAAAACCGAGATGGAACCCGAAACCGGCCCAATCGATACCGAGAATAACCGTATCGGAGAAGAACCGTACCGATGTAACGCCCCGATCCTAGGGCCCAAAAATACACTGAAACTTTGTCCTTTAAACCTCTTTTCAAAGAATGAGCCATGCGCTTAATATAATAAATAAATACGTTAAATAAATCAGAGTGTGAACCCAAAACATTTATGTAAAATTCACTGTATAAAATAAGTTAAATCAAATTAAAATAGGTCTCACTGCCTCGTCTTCTCCTCACTACCTTTTCAGCCTGCTTAACCTGCAAAACACCAATAACCACACTGCACTATATCCATGCTACACCGGGTCATTCAAACAAATAACCCGGTAAAGCTCACTAGAGCTCGTATGAGTGAAACGACTTAAATTAACTAACCTCAATAATTTTCTCAATTTCCATACTCAGTAAATAATCCACCATTAAATAACCAATATTCCAAGCATCAAGAAAATCATAATTCCTAGTAACCAAATCAAAATCTCATTAATAATAATAATAATCATTCTACAATTCAAATGCCTAACGTCAACTAATAACCTCAACATCAACCATTCACATCCTAACCCATAATCTCAATGCATAATCGTCCTTATTCCCATCCTCAAAATTTAAGCCTAGACTTAGCTAAATCCTAACATACAATGCAAAAAGTCATCTATCTAATTTCACTCACGTCGCTTTTTGAAATCCCCATAATTTCACTCACATCGCTCCTTGAAATCCCCCAACTTTAAAATCATTTTCAAAATCTCTTCTTTCAAATCCATTTTTTTAAATCCCTTCAAACCGTAAATCAAACTTTGAAAAACAATTAATACTCTGAAGTTGTAAAACTATTAAAATATCTGAAACAATACGCAATGTCTTTCTGAAACTGTCATTTAAAACATTTACTGATGTAAAATCATTTCTCAAAATACTCCACAACTGAAATCTCACGCCACACTAGTACCCGGTGAACTGCTAGTCATACACTGCCGAGTCATCTCTAGGCAAGTGCAGAGCAAATTTATACCTGCTGTGATGCTGGTCATACACCGCCGACTAGGCAACTGCAGAGCAAATGTTATGCTGGTCATACACCGCCAACTAGGCAAGTGCAGAGCGAGTGCTGGTCGTACACCGCCAATTAGGCAAGTGCAGAGCTAGTGCTGGTCGTACACCGCCGAGTCATCTCTAGGCAAGTGCAGAGCAATATATACCTGCATGCTGGTCGTACACCGCCGAGTCATCTCTAGGCGAGTGCTGAGCAATATATACCTGCTGAAGGGGGTACTAATATGGCGGTTTGAAACCGCTTCTGTATACTTCAATAAACCACATCTCATAAATTCTCATCCTTATAAAAACTGAAAATATAATTCTTCTGATAAACCTGTTAAAATCAAATCATTCCCCAAATCGTGAAAACTGCTAGATTCAAATCGTTTCTGAAGGACGGAAATTCAATAATAAAACTTTCCCAAAATAATATCAAAAATCATTTTCAGAAACTGTTCATACTTAAAAAAATCAAGAAACGAGTTGAATTATAAAAATATGCAAAACATTTCGAAAACCAAAGATTTACTCACAGTCTACCCCGAGCTACACCAAATCCCTTTCGAAACTGATTCCTACTCACGCCCCCTCACTTGTTTGTCATTCCTACTCACAGTCTACTATATAATAATTGCTTAATCCTTACTCATATACCTCGACAACAACATTTCTTTTCTAATTCAGCAATTATCATCATTCCTTGATCCTAAAAAATATAGACATTTCTCATCTAATCAGTACTTAATCCCAGGGCAACGCTATAATTCCCAACTAATTTCTTAACCTCAAATCCTCATCAATTCCTTCTCATGATCTAAATCCTATACTTAACATTCACTAACATAAAGCAACCAAACACTCAAAACATACAGTTAAACCACGGTACTCAACAACATAGACAAATAAGTTTCACTCACTGTTTAACTGCGTAAAAAGACTTAAATGCCTTTTACGGCGCCAAAGCTCGGATATCAAATCCGGCAGCATAACGACATTGGGGATAAGATTTCCCGAGCTCATGTACCTGTTAAGACCAGACAACCAACTTAAATACAAACAGAAACACAATTGGGCCACTGAACAACCGAAACGGCCGGCCGCCACCACACACAGTGGCTGCCTGGCTTTATACAACACAGAAATTTCACAGAACTCACCAAACAACCTCCAAGGATCTCCTAGAAGTTCAAAGTGGGCAAAAAGAGACAAACGGCCGCTGACCCGCCGCCACAAGTGGCAGAGGCAGTGGTGGCTGCGGCGACATATCCTAAAAATTTTGGTATTTCAACTAAAAATCAACCCCAATCAACCTAGGCACCTCAATTAGACGAAAAACAACCCAGAATTCATTTAAATATGCTCAATTCAAGGAAAACCCGAAATGGGTACACGCCCTAAAATTTCAATCTTCAATTTCTCAAAATTGACACGCAAGAACAAGGGGAAAAGAAAGCTCATACCTAGAGGATCATTCCTCGTAACTGGATCGAGGGCCAAATCTCGCCGGAAAAGCTCGAACTGGCCGGAGAAGTCGCCGGCCATCTCAGCGTCGATCCGCCGTCGGGGAGCGTCGGGTGGACGATCAGAGCACACCACCGTGCTCGGCTCGACGAGAGGAAGCTTCCAGGGCCGGAGCTGGGCCGCGAAGACGCCGGAAACTGTGAGTCAACGCCAAACCTCCAAACGGGCGAAAACTGGTTCTCGGGTCTCGGGGCATTTCTGGGCTGCACCGCCATCAGGGGAAGGAAGAGGGAGGGAGACGACCTCGTCTGGGCTTCGACCTCCTACAGCTGTCGCCGGACGCGCCCTCACGCGCCGGTGATAGCGGCGGCTGTACTGTGCAGTGCGAGAGAGAGGTAACCGCGCGGGGAGAGAGAGAGAGAGAGACCGAAAAAATGAGGAGAGAGAGAGAGAGAGAAAATCTGACTTTTGGTTATTTAAAACCCACTTTCATAAAAATTACAAGTTTGCCACTAGCTTCAAAAGCCCGTCTCTTTCAAACCGTAACTCCGATTGACGCGTGCCGCGTGTCTACGAACTCGTGGACTCGAGACCTTTCCAACGTGCCCAAAGTCAAAGACTAAAGTCCATTATTTTTAAAAGTCAACTTTGGGTCGGGTCGTTACAACCGAGATATCGGTTTGCCAACCGAACCGATATGTTCGGTTTTGGTTTCGGTTTCGGTTCTCAGATCTTAAAATCGTCGGTTTACCGAACCGGACAGAATATATATAACATTTAATTTAAAATAATACAATTTTATAAATTTATAATTTTCTATACCCTAAGATACCTTTCTATAATACATTTATATACATTTTTATAATTTATAAAACATATATAAATTTATAAACCCTAAACCCTAAAGTCTAAACTCTATTGTGTGTTTTAAAAATTTTAAATCATATACCTTATATCTTATACCCTAAGACTATAATTCATACTTTCATAGTTGGTATATAAGTATATAACTATAAAAATGTCTAGGATATGGTATAATATTAGAATATGGTATATCACTATATATGCTATACCTATATACCCTAAGGTTTAGGATATGGTATAATATTAAGGTTTAGGATATTTTTAATTAGTTTTTATATACAAAAGTATTATATAAATTATATAAAAATGTATTTTAGGATATATAAATGTATTATATAAATGTATTAAAAGTAAAAACTCAAAACTCAAAACTCCAAACCCCAAACCCCAAACCAAATCTCAAAATACCTTAATGTCTAAATTAAATTAATTAATAAAATGAAACAAGACTTAAAAAAAACAACTATAACGTCCCGAACCTCGGGCCCATAAACATTCTGAAAATCTTGTTATTTAAACCCTTTTTCAAAGAATGAGCCATTCACTTAATATAATAAATAAATACGTTAACTAAATCAGAGTGTGAGCCCAAAGATATTGATGTAAAATCACTTTCTAAAATCGGTTTAAATCACTGTATAAAATCATTTACATAAATCCAGTGGGTCCCACTGCTTCGTCTTCTCCTCACTGCCTCCTCAGCCTGCTTAACCTGCAAAACACAATTAACCACACTGCACCATATCCATGGTGCACCGGGTCATTCAAACAAATAACCCGGTAAGCTCACTAGAGCTCGTATGAGTAAAATGACGTAAATATTTATCCTTGATAAGAAATCACAAAGCCTCAAAATACTTTTTGTCAATTATCTTAATTTACAATCCACAAAATATTCGCAATAAATCCAAGGCGTAACTAATTAATCCTCATAAGTCCGAAATTCTTCAATCACCTAATATTCCATCAATAATAATAATTATACTCTGACAAATCAATTGCCTAATCATCAACCATTAACTTCAACCTCAATCATTCACATCCTAATTAATAACCTCAATGCATAAACACCATCATTTCCGTCCTCACGATTCAAGCCTAGACTTTACTAAATTCTAGCAAACAAATGCAATACAAGCAACCAAACAAACATCAATCTAATTTCGCACACTTCGTTTCTTGGACATTCTCCAACTTTATAACTACTTTCAAAAATTTCTTCTTTCAAAACCATTTTTTAAATCCCCTCAACCGTAAATCAAACTCTGAATTGAATTTATCCTTGGAAACTGATATCTCGAAACACTTATACTTAAAACTCACATCATTCTAGTACCTGTACTGTAGACAATATCCTGGCCACAATCCCGCGCTCGGGTAGGCTCAAATCCTGGCCACAATCTCGTACGGAGGGGTTGCTCTGCACGAGCAGGCTTGTATCCTGGCCACAATCTCGTACAGAGAATCGCTCTATACGAGCAGGCTCGTACCCTAGCCACAATCCCGTGCATTTTACACAGGCAGGCTCGACCGGTCAACACGTGCATGTACACAGCAGTCTTTAAATATTCTTTCCTAACTTCTCCTTATCAAACCCTCTCATCAAAAGGAGGTGTCTCTCCTCAAATCACAACGTCTCAATCAACATTGTATAAATAATCAATTATAAACAAAATCCACTCATTGTTTACTCCAAACTACACCGAAACCTTTCCGAGATTGATTCCTATTCACGACCCATCACTTGTCTGTCACTCAAATCATACTAACATTTCCTCAATGATTAATTTGATCGTTCTGTAAGATAATTACCTAATCATTTTCCATTAATCCTCGACAATAAGTATTTCTTCCCTAATCCAGCAATTATTCTCGAGCAACCCTATAATTCCTAAATAATTCCCTAGCCTCAAATCCTCATTAATTCATCCTCATGATCCAAATCCTACACTTAGCCTTCCTACCATAAGATGACAAACACACAAAAACAAACAATTCATTAACGGTACTCTACATTCAAAATCGATAAGTTTCACTCACAATTTAACTACGTAATAGACCGAAATACCCTTCATAGTGCCATTGCTCGGATACCAAATTCGGCAGCATAACGGCATCGAGAATGAGATTTTTCAAGCCCGTGTACCTGTTAAGACCAGACAACCAACTTTTAAATATTCAGGGTTTACAATTTGGCCATTCAACGACCGAAATGGACGGTAACCACCACGCACGGTGGCTGCCCAGCCCCAACTACACACAACACTCACAAACACGTAAACAGACCCTGGGGTTGGTCTCTAAAAGTCCTAGAGGGCTGATTAACAAGAAAAACTACCCATCTTGCCGCCACAAGTGGCGGAGCCAACGGTGGCAGCGGCGGCACATCCAAAGAAAATGATTTTTCAACTGAAAATCAACCCAAATTCAACCTAGGCACTTCAATTGGATGAAAAACAACTCAGAAAACATTCCAATAGGCTCAATTCAAAGCCAACCCGAAATGGGTACAAGTCCTAGAATTTCAATCTCCAAATTCTGAAAATTGACACGCAAGAACAAGGGGGAAAGAAAGCCCATACCTAGAGGATCATTTCTCGTAACTGGATCGAGGGCCAAATATCGCAGGAAAAGCTCGAACTGGCCGGAGAAGCCGTCGGCCTGAAATTTCTCGATCTGCCACCGTGAGCGGTCGTCGGAGCTAGGGGAGGACATGGTTGGACTCGCCGGGGCCTGGGGAAGAGAACCCAGGTGGTCCGGCGCCGCGATTTGGCCGGAAAACTAGAGATCGCCGGCGATGACATCTTCTCTGTCTCGGGTCATTTCTCTGTCGAGGGTGGTCGCCGGAGCAAGGGGAGGCCAGAGGAAGGAGGAGGGAGGGACGACGATGGAGGGGAGCCAAAGCCCGACCTCAATCGCCGCTCGATGCGCCCACATGCGCCGGTGGCAGCGGCGGCGAGAGTGAAAGAGAGAGACACGCGGGAAAGGGAGAGGATCGGGGAGAGAGGAGAGAGCATCAGATAAAAATCTAGTTTTTGGGTTTTAAAACCCACTTTCGTAAAAATTACAAGTTTGCCACTCCCTTCACATGTCCGTATCTTTCAAACCGTAACTCAGTTTGACGCGTGCCGCGTGTCTACGAACTCGTGGACTCAAGACCTTTCCAACGTGCCCAAAGTCAAAGACGAAAGTCCATTATTTTTAAAAGTCAACTTTTGAGTCAAGCCCAATTTAAAACAAAAATTAAAAATTAAACCAAAACCTTTTAAATTTCCAAATAAATTCGCAAAATATTTAAAATAACTCCTTTAAAAATACGGGGTCTTACAACAACCCTATTTTTTTTTTTTTAAGAATATAAAATATAATGATTAAGACCTCTTTTTTTATTTATTTTTTAAAATACATGGCATTCTTTGATTGGCTGTTCTCATTTTTACCATACCCCATATCCCATGGAATCTTAATTCCCAAAAATCACAAAAAGCTTGAATGACGTAGGTGGCTTTGATGGCTACCACATAATGGCCAATTGAAAAGATTTTGAGATGCCATTCTTTGTTTTTGGAGCTGTCCCTCTAATATTGCAGAAAGTTAACTTTGCATGCAAACATGTATATTGAGCAATTACTTATCCTACAGTACTGATCATTAGCCTAGCTATCAAGCCATCATCTCTGAGCTTCGCATCATCTCCGAGCAGCCTTCATCTTCGAGCCCCGCCTTTATCTCCGATCACGACCAACTTCGATTTCTGGAGAAGAACTTGCAAAGATCTACTGCTGCTCCAAGTGCTCCTCTTCTCCCTCTCTCCTTCTTATCTCTGATGCGATCTCTCTCAATCTCTCTCTCTCTCTCTCTCTCTCTCTCTCTCTCTCTCTCTCTCTCTCTCTCTCTCTCTCTCTCTCTCTCTCTCTCTCTCTCTCTCTCTCTCTCTATTCTCCCTCTCTCTCTATCTTCTCCTTCTCTCTGCAATCTCGCTTTCTATGTTTCCGGTCAAGGCCCATTCCGAGTCGAGCCGACCGAGAATGCCGGTCTAACCGAGTGCCGGTTTACCGACATTCCGGTACCGCTCTCGGTAACCAAAATGGCCAACCGAGGAGGGTTCGGTCGGTACACAGTTTGGGGCTTTCGGTTCGGTAACCGTACCGAACCCACCCCTACTCATACTAGCCATTTTGTACATAATTATAGAGTCACTTTATAAAAAATTATAAACTATTTATTTTCAAGAAAAGTAAGGACTCCATTGTTATGGTCCACACCGTAAAATGATATCATGAGCCTAAACCCTTCATTTTTTACACTCATATTCAAACTTATACAGAAAATTAGCAAAGTTGAAAATCATTTAGCAGAATACACTAAGTAGATTATTACGTTATATTCAAATATTTTTTAATTTTTTATCACACAATATTGAGAGAGGAGAAATTTGAATTTGGGACCTCAGTTGTAGGTGTAAATGCACTTAAGTGCTAAGCTACAAGCCCCCAAATATTCAAATTAAATTTGTTTATGAATTGCATGCATGTTTATTTTATTTGTTTTTGTTAAAAAATTACCATATAAGGTGTCATGGCATGATTTCTTTTACGATGTTTGTACACTAAAATCTCCAAAATAACATGTTATAAGTAAAGAGTAAATTACAATTTAGTACTTCAACTTTATATGTTGTTTCAAGTTCGTACCTTAACTTTTAAAACTTGCAAAAAAATACCTTAACTTTCATTTTGTGTCAAAATAATACCTTCGTTAGGTTTTTTGTCAATAAGAACGTTATCTACTTACGTGGCAAGGGTATTTTTGTCATTTGATCTTCCTTTTTTTAAGAAAAAAAATTGCCTTCTTCCTCTTTCCCTCCCCCACCCGAGCACCTCCCAACCCAGCCCCTCCCCCATCCTCTCTCCCACAAAAGTTCATCTTCTTCGAGAGAGATAAAGCTCTAGCTCTCTCTCTCTCTCTCACGCATGCACACATGAAGCACTGCAACCAAGGCCACTAGGAGCTTCCTTCACGCAGTTTGCTGCCACTGCTCGTCGAGCTTAACGTCTCACCGCCTTCGTCGAAGCTCAAAACCAGCTTTTTAAAAAGAAATGAGGGAAAGGAGGAAGAAGAAAGTTTTTTTTGAGTTGAAAACCTAACGGAACGTCCTCATTGATTGAAAACCTAACGGAAGTATTATTTTGACACAAAATGAAAGTTGAGCTACTTTTTTGTAAGTTTTCAAAGTTGGGGTACTAATTTGAAACAACATGTACGTAAAGTTGAGGTACTAAATTGTAATTGCTCATAAGTAAATTTCCAAGAATGCAAGATTTCATATTTGTGTATTTCCACTATGTGACAAACAACTATAAACTCTTTTACATTTTAAACTGAAAATATCATGGAATTTTTTTTTTTATGGTAATAAACAATATTAAGGAAAATTGATAAAGAAAATCTGAGTATTCTTCTATTTTTACTTGTGTTTCCATTTTTACTAGGTTCTATGAACCTCACCAATTATCATAATATTTTTCCATTTTTACTTGGTTCTATGAGGCACTACCAAGAACCAAATGTGAGAGCATATGGAACCTAACTAGCAACTACAAAAATAAATGGTTCATCCTTCGGGCTTTCCACCAAGAGAAAACTTGTTCAAAAATATATCATATATGGCTTCGTTGAGAGGAAATACATTGCAGCTAATGCTGCTTGTGTCGTTCATAACCATATTTGGTGCAGATGGAAGAAGAACACATGTTAGAGTATCAAACGATTTGGGCAATAGTGTCACCCTTACTGCTCACTGCCAATCCAAGAACAATGATCTTGGTGTTAAAGTTCTCCCTCCTCAAGACCACTTTGGGTTCGATTTTAAACCTAACTTCTTTTTCTCGAATACACTATTCTTTTGCAGATTTGATTGGCCAGGTGCATCTCACTATTTCGATATCTATAAACAAACAAGAGACGAACTACACTGTAGCAACTGTTTTTGGAGTATACTACCAAATGGCCCATGCAGGTTGAACTGGTGGGACAACAGTTATAACATTTGTTATCCGTGGAACTAATATATTTCTGGAAATCATGTGCTTAATTCTCAAGAAATTCATTATCTATGGTTTGCTTTTTATCTAAAACAAATAATGGTCGAACTTATATCATCATGTATCAATTTACATTTTGAATAAATAATAAGAGTTTGTCTTTTTGTTGGTTTATTTGTTTTCGTTCTTTTTGTTCTTTTTGAGTTTGATAGTTATTTGGAGTTTGTGACAACATGATCCACTTTATAGTTGCGATGACAATATTCTTTTTATTGGTCGATAACTAGATTGAAAATAGATTTTAACCTTCTGCTATTTGGGAAAAGTGAGGTCCATATATATGGAGTGTTGTTGTCATGCCTGAAATTTTTGTAAGAAAATTGCACTAAACTTTGGGCTTACTGTTTGATTTATTCTGTAACAACCCGACTCGAATATCACGAGAAATTAAATTTGTAGTGTTCTGGACTTGAAGGAAATCTAAAGGGAAGTTAAGTTTTGAGACTCAAAAACGTTTTTCTAAATCAAATTTAGAAACAAATATTGTAATGACCCGACCCCAAGTTTAATTTGAACGCCAATTTTCAAAGTTTAATTGTTGGATTTTATTTAAGTTTTTCGAGAGGAGTTATAGCGTTTAGAGGGGTGATTTAAAAAAAATGAAACTTTGGCCAATATTTTTTAGACGATTAAATAGAATTTGAATTCCCGAACACATGGGCGAAAGCGGCTTTTAAATTAGAGTTTTGGGGAAGGAATTATGTAGATTCTTCTAGAAGGGGTATTTTTGTAATTTTAAGCTTAACTTATTAATTTAAAACCCCAATTACACTCTCTTTCCCTCAGAACTCTCTCTCTCTCTCTCTCTCTCTCTCTCTCTCTCTCTCTCTCTCTCTCTCTCTCTCTCTCTCTCTCCTTCCTTTTGCCTATGCCACGACCGACCGACCTTAGCCACCACCTCCGGCTAAATTCCAACCGAACCAGCTCACCGGCATGACCACCCAGCGCCGATCACCTCATCCCCAACCTCCTCCAGCCAACATAGCCCCCCTGTGCGACCTCTGCTGAGAAAACCCCCACAGAACGTCGGCTGTTCCCTGTCGACCCAAGTCCAACACGCGACCTGCCTCATGCCGGCGTCGACCCCCCCTATCGAGTCCCTTGGCTAGCCCAGCCCGCACGCACATAAAACCCAGCGGTTTGGCTCCCCTCTGTCTCGCCAAATTTTCAGTTGAAATCCAACTCAAATCAGCTCAAAATCTAGGCGAGACGACCATGGCTCGTGACGATCCGGCAGAAATTTCTAGTGAAAATTTGGGTCGGGTCGTTACAATGTAGCAACACTAACCCAAGTTTATGTGGATCGTGACCAACTAACTTATGATCTTCTAATATTTCTCTTCACAATATAGCTCTAAGTTTAATTGTCTAAATAAAAAAAAAAAACATTTATGTGTATTAACTGGCAAGCATATGTTGAGTTACATATCGATTATGTATCGAGTCAGATTATATAACCAATTGAAAAAAGGAAAATTTTAGCAACATAATTCCAACTTATATGCCAATTCCAAACAAGGATACCATCTTCAAATTAAGACTTAAATTTCACTTTTGATTCAAATTAGAATTTGCCGTCAAATCCGTTATAAATTTATGTCAAAGGACAAAATTGTCAATTCCCTATAAAAAATAATTATTTAAAAAAATAGTGTTACAATTTTCACACCTTTTTCTTTTTGCACACTTTTTTCTCTTACACACCTCCTACTCTCTTCTAAAATTTAAAATTTCTATTTAACGCACTCGTCTAATTACCCTAATACTTTTATTTTATCCATTTCACAAAATTTCTCACCACAACACACCCTATCACCCAACACACCCCATCAACTAAAAAAAAAACCACGCAGCCCTTCCTCCTCTCTCTCTCTCTCTCTCTCTCTCTCTCTCTCTCTCTCTAGAGTTTCTCAAGTCATACTTTAGAGTTTCTTAAGTCGTTCCTTAGGGCATCTTCAATTGTTCCTTAGGGCATCTCAAGTCGTTCGTTGAAAATTTCAGTTCATAACTCGAGAGATTTTAAATGTTATACCCTTGGTGCATTTCAAATTGTACCCAGTGACATTCTAAGTCATGTTTTGACGGTTCTCAAGTCATACACTAGAGTTTCTCAAGTCATGCTTTTGGGCATCTTAAGTCGTTCCTTAGAGCATTCCAAGCCGATGCTTGAGAATTTCAGTTCGTAGCTCGAGGTATTTTAAATGTTTATAACCATGGTGTTTTTCAAATTATACCTAGTGACATTCCAATTCATGTTTCGCCACTTCTCAAGTCGTACCCTAGAGTTTCTTAAGTCGTTCCTTAGGGCATCCCTAGTCATTCGTGCAAAATTTCAATTCATAACTTGAAGGATTTTAAATGTTTATACCCTTAGTGCATTTCAAATTGTACATATTATTATCCCAAGTCAGGTGTTGACGCTTCCAAACTCATACCGTAAGGAATCTGCAGTCGTTTATTTGGGCATTCTCCAGTCGTTCCTTTGAGTTTCTAAAGTCATTCCTTAGGGCTTCTCCAGTCGTTCTTTAGGGAATCTCAAGTCATTTGTTAAAAATTTCAGTTCTTAACTCGAAAGATTTTAAATGTTTATACCCTTGGTGCATTTCAAATTGTACCTAATAACATTTCAAGTCATACACTAAAGTTTTCAAGTCGTTCCTTAAGGCATCCCAATATGTTCGTTGAAAATTTCAATTCATAACTTGAGAGATTTTAAATGTTTATACCCTTGGTACATTTTAAATTGTACTTAGTGATATCCCAAGTCATATCTTGACACTTCCAAAGTCATACCTTAGTGTTTCTTAAGTCGTTCCTTGTGGCATTTTTAGTTGTTCCTTAAGGCAACTCAAGACGTTCGTTGAAAATTTCACTTCATAACTCGAGGGATTTTAAATGTTTATACCCTTGGTGCATTTCAAAAACCTAGTGAAATTCTAAGTCATGTTTTGACAGTTCCCAAGTCATACCTTAGAGTTTCTCAAGTCGTTCTTTAAGGTATCCTAAGTCGATCTTTGAAAATTTTTGTTCGTAACTCGAGGGATTTGAAATGTTTATACCCTTGGTGCATTTCAAATTGTATCTAGTGACATCTCAAGTCATGTTTTAACGCTTCCCAACTCATACCCTAGAATTTCTCAAGTTGTGCTTTTGGGCATCTTAAATCGTTTCTTAAAAATTTCAGTTCATAGTTTGAGGCATTTTAATTGTTTATACGCTTGATGCATTGCAAATTTTACCTACTGACATCCCAAATCATTTCTTGATTCTTCCAAATACTTAAGAGTTTCTCATGTCGTTCCTTAGGGCATCTTCAGTCTTTCCTTAGAGCATCTCAAGTCGTATATTGAGAATTTCAGTTTGTACCTCGAGATATTTTACATGTTTATACCGTTGGTTCATTTCAAATTGTATCTAGTGACATTCTAAGTCATGTTTTGACGTTTCCCAAGACATACCCTAGAGTTTCTTAAGTCGTTTCTTAGGGCATATCTAGTCGTTCCTTAGGCCATCTCAAGTCGTTCGTTGAAAATTTGAGTTCATAACTTAAGGGATTTTAAATGTTTATACCCTTGGTGTATTTCAAATTGTACTTAATGACATTTCAAGTCATGTTTTGACGCTTCCCAAGTCATACCCTATAGTTTCTCAAGTCGTTCCTTAGGGCATTTATAGTTGTTCATTAGGGCATCCCAAATTGTTCGTTGAAAATTTCAGTTCATATCTCGAAGGATTTTAAATGTTTATACCCATGGTGCATTTCAAATTGTACCTAGTGACATCCCAAGTAATGTCTTGATGCTTTCAAAGTCAAACCTTAGTATTTCTCAAGTCGTTTCTTAGGGCATCTCCATACATTCTTTAGGGCAACACAAGTCGTTCGTTCAAAATTTCAGTTCATAACTCGAGGAATAAAAAATTTTATACCCTTGATGCATTTCAAATTGTACCTAGTGACATTCCAAGTTATGTTTTAACGCTTCCAAAGTCATACGTTAAAATTTCTCAAGTCGTGTTTTTGGACATCTCAAGTTGTTCCTTAATACATCTTAAGTCGTTCATTAAGGATTTTAGTTCGTACATCGAGGTATTTTATATGTTTATACCCATGTTACATTTGAAATTGTACCTAGTGACAGTCCAATTCACATTTTGCTGCTTCCCAATTCGTACTCTAAAGTTTCTCAAGTCGTTCATTAGGGCATCCCTAGACTTGCTGTCGAGGCCTCGCCAACTTGTTGAGCTCTCGGTGGTGATTGATGAGCTCTCGCCACCATGCTGAGCCCTCGGCAAGCCTTGCCGATCATTCGGTGGCTCCACTGAGCACTCGGTGGTGCATTCCGTAATGTTCCACCGAGTTCTCCTTTTCTCTCCTAGTTTCTCCATCCTTCCTACACGCCAGCTGCCCAGCTCTCTCTCCAAGTTGGCTGGCAACTCCTCAACCGTTTGAGATCTTACCATCTCAACTTGATCAATGGTTGAGATCTTACCATCTCATCCACTTTCATCTTCTCACACATTTTCAACTTCAAACACTCACCAAAAATACAATCGATCATCCAAAAATGTCCTGAAAAATACTACGTACTCGTAGCAACTTATTCTAGTTTCTTATGGACTTAAAACAAAATTTGGATCTCTAGGATTTACACAAAAATCCTAACACTTCCAATAAGAAATTTAAAGTAATCACAAAAATAAATAACTCAGGAAATAAAAAACAAATATTTTTTTGGGGTCTTACAGATGTGAGATATGTACCTGATGTTAGAAGAAATTTAGTTCGTGTTTCATCTTTAGTACAATAAGGTTATAAAGTTGTTTTAGAATCAAATGAGGTTGTAATTAATTACCAAACACTATGTTTTTACTGGTAAATTAAGGTTTCATTTGTGATGGTTTATTTAAATTAAATGTATCTTTGGAGATTATTGATACTCAAGTTCTCAATCTAGAATCAAGTAATGTTTGGCATGGAAGGTTAGGACATATAAATTTAACAAAAATCAAGAGAAAGATGAATTTGGAGTTAGTTCCTAAATCAAACATAGACTTACATCACAAGTGTGAAATTTGTGTACAAGCAAAACAACCCAATTCAAGAAACCTTTTAAGTCTGTAGATAGGAAAACTCATCAACTACTAGAGCTTATACATAGTGATATTTGTGATTCAAATAGGCCACCAACTATAGCTGGAAACAAGTATTTTGTAACCTTAATTTATAGATGATTGTTCTAAGTACTGTTATGTCTATTTAATAAAGACTAAAGATGAAGTATTTAGGAAATTTAAGATTTACAAAACGGAAGTGGAAAATCAATTAGAGAGGAAAATCAAGAGACTAGCTTAGATCTGATAGAGGTGGTGAGTATACTCTTACAGATCTTAATTTATTTTTTCAAGAACATGGTATAATACATAAAGCAGTAACATCACCTTACTCTCCACAATCTAATGGAGTTGCTGAAAGAAAAAAAAACAGAACTTTGTTGGAAATGGTAAATACAATGTTAATAAGTTCTGGGCTACCTGGCAATTTGTGGAAGGAAGCAATTTTAACTGCATGTTTTATACTAAATATAGTAATTTATAAAGACAATAATGAAACCTCTTTTGAATTTTAGAAGAAGAGAAGGCCTAATCTTCAAATCTTGAAAGTGTGGGGGTGTTTGGCTAAGGTTGCAATTACTGATCCTAAGAGAAAGAAGATAGGACCCAAGACTGTAGACACTGTTTTCCTAGGCTATGCTCATAATAGTTGTGCCAATAGATTTCTAGTCATCAATTCTGAAGTAGGTAATATTTACAATAACACAATGGAATCAAGGGATGCAACTTACTTTGAGGATATATTTCCTTTCAAATCTAGAGCCCCAAAACAAATAATAGAAAAATCTTGTGTTGATACTAATAAAGCATCTACTAGTACAAGTAAAGAAACAGAGTCTCAAGTGGAACTTAGAATGAGTAAGAGGGATAGAGTGGAAAAGAATTTTGGAGATGATTTCTATTCATTCCTAGTTGAGGGTGTTCCAACAACTTATAAAGAAGCCACAACGTACCTCATTAGATGCTCCATTTTGGAAAGAAGCAATTAATAGTGAGTTTGAATCTATTATACAAAACAACACTTGGGAATTGACTAATCTACCTCCTAGGACAAAACCAATTGGTTGTAAGTGGGTGTTTGGAAAGAAACAAAAACCAGATGGTAGTATAGATATATACAAGGCTAGGTTAGTAGCTAAGGGCTTCACATAAAAGCAAGGAATAGATTATTTTGATACATACTCGCCTATCACTAGGTTACTACTATTAGAACTCTTGTTGCATTAGCTTCCATACATAATTTGGTAGTTCATCAAATGGATGTTAAGACCGCTTTCTTGAATGGAGACTTAGATGAAGAAATATATATGGAGCAACCTGAGGGTTTTATTGTGAAATTAAGGTCAAGAGCATAAGGTTTGCAAGTTAGTTAGGTTTTTATATGGACTTAAACAAGCCCCTAAACAATGGCATGAGAAGTTTGACAAAGTCATTTTGTTATGAGTTCAGTATTAATGAGCATGATAAGTGTGTTTATTATAAAGAAAGTAATGGAAAATGCATTATCTTACTTTATTATAAAGAAAGTAATGAGCATGTTGATGATATTTTGTTGTTTGGAACAAATTTGAACATTGTGAAAGATGTGAAATGTTATCTATCAAATAAGTTTGATATGAAGGATTTAGGAGAAACCTACATAATTTTGGGAATGAAGCTAGAAAAAACACTAGTAGGCTTTACATTAAATCAAGCTAGTGCAATTGAGAAAATGCTACAAAATTTAATTATTTTGCATGTAAATTTGTTTCAACTCCATATGACCCAAGTGTAAATATAAAGAAAAATGTGGGGGAACCTGTGTCAACTTAAATACTCACAAATGATTGGATCATTGATGTACATAACAAATAAAACTAGACCAGATATAGCCTATGTTGTAGGGAGATTAAGTAGATACACCCATAAACCAAGTAGAATCATTGGAATACTTTAGAAAGAGTATTTAAGTATCTAAGAGGAACATTATATTTTTCTTTATGTTATAGAGGTTTTCCTGATGTAGTAGAAGGATACACTAATGCAATTACAAATAGCTCTGATGTAAAATCAACTTCTGGATATGTATTTATTTTGGGTGGAGCAGCTATTTCTTGGGGATCTAAGAAGCAAACTATAATTTCTAGAAGTACGTACCATGGAATCTGAACTTATAGCTTTGGATAATGCATGCACTGAGGCTGAATGGATTAAGAATTTTTTGGTAGACATACCATTGGTTAGAAAACCCATACCTGCTTTTTCAATACATTGTGACAATAAGGCTAGCAGTGATAGAGTTGGTAAAGCAGACACATAGAAATAAGAAAATGAATAGACATATTCAAGTTAGATATAAATATGTGAGGAGCTTGTTGAATAAAGAAGTTGTATCTTTAGATTATGTTAAGTCATAAAAAAATATTTCTGATTAGTTGACTAAATGTTTATCTAGGAATGTAGTCCTAGATTTGTCGAGGGGGATGGGTTTAAACCCATAAGGAAGTCACCTAGGGAGGTAACCCAACCTTTGTGATTGGAGATCCCATGAAGGAAGTTCAATGAGTAGAAACAATCCATATTGTGTGACTTACTTTCCAGCACGCTAAAAAAATGGAGGTTTAATTAAAAAAAATTAAAAAAATCTTCTACTCATCCTTATGACACGAGTATTGATGATATGTGATGTTGAGGAAGGATTTTATCCTGAATGAGTTTCGAGGCGGGCATACTCCCGCAAGGTACTAGTCACATGTACTCTTGGAGAACTCACCTAAGTGAGAGTAGTCATGAGGCCACGGCCATGAGAATTGGGTTGTTCCCTAAACTCTCATGAGAATCAAGATTAAGTGTATGGCCATTAATAGCGCTTACCCACACCAAGATTATGTATTGGTATCATGTGTGTGACTAGTTGTAATCTGAATTATAGGAATATAGTTCAAGACTTAGTTCACTATTATTCCTTTAGATGAATGCTATAAACACTAAGTGTAGGTTCAAGTCCAGAAGACACCTACACTCATTACATGGTATAACAGTTTCCCAAATCATCATATTCTTACATGTCTGTATATTTTGTTTTGTTTAATTCTTAAGTTTTGACCATCTTTTACATTCTAAATTTGTCCTCCAATCCCTATAACCCCATTTTTCTTACTGTGTGGTATTCACATTCATTCCATAATGGAAAGGTAATTAATGGGTCATTCATATAGCCAAGGAATAAAATTTCAGGTTTCGAGGAAATTTCGACGGAAATTTTGAAGATTATTAAATTTCAATAGAAATTAGGCAGAAATGACGGAAATTGCTATCAAAATACATAAATCTTGAATGAAACTCTACCATATGTGTATTTAACATATTATCTACTAAATTGATAAAAGACATTAAAGAAATCAAATTATATAATAGGTTTCATGTGATATAAGGTGAATATAATACGCGTTGTAGCAAATACTGTTAAATAAAATTAGTATAATAAAAAAAAAAAATTAGTATATTCTTTATACTGTAGAATTTAATTATATACTAAAATCTAAACCCTAATACTGTATATATTCTATATATCATAATACTCTTTATACTCTATAATCTATACATTAAACCCTATATACTCTATATTCTTTAGGATATTAGGTTTTAAGCCTTTTAGGATACTTTTAATTATTTTTTTATATAGAAATGTATTAAAGTTTAAGGTTTAAAATAACTAAACGAAATCTCAAACTTTTTTTTTCTTTCCAATTGCCCAAAGGTGTAACGACCCGACCCAAAGTTGACTTTTAAAAATAATGGACTTTCGTCTTTGACTTTGGGCACGTTGAAAAGGTCTCGAGTCCACGAGTTCGTAGACACGCGGCACGCGTCAATCGGAGTTACGGTTTAAAAGATATGGGTGTTTGAAGCGAGGGGCAATTTCGTAAAATGAACAAATTGGGTTTAAAAATTTAATTTTTCTAGAAGTTTCTCCCTCTTTCTAGAATATTCTCTCTCTCATTATTTACATCTCTCTCCCCGCACACTCTCTCTCCTCTCTCCCCGCGTCTCCCTTCTCTCTCTCTTTTCTCTCTCCGACTGCCCTCTCCCTTCGGCAGTCTCACCGTCCGGCCACCCCTCGACCAACGGCGGGTGCCGGCGAGTTCCTCTCGCCGTCGCCGACCTCCAGTGGCCGTCCCCATCGCCGGCCGACCATCGTCGATGGAGAAATGACGCAAGACAGAGAAGATGTTCTCGCCGGCGATCTGTGTTTTCCGACGGAGTTGCAGCGCCGGACCACCTGGGTTCTCTTCCCCAGGCCACGGCGAGTTTGCCCATGACCTTCCCTCACGACGGGGACGCTCCACGACGACGATTCGACGCCACAAGGGTTGCGGCGGCAACACCGCGATTTCACTGTTCCGGCAGAAATTGGATGGCCGGACCTACTGGGCTTTGTTCCCCGGGTCATGGTGAGTCTAGCTATGGTTTCCGTTCGCCCATACGAGGCTCCACGATGGAGCAATGAGCTCGAGAAGCCAAGTCGGCCGCCAGCTTCCGCCGCCGTTTTCGGCCATTTCCGGCGATAATTGGCCGTCGGTCCAGTTATGAGAAATGATCCTCTAGGTATGGGCTTTCTTTCCCCCTTGTCCTTGCGTGTCAATTTTGAGAATTTAGAGATTTGAAATTTTAGGGCTTATACCCATTTCGGGTTTACCTTGAATTGAGCCTATTTGAGTGATTTCTGAATTGTTTTTCATCCAATTAAAGTGCCTATGTTGAAATTTGGTTGATTGTTAGTTGAAAAATCATTTTTATAGGATATGCTGCCGCTGCCACTGACGGCTCCGCCATTTGTGGCGGCGAGTTGGGTGGTTTTTTCTTGTTAATCAGCCTCCCCAGGACTCTTAGAGGCCAACCCTAGGGTCTGTTTATGTGTTGGTGAGTATTGTGTGTAATTTGAGGCT
Source organism: Dryas drummondii (assembly GCA_003254865.1). Classification (NCBI taxonomy): domain Eukaryota; kingdom Viridiplantae; phylum Streptophyta; class Magnoliopsida; order Rosales; family Rosaceae; genus Dryas; species Dryas drummondii. The sequence continues at coordinate 510,394 of QANW01008856.1, read as the reverse complement.
GGGCAGCCACCGTGCGTGGTGGTTACCGCCCATTTCGGTCATTGAACGGCCAAATTGTGAACCTTAAATATTTAAATATTGGTTGTCTGGTCTTAATAGGTACAAGGGCTCGGGAAATCTCATTCACGATGCCGTTATGCTGCCGGATTTGGTATCTGAGCAATGGCACCGTGAAGGATATTTCTGTCTTTTACGTAGATAAATTGTGAGTGAAACGTATCGGTCTTTTAATGTAGAGTACCGTTAATAAATCGTCGGTTTTGTGTGAGTTGATGCCTTATGTTAAAGGAAGCCCAGTATAGGGTTCAGACCATGAGAAGGAATTGACGAAAATTGAGACTAAGGGATTAAGTGAGGATTTATTAATTATCATACAATAGACTGTGAGTAGGAATGACAAACAAGTGAGGAAGGGTCGTGAGTAGGGATCAATTTCAGAAGGTTTCAGTATAGTTCAGGGTAGACTGTGAGTGGATCCTTGGTTTTCGAAATGTTTTGTACGTTTTATAATTTAACTCTTTTCTTGATTTATTTGAGTATGGACAGTTTTCTGGAAAAAGGTTTTGGTATTATTTTGGGAAAGTTTTGAATCGAGCACCTTTCACAATTTGAGAATAATTTTATTTAAGCGGATTTATGGAAAGATTTAAATTTCAGTTTTTATCTGGAGGAGTAGTTTTGAGAGGTGGTTGATTGAGATATACAGAAGCGGTTTCAAACCGCCATACTAGTACCCCCCTTCAGCAGGTACATAATTGTTCTGCACTCGCCTAGAGATGACTCGGCGGTGTATGACCAGCACAAGTACATAATTGCTCTGCACTCGCCTAGAGATGACTCGGCGGTGTATGACCAGCACAGGTACATAATTGCTCTGCACTCGCCTAGAGATGACTCGGCGGTGTATGGCCAGCACAGGTACATAATTGCTCTGCACTCGCCTAGAGATGACTCGGCGGTGTATGGCCAGCACAGGTACATAATTGCTCTGCACTCGCCTAGAGATGACTCGGCGGTGTATGGCCAGCACAGGTACATAATTGCTCTGCACTCGCCTAGAGATGACTCGGCGGTGTATGGCCAGCACAGGTACATAATTGCTCTGCACTCGCCTAGAGATGACTCGGCGGTGTATGGCCAGCACAGGTACATAATTGCTCTGCACTCGCCTAGAGATGACTCGGCGGTGTATGGCCAGCACAGGTACATAATTGCTCTGCACTCGCCTAGAGATGACTCGGCGGTGTATGGCCAGCACAGGTACATAATTGCTCTGCACTCGCCTAGAGATGACTCGGCAGTGTATGACCAGCAGTTTCCCGGGTACTAGTGTGGCGTGAGATTTCAGTTTGTGGAGCATTTTGAGAAATGAAATTACAACAGTAAATATTTTAAATGACAGTTTCAGTAGAGTTTTGTGTTTTTATTTTAGTTATTTTAAAAGTTTTACAACTTGAAAATACTATTTAATCTTCAGAGTTCGAACCACAGATTTGAGATGACTTAAAAATGGATTTGAGAAATAGTTTTAAAGTTGGAGGGTTTCAAAGAGCGTCGTGAGTGAAATTGGATAGATGTTTGTTTGTACTGTGTGTTGTATGGCTTTTGTTCGTTAGGACTTGGGCTGGTTAGAACTTGGTAAGGTTTAGGCTTGAAGCTTGAGAAGGGAAGCGAGGGTGATTATGCCATGAGGTTATTAATTAGGATGTGAATGTTTGAGGTTGATGTTGAGGTTAATAGTAACGATTAGGCAATTGATTTGCAAGAATACTTTATTATTATTATTGATGAGATTTGATGTGCATATGAGGAGTTTTTGATTACCTTGATGCTTGGATGATTGGTGGTGGAATGTTTTGTGATTAAGTAATTATGGATATGGATTGTTTTTGAGTTTGGGGATTGAGAAAATTATTGAGGACAATTATTATGTCACTTCACTCATACGAGCTCTAGTGAGCTTACCGGGTTTGTCGTATAACCTGGTACACCATGGATGTGGTGTATGATTTGTGTTTTGCAGGTTAAGCAGGCTGAGAAAGCAGTGGGGAGAAGACGATGCAGTGGGACCCAGAGAGATTTATTTAATTGTTTTTACTAAGTGGTTTGTTTAAAATGTTTTTGACAGAATTATATTTACTTACGTTGTTGTGCATGGCTCAAAAGTAAGAGAAAAAAGATTTAACAGTTTGATGTTCAGTATTTTCATGGGCCCGAGGTCCGGGGTGTTTCAAAAGGCCCCAAACTCCCCCCCTCCCCCTCCTTTTTTCTCCTTTTTTTTCTTTTTTTTTCTTTCCTTACTTTTTTTTCCCCCTGCCTCTCTCTTCAATCTTTTTTTTTTTTAATCTTTCCTTCCTTTTTCTCATGTCTCTCACCTAGCCAAGGTTTGTCTTCACTAAGTGTAACAACCCAAATTTTGGCTTACGGTAATTTTTTTACTTAAATTTTTCTGTGAGACCCAGAATTTTCCAAATTTATTTTGGGATTTTTCCTTATTTTCTAAAATTTTTATAGAATTTATTTGTTAGAAAATCTAATTTTTTTCACCTTAAGTTTTAATTGTTTTACCAACTTTGACTAGGGTTTTGACCCAAATTAGACTTTTAAAAGGTAGTACTTTTACTCACAAACCCAATGGTGCAAGTCTCATATTATTCCGAATCCGGGAGATTATTTTATGAATTTTCCAAATTTTCTTTTTCTTTAAAGCATTTTATCTTAGTTTGTCGAGCTTAAAATTTCTGAAATTTTTTTAAAGGGCAAATTGGTAATTTGACCTCATAGTTAATTAGTACTAGTCGATACGAGTCCGTAGTATTTTTCGGGGTATTTTTCTGGGTCTCGAGCTATTTTTAATAAATTTTTGAAGTTAAGAAAAATAGGAAAAATAAAATAAAATAGAGAAATCACCAGATCGCGCCACGTGGCACGATCTGGAGCGTCCATCACTGCATGGCAGCAAGATCTGATCGCTGCATGTGCAGCCAAGTGTCAGTGCACATGCCACGTGTCATTTTCCCATTGGCCCAAATTGTGACGGTTGACTTGAGTCAACCCGGTCAACTCAGATGAGTCAACCGAGTTGACTCACTCTTTCTCCCTATAAATAGTGGCGTAACCCCCAGCTGATCCCTCACAAATTCGGTCGCACGCTTCCCAAGAGAGAGCTTCTCTCTCCTCTCTCCTATTTTCTCTCTTCTTCAATCTTATTTTGAGTTTATTTTGAGTTCTGTAACTCCGATCGACGATCCGATTTCGCCTACGCGATCCTAGCGATGAGCTCTTCAATTCTAGTAGTGTGAAGGCTATGTTTTGGTAAATTTTTAAAGAAATCATTTCTGAGCTCCATAGGTAATCTTTTTTCCCTGTCGAAATTCTGCTAAAATTTTGTTAAATTAATCTCTTGTTAATTAGGCTCTTTTAATCTTGTTACTTAGCAAGTCTAGTAGTACCGAGACTCTGCCCGTGGGAAGTCTTCAACAGGTATACCCTTAACCCAGCTTATTTAATCTGCTATTATTTAAGTTGTGGTTATAGACGGAACGCCATTTAACTGTTGTTATCAAATGAACTTAATAAATATGACAGGACCGCCCCCGAGTTTTACCCAGAAACCCGGAGAGGTCCTGCGGGAATCCAAATTCAAGGAAAATCCTACCGAAAATTCGGCAGAACCTCCCCTGAAAATGGACTAACCCAGAAATTTCAAACCTGTTAAAAAGAAACACTTCTATACATCAACCACCTCTACCACAACCAAATAGGGTCTCAGACCCAACAATTTCACAGAAATCCAACTTAAACCTTAGGAGTTGTTATCAGAGCCACTAATCATTTACAATTCAAGGAAAGGAACTTCCACAAAATGGAAGTGATGCCTACAAGATCCGGAAGTGGAAAATGGATGCTATGCCTCGACGTGTTTGACTCGACCTCCACCAACGCTACTACCTGGGGGGACAATTTAAGACAAAACAAGAAAACGGTGAGTGGACAGTTAAATGGAGATGAAAATCAAAGACTAAATATCTTATCAGAAAAACCCTTTTACACACGTTTAACTCTAAAAGCTTAAAATGTCCTTTGAAATCCCCCAGTTTTTAAAACCATTTCTCAGTAAAATAATAAAATCTAGAGCTGAAAATCAAACTTTGAAAGTCCATGTTCTCAAACTGAAATCGATATTGTCAATTTATAAATAAATAACTTGAGCTGAAAACTTTCTTATCAAACATTCTCAACATATTGAAAATCAACAAACTGTTCAACTGAAACCGTCTTACTTAAACTTTTACTGTCATAAACTCATCACTTAAAATACTTAACCTTTGAAAACACACACCAGTCAGTTACCCGTATAATCTGTCATACATGCGCAGAGCCGAGGATCTGTCATGCGCATACAGAGCCATAAATAATCTGTCATACATGCGCAGAGCCGAGAATCTGTCATACGCATGCAGAGCCACAAATTCTGTCGTACGTGCGCAGAGCCGAGAGTCTGTCATACGCACGCAGAGCCGGATATTCTGTCGTACGTGCACGCAGAGCGGCCCCCAAAGGGCGAAGCATCCCGACACACGGCCCAAAGCCTATATGTGCATCGTGATGGGTCCCAAAGACCTATTTATCTGAATACCTGGAGGGTACTGCAAAGGTGGTTTGAAAACCATTTTCCACAACCGCGTCGTAAATATATAAAACTCAAATCTTTTTGTGTCCTTCTAAACTTTCTTTAACAAAACCAAATTCATAAATCCACGAAACTTTGGAAATGCATTTGTTTAACTCAAAATATCTCAATTCATAAATTCATGAAACTTTGAAATGCAAAAACCATAAATATCAATTTTAAATTTAGGAAAGAAGAATTTAAAAACCAAATTTTAACTTAAAATCCTTTAGCTTAAATTCAAACTCAATATAGCTAAGTAATGAAATTTAATCATCATCATATAAAACATTTCGGAAAGATTAAAAGTTAGTCCACTCACAGTGAGAAAATCTAATGTCGATCCTCCGCCGAATCGTTTCGGGCTGCGGTCGTCTCGCCTATAAAATAGATAATCGACGAAATATAATTAGTTCCGACTCAAGTCACTTAAATGTAAATATGTGCTTAACTTAACGTCACACCCGCCTCCCAATCTAGTTCGACGATTCCCAACCTCCACTCGTAGACCCAAAACTCCTACATGAATACTCCGGAAGCTCCTCGGCTCAGCCTAACCAAAAATGTCCTAACCAAGATCAATAACTCACTCCTCAATTGTCCAAAATTAATCCTTTACTCACGAATGGCAGCTGGGGTTCGGACTCACTGCAGGAGCCGTCCAATGTGGCTGCCCCAACTCCAAATTCAACCAAGAAATGCCTAATTCCTCAAACCCACTCAATCCTTCAATCTTAAACCATAATTGGGGTTCCTAGGAATAGAATTTATTATTTAAAACGACAAAAACAGCCCTCTAGTCCGAAAATTAAAGAACAACCCGAAATGGCTTCAAAACCCAGAAATTTCAAATTCCTATATACTCGAAATTAATCAACATCAATTAGCAAAATGAAAACCCAAAGGAAGAGGAAGAAATCTCACCAAAAATAGGGATGAAATGGGCTGAGATTTGGCCGGAAATCCGGCGAGCAGTGGCGGCGGCTGGGCTTCCTCTGGCCTCGTTCTCGCGCGTGTGGGAGCTGGGCTGACTGGAGGAGGGTCGGGCCGAGCTGATCGGCCGACGGGGGAGGTCGCCGGGGGTCGGGGTCGATGGGACAGCCACCGAAAGTGGCTGGGTTGGCCGCGCGCAGAGGAGAGAGAAGAGAGAGAACTCGGGGAGAGAGAAGGCCGGGGGGTGTTCGGCGCGGTGGGGTGGGGTCACGCTGGTGAGGCTGGCCGGTGAGGGGCGGTCGACGGCGAAGGTGGTGGCTGCTGAGTTGTGGGCGCCGGGAAGGGGGTGCGGGAGAGAGGAAAGAAAAATGGGGAGAGAGGGTGCGGGAGAGAGGATAAATAGAGGGAGAGAGAATATTCTAGAGAGAGAGAGAATCTTCTAGAAAAAATCTGATTTTTAAACCCAATTTGTCCATTTTACGAAATTGCCCCTCACTTTAAACGCCCATAACTTTCAATCTGTAACTCGGATCGAAGCGTGCTACGTGTCTATGAACTCGGGGGATCGAAACCTATCTAACGGACCCAAGGTCAAAGTCGAAAACCCATTTATTTTAAAAGTCAACTTTTGGTCAAACCCCAAATTAAAACAAAAATAAATAAATCAAAACTTTAAATCAAAACTCTTTTTATTTTCCAAATAAATCTCAAAATCTTTAAAATCCAATCCAACATCTTTTATTAGCCTCTTCAAAACATAGTTAAATAAAAATTTAAATTTCTAGTGAAAAGTTGGGTCGGGTCGTTACAAAATATTTAGGCCATATCAGTGGTAACCAAATAACGTGATGAAGGTCAGTCCATGAGCGTACAGGCGTTGGGTACTGAGCCAGAGCTCCCTTAGTTTCCCCATGCACTGACCTAGTCACGTTGTAGATTCATATCTGATCAACCTCCTCGACAATAAATTAAAATAGATATAGAAACCACACGGTCTGACATTACTGTTTGCCTCGGGATGCAAGGTCATCTCGGATTAAGAATTTAGAGAAGCCTAGTAGTTATGCTAGAGCCAAACCTCTGAATTATATCTGGTCGTAACAGACAAGGTCATCGATTTACGTGAAGACTTTTTTTAACACCAGTTGTTGTCAAACTAGGAACTCCAGTTACCTAAAAGAGATCGTTGCGACGTGGCAAATTGTGATTTGTACTCGAGAACAGGCAAAAGCTTTGGACGCTAGGTAGGGGGACAACACACTCTGACTAGTGGATTTCCTGCATGTACTATATAGTAAATACTGTGTGATAAAGATGCATGTTTTTGATTGGCATATCTGCTTGGTTTTATGATAATGGGAATGATGACTGTTATGTATATTCTCGTGAGATTGTTATTGTGTTTGACTTGATAGTGAAAGCTCCCTTACGGTAGACCCTGGGTTTCGATCCCCAAAACCTCATGAGGGGTTGTACGGACGGACTGGTCGATTGTCCTTCTTGGGAGGCCAGTCTAGGTGGTATAACCCTGAAATGACCACTTTTGTTACCCTGTCCCAGTCAAATGACTGCATGACTTTGTTATGTTTTTGTGAGAGGGTAGTTAGCCCTAACGGCTGGTCAACAGGTATGATTCTGAACTTGGGCCCGGAAAACTGTATTTTGAAAACTGTATGAGCATGCTACTTGTTTTATAAAGCTTGATAACTGGTTTGTGTTGTGCCTTTGATTTAAATTATCTCAAACTATATTTCAAACCTAGCAGGGAGTTCCCTTAGGGAGAGCAATGAACGTATGTAATGTTCACCCCTACATTGTTGTTTTTCTCCCTCTTAGGTGCTGCACGTGTGGACTTTGACGGCCTCAATTAAGAGGGTGGTGATGCGGTCTCAAGCTTGTCAACTCCTGTGTTCCTGTTTAGTCAATATATTTCCTTGGGTAGGTCTTTGATGACATTTTACTATCTTTATATACCCTTGGTCATATCCTGTATATACACTGAGTTCTTGGGTTTTCTACTTTTGAATTATCGAGTCTATATAAACAGTTTCTTTAAAGTTACTCTAAACAATAGAAACTCCGAGGGTTGGTTTAATTATGAATTAATTATTTTTTAATTAATTTTCCGCTGCAAACTTAAACACTCTGATCCAACCCATTTTATTAAACCAAAAGGCTTAACCTATTTTGTGAAAACTTGGGACTATAACACCAGGGGATTGGTTGTTGTAGTCTCAGGTATTCACAAGGTAGGTGCCTCTGTTACGTACCCGGGTTTTGGGGCGTGACATTTTCAAATTTGTTTCAAGGTTTATTTAAAGGAATTAGAAATTTCTTTAAATTTATTTTAACTAACTTAGACCTTTGGTTGTGGTTCTAGAGTTTAGTTGTGTGGAAATAAATTTTAGAAAATGAAAATTCAAGAATTTGGTGATTTTTATTTTTTTCAGAATTAAATTATCATAGTAGGATTTTTCATAAGTTTTTTTGAAAGCAATTTGACTATTTTGAGGTTATAGGAAATTAGTATTCATTAATACGAGTCTGTAGAATTTTTCGGTGAATTATTTGGACTTTCGAGCTATTTTTGGTGAATTTCTGAAGTTGGAGAAAATAGAAAATATGAAAATTTCGATAAATTTCAGTAAATTTCGGTAAATTTCGATAAATTTTGATAAATTTCGCCAAAATTTTAAAAATTTCAAAAATTTCGACGAAATCTTTCCAAAAAATTATTAAACATGTGTTTCGATTTCGATACCCTAAAAAAATAAAATTTAATACCTTGCATATATCTAGTTATGCCTTAGTCTTGCAGGCATTCATGCGTTCCAATGTCAAGTTCCTTAATCCGTCCACCTCCTTCCAACCTATTCATTCATACCTATATATGATCATGAGTCCATGGCTTTGTCAAGCTCCATAACCCTGCCACGTACTACTTCCCATCTTTTGCATCAATTATTATAGTTATGATCAAGATTACAGTGGTTGATCTGTTTCAATTTAGGAATGCATAAATTTTTTTTGGGACCACTACAAATTGTAATTTGATGATCGAAGCCATCTATTTTTTAAATTTTTATATATAGAGAGGCTTCGAGATATATATATAGGTTCGATCAGATGCAGACGTTCCCACCATTGGTGTAGGCCCCTTCCGTTAAGGTATACATTATCTTAAACATGATGAGGTATGACTTGTGGGATCCACTTCGCATTGTAATTTGATGATCAAAGTCGTCAAGTCTCTATACAATGATCATCCTTGCAAAAACTTAGATAAATCAGAAACTATTAAGATATCTAATTGTGATATAATAAATAAATGAATGTATGGATTTCATTAACACTTGAAATCATAACCCTTTAATCAAATGTTTAAACGATTTTTGATTTATCTAATTTTTTGTAAGAATGATTCTTATATATAGATTTAAAAAATAGATAACTTCGATCATTGAATTACAATACGGAATAGATCCCACAAATTATACATTGTCTTAAACGTTGTGCGTTGCTTTTTATCTTAGAATAAAGTAACACAAGCGATTGTATTTTTGAATATTTAAATTAGTTGTCGACCACTTATCGTTCACGAATTCAATAAATTTACTTCTATGAAATTGAACGAATTGGCATGAATTGTCTTGATCATCGCATCCTCACCACCAAAACCAATAGGACCATGAACCTTAAATTCTTAAGGTCAGAAGGTCCATGAACATTAACTTTCCATAGGACCAAATCATTCTTACTTCTGCCATGTTAGTGTTCATAATAATTACTCTTGTCAGCCAAACATTATCACACACAACTACACATGCCATGTGCGGTGGACCATATACTAATGTAATAGATATCAATTATTAATAGAAGTATTAGATATAATAAATTGAAAAAAAAAAATAACATTAGACTAATCATAAATAAAAATGTTAATAATTATAAACCCCCTAATTAAAGAGAAAATATCTCATAACCTCCACCCAAAATCTACCTCTCTCATAACCCCCAATCTTATAGTTAATATTTTCTTTAAACTCCCTAGTCAACTAATACCCAGCCAAATTTGACTCCCCATCTTTTAATTTTCCAGTTTTACCCCTTTTCTTTATTTTCATTTTCCATCTATGCTCTCTCTCTCTCTCTCTCTCNTCTCTCTCTCTCTCTCTCTCTCTCTCTCTCTCTCTCTCTCTCTCTCTCTCTCTCTCTCTCTCTCTCTCCCATTTTGTGCTCTCTCTCCCCTCTGCATTCTTTCTCTCCCCGTTGCTGTCGCCAGCGCGTGCGCTGCCGTCTGGCGATGGTTGCCGGCCATACCGGTCCCATCACACTCACCTCTCCTCCCTCTTCCTCTCCTTGCCCTTCATTCTTCGCGAAACATAACATCTACGCCGGATTGGGTCTAGGCAAACCCAAGCTCCGTCGCCGGCAATCCGCCAATTCCGACGACGACGAGCTGCCGGACTGGTTGGGTTCTTCTCGCCTCTTCCTCCTCTATCTATCCATGACCTTTTCTTTCCCAGAAAACCCACAGAAACCCAAATGCAGCCCGAAGTCCGATCGTCATCTCTGGCGGTGACTTCAAGATTCTGGCGACGTCGCAGCCGCTCTCCACTTCCATAAGCTTCCTCTCAATGTGGTGAGTGTGATGGTTTTCTCCGATTCTCCAACTGACCACCGTGGACGGAAAATCGATGTCGAGAAGGTCCAAGACTTACCGCCGCCGTTGCTAGCGATTCCGGCGGCGGATTGAAGGTTCTGGTCTCATTCTTCTCCCCTCAAAAGCCCTAATTTGAAATTGATTTGTAAATCTGTTTGTGAAATATATAGTTTGTGAATCTGTTTTAATTGAATTTGTTATTAATCGGATATAAATGTGGGTTTTTTAATTGATTTATAAGTATATACAAATTTACTTCATTTATTGATTAAACAGTTTCAGTTCGTGAAACATGAGTTTTAAATGAATTTTGAATGAAATTATGCTCCTGAAATATGATGAATCAAATTTGCAGGTAGAAACTTATCGAGGCAGTGGCGGCTGTCGTGTACTCGTTGCACGTGAGGTGATCGGATGACGTTGTCTAGGGTTTCAGTTTCAGTAAATTCAATTTCACTGTATTCAGTTTCAGTCAGTGAACTGCATTTGAATTTACTGAATGCACTGAAATTGAATTTAGACTGAAACTGAATTTAGTCTCTAGTGAAATACTGAATTGATATAATTATTATTTTTTGTTAAGTAAAGGTGTAATTATTTTTTTAGTCTAGTTAATAATAATGTAAAATTATATTTTTTTAGTGTAAAATTATATCCACGTCAGTGCGCGTCAGAGAGCGTAAGTGCACGCGTCAGAGCGTGTAAGAAAGGTAAAAAATGTATTATAAGTTTTAGGGGGTTTTAGGAGAGTTTCTAGATAGCTGGGGGTTTAGGAAAACTTTTAGGTTGATTAGGAGGTTTAAAATTACACAGTATAAATAAAAACTCTTAAATATTTAGTTAGAATTGTGTATTACAAATTTAAAACGTACTCTTAATTAAATTTATAATTCAAACTTGGATTGATTAAGTAATATGAAAACAAATCCAACATTAAGATTCACACGTACAACACGTATTAATATGGACCACTAATAAAGAATAATGCTTCCGAGCTCCTCCAACACCTCTCTCATAGGTATATGTAGGGCTCACCAAATAGCCCAAGGCCCGAAGCCCGCCCAGCCCATTGGGCCCGAAGCCCGATGTGGCCCGACTTTTGGGCCGGGCCGGCCCGGCCCGAAAATTTTTTGGGTTGGGCTTGGGCCATCCCCTTGAAGCCCACGGCCCGCCCAAAGCCCGGCCCGCTTAGGCCCGCTCAAAGCCCGCCCAAAGCCCGGCCCGAAGCCCAAAGCCCAAAGCCCATTTAATATCTTCAATAAAAAAAAAATATAGGATTTTGGCTATGTTCTAAATCAAACTTGAGATCTCATAGAACAAATTTCAACTCTCAACCAACTAAGCTAACTAGTTTATTTTTCTAATTGGTGAATCATAACATATTTAATAAGTTTTTCGTTTGTTTATTCTAATAAATTATTAATATGTTTATTAAGTTATTATATAATTCTATAATGTTAGTAAATACTAAATAGTAATAGTGTAAACTATACTATGTAATACCATAAATAATAAACTTTTAAAATTATATACAACATTACAAATTTACAACTATAATAAAACATAAATGTATATGTGCATATACAATTTTTATAATACAACTATAATTGAAGTTATTAAACCATGATTGTTCATTAATTTAACAATTTGAACTGTTCATTTTATATGTTGATAGTCAAATATCATCCTTACAAAAAATCGGTCGAATCGGAATTCATTTACTCGTTCGATTATCATTAAAAAAACCATGATCGTTAATTAATTCGACCATCATTACGTCATTTTTACATCTCTGATTGAGCTAATTTTTTGCAAGGATTCTCTTTGAGTGGGGAACTAAAACTTGAACAGTTCGGATCGTTGAAAACACGATCGATATATGAGCTTCTACATATAAATACACTTGAAGAGTTGAAGAGAATAATTCTAATAACTTTCTCGTTGAAACCTTATTGTTTTCATAATTGTGAAGACCACAACGTGATTTCAACAATCTGAACCGTTCATTTTCTATATTCATAGTCAAAGATCATCCTTACAAGAAATCAGCAAAATCGGAATTCATCTACCCATTCGATTATCATTAGAAAATCAACGATCGTTAATTAATTCGACCATCATTACGTCATTTTTACATCTCTGATTGAGCTAATTTTTTGCAAGGATTCTCTTTGAGTGGGGAACTAAAACTTGAACGGTTCGGATCGTTGAAAACACGATCGATATATGAGCTTCTACATATAAATACACTTGAAGAGTTGAAGAGTATAATTCTAATAACTTTCTCGTTGAAACCTTATTGTTTTCATAATTGTGAAGACCACAACGTGATTTCAACAATCTGAACCGTTCATTTTCTATATTCATAGTCAAAGATCATCCTTACAAAAAATCAGCAAAATCGGAATTCATCTACCCATTCGATTATCATTAGAAAAACAACGATTGTTCATTAATTCGACCACCGTTACGTCATTTTTACATCTCCGATCGAGCTAATTTTTTGCATGAATTATTTTTGAGTGAGAAATTAAAATTTGAACGGTTCAGATCGTTAAAAACACAATTGCATCATTTGTTTATAAAACATATGTAATAAAATATATAATAAAGCATATATTACACATATAATAAAATTAAAAAATCCAAACCCCATCCAAACGGAACAAACCCCATCCAAACCCCTAAGCCCAAACCCCAAAATACCCTAAACTAATAAAATATTAAACCCTAAAGATAAGTCATAAGTATATAAAGCTAAGTCTCACACTCTCACACTTTCACTGTAACCCTAAGTCTCTAACCATTCGCCGCCTCCTTCATTCTACAACATCAGTGATCAGACTCTCAAACTTCTCACTTCTCAGTGACTCTCAAACCCTCTCGGCCTCTCCATCATCACCATCATCACTCTCTCAGACTCTCAGACCCTCTCCATCATCACCATCATCACCGATTCACCATCTCGCCACCCTAACCCCATCGCATTCGCCGCCTCGTGACTCTCAGACCCTCTCGGCCTCTCCTAGGGCTTACTCTCTCAGACTCTCAGTGACTCTCAGACCCTCTCCATCATCACCATCATCACCGATTCACCATCTCGCCACCCTAACCCCATCGCATTCGTCGCCTCCTTCAACATCAGACTCTCAGACCCTCTCGGCCTCTCCTAGGGCTCACTCTCTCAAACTCTCAGTAACTGACTCTCAGACCCCCTCCATCATCACCATCATCCCCGATTCACCATCTCTAACCCTAACCCAGTAACCCCATCGCATTCGCCGCCTCCATCCCTTTCAAATCTCAATCCCTCTCGTCCTCTCTCCATCATCACCATCATCACCGATTCACCATCTCGCCACCCCCAACTCCGATCGAACCCAGGCTACCCAGCAACCCAGCCTCTCTCCAGAAAGCAAGCCCAACCCACCAAACTCCGATCGATCGGACTCGATCCGATCAATTAATGATCAGATCGAGATCTGAACTGCGATTGGATAGTTGATAGCACTATCGCTCAGACAGTCCGAGCACCACCGCAACGCCACCTTCACACCAGCGACTCCGCCGCAAGCTCCCTGCCAGTTTGCCTCCCTTGCGTGTAACTNTTTGCGTGTAACTGTGTAAGTGTAAGTCATTTTCCCTTTGTGATTTCAGTTAAGTCATTTTCCTGCCAGTTTGCCTCCCTTAGTCATTTTTGTGATTTCAGCAAAAAATTCATCACTGTTTCACTAATTGTGTTTTTTTTTGTTGTGTGTGTAGCTGTGGTGAAGATTAATAGCTTGTGGTGAAGCTGTCCTGTGTAGGAGTTGGCCTCTTGTGTTGGTGCTGGTGCTGCTGCTGTGTGAGTGGCAAATGGCAATTTGCTGAATTTCAGTTTATTTGCAGTTTGCTGGTATTTTTTTTATGATAAGATCTGGTGTTTATGATAAGATCTAGTGTTTATTTGCAGTTTGCTGGTATTTTTTTTTGTTGGTAGTGTTATTTGCAGTTTGCTGGTATTTTTTTTTGCTGGTAGTGTTATTTGCAGTTTGCTGGTATTTTTTTGCTGGTAGTGTTATTTGCTGGTTATTTGTTGGTAGTTTTTTTAGGATGTCTACTCACCCAGAGTCTAGTGTAATTGGAATCCATGAATCCATTGGTTCCCCCCCATCCACACCCCAATCTAATTCTATTCCTAAATCCAGTAGAAGTGAAGTGTGGAACTGGTTTGAAAAAGTTGTTGAAATTGAAAATGGTAAATCTGTTACAAAAGCAAAATGTGCAAAATGTGGAAAAAAATTAGATGGCAGTTCTTCAAATGGTACTACTCATTTAGCTCGTCATTATAAGAAACATCTTGAAAGCCAAAATGTTAATATTGGTAATCAAATGCTTTTACAATCAAATGCTGCTGGTAATTTGTCAAATTTTGTTTATAAAGAGGAAAATGCTCGAAAAGAAGTTGTTGATTTTATAATTAGGGCAGAATTATCTTTTACTTTCGTGGAAAAACATGATTTTAAAGGAATGATTCAAAGAGGCTTTACTCCAAAATATAAAGGAATTTCTGCCACAACTTGTAAAAGAATGTTATGAAACTGTTTGTTGAAGGAGAATCTCAATTGCTGTCTTATTTTGAAAAATATGAAGGCAGAATTTGTTTGACTTCTGATGTTTGGTCTTCTAGACAACAAATTGGTTTTATGTCACTAATTGCTCACTTCATTGATGCTGACTGGAATTTAAATAAAAGGATTATTTGTTTTAAAATGATTGAATATCCACACAGTGAACAGTCACTTGCAACTCATATACATGAGGAACTCAACTCTTGGCGTATCCACAGTAAAATTTTTTCAATTACACTAGATAATGCTTCAAATAATGATGTGGTTGCTGAATTGTTGCCTTTATATCTTATGATTGATGATGTGCCTAGACAAATGTTTCATGTGCGTTGTTGTGCTCATGTTATGAACCTCATTGTGCAAGATGATTTGGCTATTTTAGGTCCTTCTATTGATAAAATTGTTGCAATTGTGCGTAGTTTGAATTCTTCAAATAAGAGACATGAAATTTGGAAAAAATGTTGTGTTGATGTTCGTTTGGATAAGAGAAACATAGACAATGATGTTCCTCATAGGTGGAATTCCACATATGCATTGTTAGAAGTAGCCATTCAATATAAAGCTGCCTTGCATAGATATGTTCAGACAATAAATCAATCAACTAGAAGTTCTACTTTACCGATTCCATCTGAACATGATTGGCTTGTTGCTCAGTTTGTTTGTGGTTTTTTAAAGACTTTTGATTCTTCAACAAAAATATTATGTGGTGTGTATTATCCTAGTTCTAGTCGTGTGCTGACTTGTTTGATTGATATTCATTGTGCATTTCAATCATATTCTCATATTAATGCATTTGAAACTGTTATGGTTGCTATAAAAAGTAAATTTGATAAATATTGGGCAACTTTTCCTAAATTGTTTTGTTTTGCTACTGTTATGGATCCTAGGTTCAAAATTTGGGCAATTAGTGAGTGGTTAAATGTTATTGGTTGTGAGGAAGATGACATAAAGGTAAAGGTAGATGAAATTAAGTCTTCTCTGTTTAAATTGTATGACCATTACAAGTCTAATGTGCCTGCTGCATCATTACGAAACTCTACTGAAACCACAACTAATCCTCAAAGTACTGTTTCTGGTAGTACTAGTTCTTCCCCAATTTCTATTCCTAACTTTCAAAACAGTGCTATGAGAGCCTTGAAAATGGCAAAGGTGCAATCCTCTGTTTGTTCTACTTCTGATTTGCAATACTATCTTGATGCACCAGTTTTAGATGATGTTGATGAAACTGCATTTTCTGTTTTGGGATGGTGGAAATCACATGATACACAATATCCTGTGCTTTCCATCATGGCTCGTGATTTGCTAACTGTTCCAGCTTCAACTGTTGCATCCGAAGCTGCTTTTAGTGCAGGTGGTAGAGTGGTATCGGAGAAGAGGGCTAGCTTGAGTCCGAACACTATAGAAGCTCTAATCTGCGTCAAAGATTGGCGCTTAGCTGAGGCAAGAATGCAAGAGGCTGCTCAAGAGGAGGATTGGGCAGAGGATCTAATGAATATCAAGCTATCAAGACCTGAATTTGTTGAAGAAGAGACCCTTTCCCCTGCTGAATCAGCCACCTGATTTTATTTTTTCAGTTTTGGTAACAAAACATTGGTTTGTAATTTGTAAACTCCATAAGGAGTTAAGCACCATAACTCATAACTGCATATTGTTACTTTTAGTATAATTAAATCAATACAATTTCAGTTTTGAGGGTTGTGTATGTGCCAACCTAGTTGGGATGTACATGTGAAATGCAAATGATAGATAGGTTGTGTAGGTGCCAACCTAGTTGGGATGTACACATTCTATAGTGATGCATTTCCCCCTCTATTTATAATTAAATTATATGTTGTTAACTTGTTAAATTGTGACTTTTGGAGCTGACATTGCAAAATTTTGGCAAGTTAAAACCAATGAATTAGTCATCTGCTAAGTTTTATAATTATAATTGACATAAATTAGGCAATAAATTAAGCAATTTGAGAAGCCAAAAAAGCCTAATTTGGGCTGCCCGTTCGGGCCTAGTCCGGCCCGGCTCTAAAGCCCGTTAGTCTCAACCCGATGGGTGGGCTTCGGATTTGTGTATTCAGGCCCAAGCCCAGCCCGGCCCGGCCCGAAAGTTCTGTTGGGCTCTTGTAATTCAAGCCCGAGCCCGGCCCGAGCCCGAAAGATTAGGGCTGGGCCAGCCCGGCCCGGCCCATTGCCGACCCCTAGGTATATGCATGTCATTTTTGGTTTTTTCATTCAATTTCAGGGAAGTATTATTCACTAATAAAAGTATATATTGTTTGAAGCTAGCTAGGTAGCTATATATGATCATATAGAAAAGCAAATTAATGTTCAAAAAGCCTAAATTTGAGTAGACATGATTCAAGTACTCTTCAAAGCTTTTCGTTGCATATGAGCCTCAGATGGTAATTTCACATCTGTTGCCAATCCCATAACTTCAAGAAACTTTATGATATACCAAGTTAGGTCAATCTGCCACCACTCCAGACCTTGTCGAGCTGAGTATTCAAAAGCATGGTGATTGTTGTGCCATCCTTCTCCAAGTGCAACGAGTGCCAACCACCTAATTAAACAGTTGAAAATACATATAAATTAACATCATTTAAAATTGCAATTTTCATACCTCAACGATTGAAAATATATATACCAGAGGTTCTTAGACAAATCACCGGTGTTCCATGCTTGATATCCCCACGTGTGGCCAGCGGAATTCACTAACAAAGTGCCGTGGAAAATATATACCATCCTCACCCCCTGAAATTATTAAGCAATTAATTAATAAATCTTAAGAATTTCTATTACCAACAACTTGGCAATTAATGACATATATTTGACTTCCCTCAAAGTTTTAGAGGCTACATTTTTACTAATTAAATCATTGTTTATATATAATATGAGTACATAAAAAATGAAAATAGGAAGAGATCGATCTCACCATTCCCCAAACCAACCAGGGAAGTCCACCCAGAGCATATAGTATACATCCAAGAACCAATGTATGTAGCATGTAAGAGTGATGAAGAAACCTGTAGAATGGCTGCCTTGTCAAATCTTTAACGTTGTTTAGTCCTCCATACTGCAAATTAAAAGATTAAGAAAATAAGTGGGAGCTACATCATTTGGGGATAGATAGAGAGAGAAATGAAAGAGATTGAAAAATGTTTTTACATACTCTTGTAAACCGAGAATCACTATCGAAAATCCAACCCATATGACTAAACCAGAAACCCTTGAGGGGGCTATGAGTGTCTTTGTTGGTGTCCGTAAACTGGTGGTGGTACCGGTGTGTGCTTACCCAATCAATTGGACTACCCTGCAAATCCAGAACAACAATTAAACACAGATATTTTATTTTTCATAAAAAAATAATGTAACTTACAAAATGATGGTGAGCATAAGATGGTTTGGCATAGGCTGATATATATACCTGAGCTGCGTGAACCCCGAAATAGGCAAACAAGTACTCAAGATATTTTGGAAGCTTGAAACTCCTGTGGGCAAGATTTCTATGGTAAGATAGAGTGACTCCTAAGCCGGTAATCTGAGCCAGTACTATGCACACCAAAAATGCAGACCAGGTAAAATAAAACGGTGCGAACAAAGCAAGAACATGTATACTCAACAATGCACCCGCTGTGATAAAGTCTAGTAAATTCCACTTCCTCCCCCAAAATTCCGTGCAGGGAGTCAAGAGAGTGGTAGACCAAATCCTTACAAGCCGGCCCATAACTGAACTGCACTCGATGATCACTACCCCTTGATCTCCTAGCTATAGCTATAAGCTTCAATTTTATGCCTTAAAATGACGTTGTAGGAAACTGGTATATATTGCCTTCTTAAAGTTGGCTCTTACATGTACAGCAAGTAGTAACTTAATAGCTTTCTGCCTGGCCTGTCAGGATGTGGTAGCTGCATGCATATCATTACCTATTGGTAGGTGCATATCACAGCCTGGCCTGTCAGGATGAAGTGTTTTATTGAACATGAAAATAAAACACAGTTAGTAGTTACGTAGTAATTACTTAGACCGACCTTAAGGTCCATTTTCATCACCCTCAATTGAACCACGTACTTCAGCATCATTGTCATTGTCATTGGCATCGGCATCAATGAGGGTGTGGGATGAGTGACTGAAAATATGGGATGTGAATAACCAATTTATAGGGGAAATGTGAAACTAGCCGTTAAATTTTTTTTCTAATTTTTTTTGGAAATGTTTTATAATTTTTCTGATTTTTTATTAATTAAATAAACATATTTCAACAGTCAAATAATCTCAACCGTTAGATCCCAACGGCTGAGATTGCGCTAGGTTTTTTTTTTTAAAAGGAGCAACAGTCAAGAGATCACAGCTATTGATCTCCAATGGTCAAATGATCCCACACTACAAGAAAAAAGGGTTTGGGAGAGGAACGAAATTCGT
This sequence comes from Dryas drummondii, assembly GCA_003254865.1. Taxonomy (NCBI): domain Eukaryota; kingdom Viridiplantae; phylum Streptophyta; class Magnoliopsida; order Rosales; family Rosaceae; genus Dryas; species Dryas drummondii. Next base: position 491,102 of record QANW01008856.1, on the reverse strand, counting down.
CGCCCAAAGTAGAAATTCGTCGCCCAAACGTTTGGGCGACGAAATGCGTTCGTCGACAGTTTGGACGCCCGAAATGCGTCACCCAAGAGTTTGGGCGACGAACTTCTAAATTTCGTCGCCCAAAGAAACCTGGGGCAACGGATTTTTTTCGTCTCCTAACACATAAAATTCGTCGCCCAAATCAAGTTTAGGCGACGGACAAATTTCGTCGCCCAAAGAGGTTTTGGGCGACGAACACACTTATTCCTCGCCCAAAGCATGTTTGGGCGACGAAATTATCCGTCGCCTATACAAGATTTGGGAGAGTAATAACTAATTTCCTCGCTGCAACGTGCTTTGGGCGACGGACAAATTTCGTCGCCCAAAGAGCTTTGGGGGACGAAATTCCTAGTTCGTCGCCCAAAGCATGTTTAGGCGACGAAAAATTCCGTCGCCCAAACATGCTTTGGGCGAGGAATATCTCTGTTCGTCGCCCAAACACCCCTTTGGGCGACGAAAAATTCCGTCGCCCAAACATTTTTTTTTTTTTTTTAAAATTGTTTTTTTTATTTAAATTATATATTTAAATTTAATATTTTAAAAAAAAATTCTTTATTCAAAAACTATATAAAACAAAATTCATAAATTTATATATCAAAATATCCATACAAAGTAGTAATTAACCCTAATATATATAGTCAATCTATTCTAAACTAGTAGCATCATCATCATTCATATCTGACGGAGGTTGATGAGAAGATGGTGGCGGGACAAACCCAGGTATCGCCTTGGTCAATGCAGCATACAACGCCTCCTTCTCCGCTCTCTCAGCTCGTAAGTCCTCCTGCAACTTCTTCACTTGAGCGGACAACCCTGCGACGACTGCAGATGGCTGAGACGAAGATGAAGACGAAGACGAGGATCGAACATCACGAATCCGCCCATATCCCATGCCGCGTATTTCCTTACCGGGCCTAACACCCAGTGAGTCTATCATAATACGAAGTCCGACATCGGGATCGGGTACTGGAATCGACTCCAACGGAGTACCCGGAGGGTGCTGCTCGGCCAAGCTCTCCAAATATATTCTCGAGTTGGCCACCATCTCATC
>QANW01008856.1:446587-478535 GCA_003254865.1 Dryas drummondii | reverse complement strand
AAAAAAAAAAAAAAAAAAAAAAAAAAAAACAGTTTCACCAAAATTCAGTTACAGTGAGGTCAGCATGCGTCAGAAGGGTAATTTAGGATTATAAGTTTTAGGGGGTTTTGAAAGAGTTTCTAGATTGGTAGGGGTTTAGACAAATTTTTTTGGTGATTAGGGTGTTTAAAATTAAGCACTAAATTGAGAGACCCCGTATTTTTTTAAAGAATTCATTTTAAATATTTTGAGATTTTATGTTGATTATTTTGAGAATTTATTTGAGAAATAAAAAGGTTTTTGGTTAATTTTTAATTTTCGTTTTAAATTGGGTTTGACTCCAAAGCTGACTTTTCTTGTTAGTGGACTTTTGATTTTGACTTTAGGCTCGTTAGGTAGGTATCGAGTCTACGAATTCGTAGACACAAAACACTTGTAAATCGGAGTTTCGGTTTAGATTCTACTGACGTTCAAAGTGAGTGGCAATTTTGTAAATTTCATGAATGGGTTTTAAAACCCCAAAGGGGTCCAGAAAATTTTGGATTTTACTCTCCCCTCTCACGACTCACTCTCTCTCTCTCTCTGTTTTCTCTCCCCGACCCCCCCCGGTACTCTCCTTCTCTCCAGCTTCCCTCCCTCGCCGTACAGCCAGGAGGCGGCGACGGCACTGCCTCAGCCCCCCTTCTCTCTCTCTCTTCCCCGATCTATGTCTCTCTCTCTCTCTCTCCCTCTCTCGTTCGCGACCTCCTCTGTGCGCGCGGCCTCACCACTGGAGGTAGTGGTCCGACCACTTTCTCAGCGACGCGGGACCACAGGCGTGATCCCTTGGAGCCAGCTGTCCATCCCTGAAGCCTCCCCGAGCCAGACGTGATCCCACACGCAGAAACCGCCGGAGAAGCCAACAGGCACCGCTGGTCATTTCGTCGATTTTGATAGTTTTCGGCCATCGTTGGCTGTGATTCTTGAGGAGTTCTCCTCTAGGCAATATCAACGAGGCTCAAAACAATCCGACGGAGGATCGACATTAATTTCGCACTGTGAGTGGACCCCTTGTTTTAATAAATGATTTATGAATTTCATGATTTTCGTTCTAATTGTTATCTTGAGTTATTTAGATTGTTGCATTGTGGGTTGGACTTGGTGTTCAAAAGAAAATTTAATAAATTCTATAATTTAAATCCATATTCGTATCTTTAGACTTATATGAGCTTCAATGTATTTATTTGATTGAGGAAATTCTCTTTGGTGGAGGGTGGTTGTTTAAATTGGATGTTTATTTATATATGCACTTTGGAAACTTTGACTTGGGTTCTAGGGTGACTAATTAAGTATAAATTTCTCATAAACACGTTCTAATGATTTTTGCTTAAGGGAGATGAAATTTGAAATTTAAGAGACATGTATACTGATGAATTAGTTTGGATAATGTTGTGATTTGAGATTATGCGAAGATACCTGCCTGCCAGTACATCGATTCGCTCTGTACGGGAAGTGGCGAGCCTAGTTACCTGCCTGCTCATGTATCGATTCACTCTATAGGAGAAGTGGCGAGCATCCTGCCTGCTCGTGCATTGATTCGCTCTGCACGAGAAGTGGCGAGCACCTTGCCTGCTCGTGCATTGATTCGCTCTGCACGAGAAGTAGCGAGCATCCTGCCTGCTCATGCATTGATTCACTCTGCACGATAAGTGACGAGTATTCCTATCTGCTCGTGCATCGATTCGCTCTACATGAGAAGCGGCAAGCATACCTGTCTGCTCGTGCATCGATTCGCTCTACACGGGAAGTGGCGAGGATACCTACCTGCTCGTGCATCGATTCGCTCTGCACGGGATGTGGCGAGCTTAATTACCCAGGAGTATGACTAGCAGCTTTCTGAATACTTATATAAAGTGATGTTTCATTTCATGGCCTAGAGATGGATAGTTTGCAAGAATGACAAATGGAGGATTTTAGTTAATTACATTATTGTCTATTGTGGCGTGATAACATGTTTAATAATTTATCTTGCATATTTTATGGAAGTTCTTATCGGATCAATTGTGGTTACTTAAATGATGAAAATGTTTATGTGGAATAATCGTTGTTTTTGTTTGGAAAGGAGTTTCAACAGGGTTTTAAAACTAGGGGATTTCAAAGAGCGACGTGAGGTCTTAGAGTTTAAATTGACTTTTCAGGATTTGTAAAAAGATAAATGACAATTACTTTCCGTACTTATAAATTGTCCACTCACTGAGTTTATCTCACGTTTTTCTCATATTTTTGTTTTAAATCTTCCCTCAGGTAGGAGTGGTCGAGCCAAGAGGAACGTCGAGGCATCTTGAAAATGTTTGAGGACCCCGTAGGCTAGAGTCCCTTTATATTTTTACTTATATAAAATCTAGAATGACTCTGATAACCTAAAAGAATTTGTTGTATGTTATTTTACTTTATCTTTGGACGGGTCAGAGACCCTTGCTTTGTAGTAGAGGTGGCTGAAAGGAATAAAAGTGTTTTTCTTCAGGTCTCACTAGTATGGGTTAGTCCAATTTCAAGGGAGGTGCTGCCGATTTTAGGTAGGATTTTTCCTTGATTTTGGATCCCACAGGACCTCTCCGAGTTTCAGGATGGAATTCTGAGGCGGTTCTGTCAATTTTATTTTATGACCCAAATTATAATTTCTATATTTTCTCTCCACCAAATTGTCTTTCAAGTTGTTTGGTATTTTTTAATGTTTGAAATGCATAAAAATATAAAGGAAGCCATACTAACAACCAAAGACTAGAACAAATACATAAAATGAGGAAATGATAGATAGATGTGTGAAAAAATAAGGTGTGAATGCTCAATTTATTGGAATTTTTAAGTTAATTTTTCTGATTTTTTCTGTAATTTTTTCTTTGTATTTTTATGTATTAAAATTATAACAGTAAAACAATGGGACCCATTGATCACCAATGTTTATAGGAAAAGGAAGGCCATATCGTGTCACACGTCTAGGCCCTTTTTTTTTTTAAAGCTGAATTAAAAGGGACCGTCCACATGCAATGATCATTGCATCTTGACCATGCGTCCTCATCACATGCTGGGCGGGTCAGGCTCTGTCTCTCTCTGAGCTGCTACGGACCACTAATAAAGAACAATGCCTCCTTCAATCCTCCTCCAACCCCTCTCAACGTATGAATATGGACCACTAATAAAATCATATATTGTTTGAAGCTAGCTAGCTAGCTATATATGATCATATAGAAAAGCAAATTAATGTTCAAAAAGCCTAAATTTGAGTAGACATGATTCAAGTACTCTTCAAAGCTTTTTGTTGCATATGAGCCTCCGATAGTATTTTCACATCTGTTGCCAATCCCATAACTTCAAGAAACTTTATGATATACCAAGTTAGGTCAATCTGCCACCACTCCAAACCCTGTCGAGCTGAGTATTCAAAAGTATGGTGATTATTGTGCCATCCTTCTCCAAGTGCAAGGAGTCCCAACCACCTAATTAAACAGTTGAAAATACATATAAATTAACATCATTTAAAATTTCATTTTTCATACCTCAACGATTGAAAATATATATACCAAAGGTTCTTAGAGAAATCACCGGTGTTCCATGCTTGATATGTAACGACCCGACCAAAAATTTCACAAGAAATTTGAAATTTTTATTTAACTTTGTTTTTTTTAAAGAGACTTTAAAAGAAGCGGAATTTGAAAGTGTTTTAAATATTTTGAGAATTTTTTTATTTTTTATTTTTAAGAAATTTGGAATTTTTTTTATTTTTTATTTTTAAGAATTTATTCGGTGTTTTTACTGAAATTGATTTAACGATATTCAAAGCTTATCAGTTAAAAGTGTTTTGTTTTGAATTGTGAGACTCCATATTTTTTCAATTTTTATTTTAAAAAATATTTTAAATATTTTGAGAATTTATTTTAAAGAATTTTTGAGTTGATTTGAAAAATAAAAGGTTTTGGGTTAATTTTTAAATTTTGTTTTTAAATTAATTTGATCTAAAGGTTGACTTTTGATTTTGAGTTCGGACTTGTTGGAAAGGTTTTGAGTCCACAAGCTAATAAACGCGAACCGTACGTCCATCGCAATTACGATTTGAGAGATACATGTGTTTGAAGTTAAAGGCATTTTAAACTTTTTGACTTAAGGGTTTTAAAAACCCCAAAATTAGTTTTAAATTTCTCACTTTCTCTCTCTTCTTCACCCGCACCCTAGAACCTTCTATCTCCTTCTCTCTCTTCTTTTTCTCTTTCCTTGACTTCACTCACACACACTCTCTCTCTCTCCGTTCATTGTCGCTGTCGACTCTCTGCCATCCGACAAGTGTTGCCGGCGACACTGCAACAGAGATGCTCGCCTCCCCCTCATCTATCTTCTCCTAGCCGCTGTTCACTCAGCTGACCACTGATGACGACGAAATGACGTTAAACAACGCCGAGACCACTCGCCGGCGATCCACCGTTTTCGGCAATGATGAGGCATAAGACCACCTGGGTTCTCTTCCTCTCGTGATGGCGAGTCTTCTCCTACCTCCCCTTTGCTCCGATGGCTGCTCTCGACGGCGAATTGGCGAGTTGAAGCCGTCGGCTTCCTTTCCCATTTTTCGACGACTCCGGCAGCTGTTGGCCGCAACCCAGGTATCGAAATCGATCCTCTCTCCATTCTCTACATGTTTTTGCAATTGGATTGGATTGGAAATTAATGTTAGAACTAGAGTTAACTGCTGTTTTTGTGGGTTTAGCTTCGGGCAGCCACTTCTTGGCCATTTCCAGCCATGTTGTTATGTGGTGAATGTTAAAAATGAAATAATGATGAGTTCTTGTTGTGGACAGGTTTTTATGATCGGTAATGCCGCCTCGAAGCCTTTCGATCTATCGAACCCTAATTAGAATTCGAAATCAGAATCGTAACGACCTTCGTACAATCCCCGAAAAAGTCAAAAAGGTATATGCTGATTTGGATGTTGGTTTAAGCCTTATGTTGGCTGAATTGGATCGATTATGGGAAACAAACCTTAAACCTCGATTACGCCACAAGGGTAGTTAGGACATTTGCCTCGTTATTTGGAAGTTGTATATTTTAGTTTCCAATTGTTAAAGTGAATGGTTTTCTTGTGAGGGATCATGAGATGAAAAAGTGTTTCGGAAAGGATTGGGCATAGCTTAGCTTGGTTAAACAGTAGGTGGACCTTTGCTTTATAAATGGTTTTATGAAATTCATGATTTAATTCCTAGTTGTTATCTTGAGTTCATTGAGATTTGTTGAATTGTGAGTGGACTTTTGTTTTTGAAGCATTTTATAAACTTTATGATTTGATTTAATTGATTATCTTGAGTTTTTAATTGAGAAATAATAATTTGTGAGTTGGATTTTTGTTCTCGATATGATTTTATGATTTTTATGATTTATTTCACATTGGAAAGTTTTATGATTTTTATGATTCTATGATTTTGAAGTTTTCATGAAATCTAAGGGTTATAAAGGTTTGGGTTCTTGATGCGTAATTGTGTTAATCAAGTGTTTAACCTTGGAACAAGATTTTTAGAAATCATTTCATTGGGATTGAGTATTCTTAAGTTTTAATAAATCAAATATGTTTGAGATGATTTCATGGTTTTGGAGAAAGTCATTCACCTATTTGAAAAAGAATTTTAATTATTGTTTTGGAATAACATCTTTGGAAAGTTTGATTTATAATTCATGAGTTTGAGCATGTTGGTTTTATAATCCTTTCGCTTGGCATTTTAATTCATGATTTTAAGAGCTATTTATGTGAAAATCACCTTGATAATCTTTCATGCTTTATTTACAAATTACTTTGGAGAGTTATCTTATTTTGAGATGATTTATAAAATGCATGATTTGAGGATTTCTAAAAGCTTAAGGAATTGTGAATTTTGCATACTCTATTTATTTAAAATAAGGGTTTTGAGAAAGTTTAAATAGTTTTCAAACCACTACATGAATACTGATGGGTGTCTAATGTCTCTGTCTTTAAGCCTATTTTAATTGGTTTTTGTAAGGTTTTTGGGTTAAATAAGGACTTGTTACTTTGTTTTCTATACTTTCAGTTTCTGGGACCACNTCAGTTTGCTGGGACCACCGAGGAGTTTTTGAATGGATTTGCTGACAAGGCTAGGTGACTTTCCTAATGAAAGAAGGACTCCAAGTCAGCCCCTATTTCCTAGTGGTGCCGCAACCTAGTCCAAACAGGAGGAGATTACTTGCGGAAAAGGGGACTACATATAAGAGGGCAGAGGCGTGGTTAAAGGGCTATGCTGGGCGAGGGCGTGAAGGAGGCTGGAACTGAAGACGTTGGCTGAAAGGATAGGACGCCACTTTGGAGAAAAGCAGTAGGCAGTTTGGGTGGTTTTTGCCATGACTTTTATTGTTTTTTTTTTCTTGATGGATTTGTGTAACTAAATATATTGCTAGGGCAGGATGAAGCCCTAAGATGATAATCTAGTTCTATTGTTATTTTATCTTTGGTTGTTTTCTTGATAGTGGGATTCTCATTCACCGATTCATACTCGAATAATTGCATGGATGTTTGATCACCATCTGGGTTGTTAATTGAGTTATTTGATGCAAACTTATGTAGATACCATACAGGGTTTGGGTTTAGCTTCATGTGGATAAGGTCTGTATATGCTTTGGGTAAATACCATACTCTTGGGATGTGCATGGCTAGTTAATAAATTCTTTGAACTCAAAAGACTCTTTTGCATGACAGATTTGTTCTAAATACCATAGGCGACTTGCATGTGAAAGTAATAGACTTGTTCTAAATACCATAGGCAAGTCGTGTCCAAAAGGATAGCCAACACTATTAATTAAGTGAACTGAAGATAAGGTGACTAGAAGTCAGATAGGATTTTTAGTGGTGGATTCTTTGCTCTAGTATTTTACTTAATTGATTGTTAACGTTACTTNTCCTTTCATGGTTTAAATAATGAAGATCCATTAGTTCATATTCGTGACATTTTTAACATGGTTTCTAATATGCCTTTGACAGAAGGAGTCACGGAGGAGCACTTAAGGATGAAGATCTTTCCTTACACTTTGAAGGACAAGGCGAAGATGTGGCTGAATTCTTTGAGGCCGAGATCACTAACCAGCTGGACAGAAATTCAAAACAAGTTTTTGGAGAAGTTTTTCTCAGCCCAGAAAATCGATGCATTAAGGGACAAGATCATGCAATTCAATCAACAGGCAAATGAGTCATTTTCTGAGGCATGGGAGCGATTTAATAATTTGTTAATTCAGTGCCCTCATCATGGTTTGCCTTCCCTTGTTTTAATGCGTATATTTTACAAGGCACTGACCGTTTCTAGTAAGGCTGCAGTGAATAACTATGCAGGTGGATCCATTAAAAATAAGACCACAGTTGAATGTCAAACTCTGTTTGACAGCCTAGCAATGGAAACACAACATTCAGATGCAAGAGAAAGGTGTGCTGGAGTGAATGAGAGTAACCATTCGAATGTTTTTGCTTCAAAGGTGCAGGTTGATTCAATTGCCAGCAAATTGGATGCGCTACTTGCTATGAATGGGAGGACGCCATCACAAGAAATTTGCGCTATTTGCAATGTCATTGGCCATGCCACGATTTCTTGTCCTAATGGGGTTGATTTTCCGGAGTTTGTACAAGAACAAGCAAGTTTGGTAAATTCCTATAACCGAAATGTTAGGACTGACCCATTCTCCAACACATATAATCCTGGCTGGAAGTATCACCCTAACTTCTCATGGAGCAACAATAACCAACCACAAGCTCCACGTAACTCTCCCTTTCAACAGTCTCAAGCTCCAGTGGAGCCGAAGAAGCCAGCTATGGAAGATATGATGCAGCAGCTCATGCAAAATCAAATTCAGATGCAACAAATGTTCCAAGAGTCTCAAAAGGGCCAGCAAGCTAACACCAAAGCTATAGCAAGTCTGGAGACACAAGTCAGCCAACTAGCCTCTACTTTGACCGAAAGGGGGATGGGTAGACTACCTAGCCAGCCTGAACCGAATCCAAGAGGATTAGAGCATGCTAAGGTTGTCCGGACTTTAAGGAGTGGTAAGCCATATGATCGGAGAGAAGAAATTGCAGCACAAAAGCAAAAGGAAGCCGAGGAAACCATACCTGCCGCTGCACCTGAAAGTGGCGAAACTGAAAGCCCAAGAAATGTTGCATCCGAGTTGCCTCCTGTCAACAAATATTTGCCTACTTTACCCTTTCCTTCCAGGCAGCAAAAACAGAAGCAGAGTGAGCACATGAAGGATATTTTGGAAGTGTTTAAGAAGGTTCAAATTAATCTCCCATTATTAGAAGCCATCAAGCACATTCCCACATATGCCAAGTTTTTGAAAGATGTGTGCACTAACAAGAGAAGATTTGTGGACCATGAAAAAATTGAACTCACTAAGGAGTGTAGCGCCGTCCTTTTCAACAAGATGCCCCCAAAATTACAAGATCCAGGGAGTTTTACTTTGCCTTGTATTATTGGTGACTCTAAATTTGATAAAGCTTTCTTGGATCTTGGTTCTAGTGTTAATCTTATGCCTTTTTCTATTTTCTCGCAGCTGGGCATTGGAGAGCTAAGAAAGACATCTGTCTCGCTACAATTAGCGGATCGTTCAGTCACTTATCCTAAGGGTCTTGTCGAAGATGTGTTAATTAAAGTGGAGCAGTTTGTGATACCGGCGGATTTTCTGGTGCTTGACATGGAAGAAGATAGGAATCTTCCCATTTTACTTGGCCGGCCATTCCTTGCTACTGCTGGTGCATTAATAGACGTGCAGCAAGGTACTCTTAAGCTCAGAATTGATGGTGAATCAGTGGAGTTTCGAATGTTTGGCGCCTTAAAAAAACCCAGTGATGTGGAGGAGTGTCATCGCGTGGATGTCCTTGACCCGATTATACATGCTCAATTTTTAATTTCTTCAGCAAGTGATGAGCTGGAGACATGCCTTACGTGTTCTGAGTTTGAAGAATTTGCTGAGGATGAGACACTTGAGGTAGTGGCTGCACTTGAGGCGACACCCGCTGTAGCGCCGCGATGGAGACAAGCTGTAGAACCTCTTGGCACGCCACCACCATCTGCTGTACCTTCCGTAGTTAAGCCACCAGTATTAGAACTCAAGTCGTTGCCATCTCACTTGAAGTATGCATTTTTGGGCGAAGCTGACACATTGCCAGTGATCATAGCATCGGATTTGAGCAAGACTGAGGAACTGAAACTGCTGCAGCTTCTAGGAGAAAATAAATCAGCTCTCGGCTGGTCCATTGCTGATATCAAGGGTATAAGCCCCGCGGTTTGCATGCACAGGATCTTTTTGGAAGAAGGGTCGAAGCCCACCAGAGAAGCTCAGCGGCGTTTGAATCCAAATATGAAAGAAGTAGTCCGAAAAGAGGTACTCAAGCTTCTGGATGTAGGCGTGATATACCCCATCTCTGACAGCCAGTGGGTTAGTCCTACCCAAGTTGTACCAAAGAAGTCAGGAATCACAGTGGTTGAGAACAAAACTGGGGAATTGGTGCCCACTCGAATGCAAACAGGATGGCGAGTCTGTATAGATTACAGGAAGTTGAACTCCTTAACCCGGAAAGACCACTTTCCCTTGCCATTTATTGACCAAATGTTGGAAAGGCTAGCCGGACACTCGCATTATTGTTTTCTTGACTGGTATTCAGGTTATAATCAGATTGCTATCGCTTCCGAAGACCAAGAGAAAACAACATTCACATGCCCTTATGGTACCTTTGCCTACCGGCGTATGCCATTTGGTCTATGCAATGCTCCAGCCACATTTCAACGGTGCATGATGAGTATATTCTCCGATATGGTCGAGAGGATAATTGAAATTTTCATGGATGACTTTTCTGTTTTCGGTTTCTCTTTTGACAATTGTCTCGGAAATTTGAAGATGGTTTTGGAAAGGTGTAGGGAATTTAATCTTGTTCTCAACTGGGAAAAATGTCACTTTATGGTGAAACAGGGAATTGTGTTAGGACACTTGGTTTCAAGTCGCGGGATAGAAGTAGACAAGGCGAAGATTGATTTAATTGCCAATCTGCCACCACCCACATCAGTCAAGGCTGTACGGTCTTTCTTAGGACACGCGGGTTTTTATCGGCGTTTTATTAAGGATTTTTCCAAAATCAGCCGACCCTTGTGCAATCTTCTTTCTAAGGACACTCCGTTTCACTTTGATGAATCATGTTTACAAGCTTTTACCACTTTGAAATCTCTTCTCACTTCTGCGCCGATTATGATAGCTCCAGATTGGGGCCTCCCATTTGAATTAATGTGTGACGCTAGTGACTACGCAGTGGGTGCTGTTTTAGGACAGCGGAGGGACAAGCTGCCACATGTTATTTCTTATGCCTCAAAAACCTTGAACGATGCACAACTCAATTACTCCACTACTGAGAAAGAGATGCTCGCTGTCATTTTTGCACTTGAGAAGTTTAGGTCTTATTTGCTTGGCTCTAAGATCGTTGTTTATACTGACCATGCTGCATTAAGGTACCTTATGTCCAAGAAAGATGCAAAACCAAGGCTCATTCGGTGGGTGTTATTGTTACAAGAATTTGATGTTGAGTTACGGGATCAGCAAGGCGTGAAGAATGTGGTCGCTGATCATCTCTCCCGTCTAACTCACACTCATGAAAATGAAGACACCATTGTGCCATTGCGTGAGAGCTTCCCCGACGAACAGTTGTTTGCGGTCCAACATGTCACACCATGGTATGCGGACATCGCCAATTATCTGGCTGGAGGGGTGATGCCTCTTGAATTAAGTACCCAGCAGCGAAGGAAGTTCCTCCATGACGTCAAGTTTTACTTCTGGGATGAACCATATCTCTACAAGTATTGCTCTGATCAGATGATAAGAAGGTGTGTGCCAGCTACTGAACAAGCAAGCATATTACAATTTGCACATGATCATGCATGTGGAGGCCATTTCGGTTCAAAAAGGACAGCAGCAAAGATCCTACAGAGTGGTTTTTATTGGCCTTCCTTATTCAAAGATGCTCACACATGGTGTTCAGCTTGTGATCGGTGCCAAAGAGTGGGAAATATTTCTAATCGCAATGAGATGCCTCAGCATGGGATTTTAGTAATTGAATTGTTTGATGTCTGGGGGGTGGATTTTATGGGGCCTTTTCCCTCTTCATATGGCAATGAGTATATTTTAGTGGCAGTGGAATATGTCTCCAAATGGGTAGAAGCAGTGGCTGCCCCAACTAATGATCACAAAGTTGTTTTGAAACTTTTACAAGGCACCATCTTTCCCAGGTTTGGAACCCCTCGTGTCCTCATCAGTGATGGGGGGCGACACTTCATCAACAAACCCCTAAAGAATCTCTTGTCAAAATACAATGTCACTCACAAAGTTGCTACCCCATACCACCCACAAACAAGTGGCCAAGTTGAGGTTTCCAACAGAGAGATAAAGCGAATTCTAGAGAAGACAGTGAGTACTTCCCGTAAGGATTGGTCCCTTAAGCTTAATGATGCGCTGTGGGCATATCGGACAGCCTATAAGACACCAATTGGCATGTCCCCATTCCGTTTAGTTTATGGAAAGGCATGTCATCTTCCTATGGAGCTTGAGCATAAGGCGTTCTGGGCAGTCAAGCAACTCAATTTCGACTATGGTGCTGCTGGTGAACAGAGGAAGCTCCAGCTCAATGAACTTGATGAAATTCGTAATGATGCGTACGAAAATGCTAAGATATATAAGGACAGGACCAAGCTCTTTCATGACAAAACCATCTTAAGGAGGGAGTTCTTTCCTGGACAGAAAGTGTTGCTCTTCAACTCAAGACTTCGCCTGTTTCCAGGCAAGCTCAAGTCGCGGTGGTATGGCCCCTATGTTGTGGTACATGTTTTTCCACATGGTGCTGTGGAAGTGAGACACATTCAGAATGGAACAACCTTCAAAGTGAATGGGCATCGCCTAAAGCCTTACCTGGAATCACCATTCAACATTGAGAAGTCCTCAATACCTTTGGCCGAACCATTACCAGCACCTTAGCCATTCGATATGTCAAGCTAATGACGTTAAATTAAGCGCTCCTTGGGAGGCAACCCAAGCATTTCCTTGTTTATTTCTTTGGTTGTTTGTTTTACTTTTCATTTTTGTTGTCGTTAACTCCTGCACTTACTTTGTTCTTTTTCAATTTTCAGTGGTCTGTTGCTACCTTCAGTGTGAGGACATAAAGTTTGGGGGGGGGGGGGCATAAATTTCCACCACCGACTCCAATTTGGAAGAAGCCAGTTCATGTTCCATTGCCCCAAAGGATTTTCGTGTCATTTGTGTGCGTCTGAGGTAGTCGGTGGTGTTCTCCTGCAATTGCTCGAGAGAGGATGATGCTGGGTTGAGAAAGGCTGTTTTCACGGGCCAATGTCGAAGGAAGTTTGGGGGGGGTTTTCAGTTTGAGGCCCATGTGGCCCACCAGGTGTTTAAAGGTTTATATTGGTCACGTTTATTAAATATCCAGCTTTAGTATCAAGTTTTGGCTGGATATTTTGGGGAGCAGAGGCGACGCGAGGAGGCTAGGGCATGCCCTTCACCTGCGCGATCTGAGCAGCACCATCGACGCCGTCGACGCCGTCTACCCGCTCCTTGGCCGTCCTCCGCAACGCACAGCCACCAGGTGTTTTCTTTCCCTCATCTCCCTGTTTCATTTCTGTCCTTGCGTGACTCTCTTGTGTCTCTCATTGAGGTCAATGCTCGGTTCAAGTTTGGGGGAATTAATTAATGGGTTTGAGGGTGTGATTCTTAATGGGTATTACTCTGATTGATTCTGTTTTCCTTTGGTTCAATTTTTATTGGCCCCAATGCCGATGATAAGAAATTGCTTGCTTGTTTACCATTATTCTTACTTCTATGATGTTGATTCTAAATGGGTATTGCTGGGTATTGTTGTGTTCTCACATGATTACTTGGTTAACTATGTCTCCCATGGTAAATCGAAAACTTGTTTTTGAGCACTCTACCAAGTTGGTGCAAGTTCTTGTTAGTCTAAAGGCACATGTTATTCTACTTTAATGTCAGACATACTCTAGAACTTGTTTTAAGTATCACTTGAGGCGAAATTTTAAATAAATGCAACAGCTGGGAGATGATTTAGGCAATCTTTGGACTGATTCTGTTTTCTTTGTAGCCAGCCCGAAGTCCTCATTTAACAGCCCCCACATCTCTACCTTATTAATCCTCAAACACGTTTGCTTATTCCTTGTCTAGAGAACTAGTGAGGCAAAGTGTGTGGGAGCACTGGGAGTACATGGGAATTGCACCCTGTGTGATTTGTTAGAAACAAGTTGGGGGCTGTTTAAAAAAAAAAAAAAAAAAAAAGAAATGTCATGAAGTGTGACCAAAGAAGTCACGACCCTGGGGGATCATTGAGGTGAAAATCAGGAGGATCTAGGGTGAAGAGCCGTACAAATTGGGCCAACTATATTGTTTTCAAAGTGTTGCAAATTGTGAGATGTTTCTAAATGTGCTCAAATCCTATGCATAATAACAAATTCCAAATCTTTTGTGCTGCCACTTTATGCTCATTTAGTTCTCTAGACTTTGAAGTTCTCATTCTCATGTCTTTGCTTAGCCAAGTACCCCATCCAGTGCCACAACCATTGCAAAGCCCTTTTGATCTTGTGATGTTGCATTTATTTACATTAGTGGAGAGATGATATAAAGAGCAAGCTTATGGGGTATGAAATTGTGGCTGTGAGTAAAGTGTGTGCGCATGTGCTTATTGGATTGCAAGTTTTTGTTCTGATTTTGGCTATTCACATACACACTTTAATTGGACTATGGTGAGATATTGTTAATCTTGGCATCATGTGTAGAACCCTTACAATGTTTAGGCAATTCCTTGGGCTGTTAACATAGTGGAATTTTGAGGCAATTTGGGGTCTGTAATTAGTGCTGTTTTAATTGGGTTATTGTGTGTTCTGCTCGAGGACTAGCAGGAATTAAGTTTGGGGGAATTTGATGGGTGTCTAATGTCTCTGTCTTTAAGCCTATTTTAATTGGTTTTTGTAAGGTTTTTGGGTTAAATAAGGACTTGTTACTTTGTTTTCTATACTTTCAGTTTGCTGGGACCACCGAGGAGTTTTTGAATGGATTTGCTGACAAGGCTAGGTGACTTTCCTAATGAAAGAAGGACTCCAAGTCAGCCCCTATTTCCTAGTGGTGCCGCAACCTAGTCCAAACAGGAGGAGATTACTTGCGGAAAAGGGGACTACATATAAGAGGGCAGAGGCGTGGTTAAAGGGCTGTGCTGGGCGAGGGCGTGAAGGAGGCTGGAACTGAAGACGTTGGCTGAAAGGATAGGACGCCACTTTGGAGAAGAGCAGTAGGCAGTTTGGGTGGTTTTTGCCATGACTTTTATTGGTTTTTCTTGATGGATTTGTGTAACTAAATATATTGCTAGGGCAGGATGAAGCCCTAAGATGATAATCTAGTTCTATTGTTATTTTATCTTTGGTTGTTTTCTTGATAGTGGGATTCTCATTCACCGATTCATACTCGAATAATTGCATGGATGTTTGATCACCATCTGGGTTGTTAATTGAGTTATTTGATGCAAACTTATGTAGATACCATACAGGGTTTGGGTTTAGCTTCATGTGGATAAGGTCTGTATATGCTTTGGGTAAATACCATACTCTTGGGATGTGCATGGCTAGTTAATAAATTCTTTGAACTCAAAAGACTCTTTTGCATGACAGATTTGTTCTAAATACCATAGGCGACTTGCATGTGAAAGTAATAGACTTGTTCTAAATACCATAGGCAAGTCGTGTCCAAAAGGATAGCCAACACTATTAATTAAGTGAACTGAAGATAAGGTGACTAGAAGTCAGATAGGATTTTTAGTGGTGGATTCTTTGCTCTAGTATTTTACTTAATTGATTGTTAACGTTACTTTGTTATCTTGTTGCTTTGCCCATATCTTAATTAAATATTGTCTTACTTATTTACTGTGAATTTCAATATCTTCGTTTAAATGAGTTGATTAACCAATCCTTGTGGTTCGACCTCGTACTTGCGTAACTCTATTCTACTACGGGCTTGTGCGCTTGCGAGTAATTTAATTTGGGGTTTTTATTTGTCTTTTCTTTTAGGCATTTCAAAAATACCTATCAAATACCCTCCTACCCTTCCCCTGACAGTGATACAGATAGGTAGTTGGGATCCATCTCAGCACACATATAAGTTTTGGGCCGTGTGTTGAGATGTCTCACCCTTTGGGGGCAGCTCTGCGTGCAAGTATGACCAGATGAGCTTGCCCGTGTAATCGCACGAGAAATGGGTAGATTATAAGTCTGCCCGTGCTTTGAGTTTTCTCTGCACGGGATGTGGCTAGATTATTTGCCTGCAGTTTTTCGGGTATTAGTGTGATGTGTGTTTTCAGTTTGTTGAGTGTTTTAAAAGATGAGTATAAGGCAGCAAAGATTATACTTCACTAATGCATACCTTAGTCACAAAAGCTAAGCTCTCATCTCCAATTATTTCCTTCATAAAACGCATAATAAAATAGCTACACTCCTTATCACTTGGATGTTGAGGAATGCCCTAAATGCAAATAAACATTAATTAGAATGAGCAGATATACAATCCACTTAGCAATCTGTTATTTGAGTTTTAAAGCAAAATACAAACAAGCCAACCTAGCACCATATTTTTCCAGATTCTTGCCTTACGCTCTTGCCCATTCCCTTGAGCATTGAAGATTCTAATTCCACTATTGCATGAAAAACCAAATGATTTTAACACTTGCTGATATGTGTAAATGAACTTATAAACTGATGAGACATCTAATCAACTTACTTGTCCACCACAGTTTTTCATTCATCACCGATCAGACGTTTTTTCATTGGGTCTATGAAATAGACAATCTCCTTGTTCGGATTGATAACAGTCAGCATCCAATGATTTCTACACATTTATAATTCTCATTAAATACCTTATATGGCTGTTAAACAGTATTTACAATGACCACATAAATGATTAACTTACCCAGAATTGTAAGGGACCAAAAACATCTTATTCGCAAATGTACTAGAAACTTCTCCGTGCCATATCCAATTTTGGTAACTTTGGTCAACCCCATTAAAATATAGATAATCCCTTATAACTCCAATCCCAAATTGTCTCTTATTTCCACATTTTTGGCAAGGACAATGAATGAGGTTTGGGTTTCTAGCATGCTGTAATGCAAACTTGAAGAATTCTTGAATCCCTAACTCATATGCCCTTGAGCTTCTATCCGCATACATTTATGACTTGTCCATACAAACATGTATGTCATTTATAAAATCATACCAAATATTGACTCTAGTGAAACAAAACAAATACAAAGACAAACTAAACACAACCATTATACCATTGAACATTGGTCTTAGTAAGATTGGTGTTTGAAACCTAGTACGATTGGTGTTTGAAACCTAGGCTTGAGGTCCAGACCTCACTCTTGAGGACCGGACCTCCATGAGGACCGGACCTCCAGTGAGATTGGTATTTGAAATCTAGGCTTGAGGTTCGGACCTCACCCTTAAGGACCGGACCTCCAGTAAGATTGGTGTTTGAGACCTAGGCTAAAGGTCCGGACCTCTACTTTGAGGACCGGATTTCCAGTGGCAATCTCAGTTTTCTGACAATATGAAGTTGAGCAACCAAGACTAAACAAAAAGAAACAACATTTTGAACGACCAAAATACTGATTCAACTAAAACCAAATCAATAAACAAACCCCATATCGGTAAACAAAATCAACAAACTCATATCAGTAAACAAAATCAATAAAGATCAAGCAAAATAAATAAGCACATTTTAGTAAACTCATATAATTTACAAAATCAATAAACAAACTCCATATCAGTAAAACCCAGTAAACCCAATAAACCCCATATCAGTAAAATCAATCACGTACAAACCAGAGAATTTAACACAACCCATGAATATTAACTAAACCCAGAAAAATACCCCAAATTTTTATCAAGCCACAATAACTTCACCCAGAACCAGAACAAGAATAAGAGAGACAGAGCAAGTGAGAGAGAGGAAATGAACACTAACCCGCAGGCTGATCTAAATTAGGTATTTCAAGCTAGCACAATGCATCTTAAAAATTATACACCTAGTTCAGTCTTAGTAATTTCCTCAATTGAAATAAAGCAAACACAATGGATTGAATGAACTTATATGATTTCTATAGGGTAGGGGGGGTAACAACTTTCCACTTCAATACACAATTACTTACTCATAACTATTTTTGTCATCAAAATCAAACATTCATTATAATGAGTAACAAAAGTTAATCAATATCATCAAGAAATCAACATAATCCTTTCAATAGTCTACAAATAAAACCCCTACCATCAAAACAGAAGAAAACAAGATGCCAAAACCAATAAAACGAAAAAAACAAAAGGGCCTGATGAACTCACCTTTCCAATCCAATCAGCAGCCTAGCTATTTTCTTTCCCCAAGCTCAACAATATCACCAATATGAACTTCACCTTGAGCAAAAACTCAAAACAAAAAGGTTTAGAAGAACCTCAAAGAACAAAAATCAGAAATGCACAAAAAAAGAAAGAACAAAATCTAATGAGGAAAAAAACCCCCAAAATCAAACCCTAACCCAACTGTACCTGAACCGGAGTGCAGAGATGCGTGAAGATGATTCAGGGGAGTGCAGAGATGGTCGGGCGAGGAGGAATGGGCGGAGACGATGAGGACGGAGATGGAGATCGGTGACGTCAAAAGATGTGCAGATGGAGAGCGAGGAACGACGTCGAAGATGGAGATTGACGCGCGATGAGGACGCAGATTGATGCACGAGAGGGAAGATCGAGAGGTGAAGCCAGAGGATTGAGTTGAGGAGGGAAGATCGATTGATCGATCAATGAGGACTAAGTTGTGGGCTAAGTGTGTGTGAGTTTCTGAAAGGTGAAGTCAGAGGGCTTTGACCCAAAAAGACCTAAGGCGTGATATATTTCATTAACGCGGTCATGCGCTTGTCAAATACAAAGACCCGCAAAATTTTATATTTTTGTGAAACTTTCCCAACACAACGGTATTCCCTAAAACTATTGTTTGTTAATTGTTAGGAAAAATTATAAACCAAATACCATGGGATAATATACATTAATATAATGATTTGTTAAAAGCCGTTGTGTGGTAAATTAAGTTAACGGAAAAAATACAAAACGTTGTTTATTGACCGATGTTTATTACATTTTTTTTAGTAGTGGCGGCTGACCCTTTTCCTTTGAATATTCAAAGCGACTCTTAATTTGCTTAGTCTTTTCATTCTAGTTTTTGTAACCCTCTTGTCTTTTAGGTAATCACTGCCACGGAAGACAAACCCTTGTAGTTTTTTACAGATATCTCAAGCTTATCTATATTTGCTGTTGTTATCTTTATTGCTTTCCTTTTACTATTTTCTTGTAAGTTTCTCATGCATGAACACTTTAAAAACCAGTTTCTGTGTTTCCTTCATTGGTCCTCAGCTTAATGAACTTTGCTTTTGAGATCTGTTACTTTTAACTTTTTCTATTATGCTCTGAAATATCTGAAGGTCATTACTCACTCTTTGATCAATATTTCTTGGGTAAAAAACCTACTTTCATTTAAGCTTTGTCGTCGAGTCAGTATTTCTTTCTTTTACTTGGCTATTTCGAATTGACACAAAACAACGTTTTTTTCTTCAACTATCAACATGGTTTGATCAAGGGTTTAAAGCATGGTTAGATTCTTGGTAAGAACTACCATCAGCTACCAATCACACCTTCGCCATATTGAGTTTACTTTCCTCTTTAAAGTTTATTGTTTTTATTAAAGTCAAAATACATGAAGTCCTATATCAACTTAATTCGTTTGTATTCAGGCATAGAATCACCATAAACACGTCTGGGTGAAGTCCTAGCACAAGACGTACTGGGCAGAAAAAGGACCAAGGCCGAGAGTTGCTACCCGACCTCGGCCCACAATCACATGATCCACTTCCACGGCCACGTCTCTAGGATTTCGACCGAGATACTGTTTGTCCCCCTACGTGGCAGTGGCATGCTCAATCCTTTTATCCACGTGGCATAGGGAATTTTTAGGCCAAAACACCCGCCGTCACAATGTCTAGTAAATTCCACTTCCTCCTTCAAAACTCCGCGCAGGGAGTCATGAGAATGGTGACCCAAATCTTCACAAGGCCCATAACGGATCGCCTAGCTAGCTCTAAGCTTCAATTCTATGCCTTTAAAATGACGTTGTATGAAACTGGTATATAGATATTGCCTTCTTAAAGTTGGCCATTACATGTACAGCAAGTAGTAATTTAATAGCTTGCTGCCCTGTCAGGATATGGTAGGTGCATGTCATTATATTTACCTCTGTTTCTAAACCAATATGTTTAATATTTTTAAAAGCCGACCGTTGGGTCTCTCACTCATAAAGTTCCCCATTGGGTTTTTTTTTTTTTTTTTTTTTTTTTATTTAACATGAAAATAAAACACAGTTAGTAGTTTCGTAGTAATTACTTGACCTACCGAGTTAAAGATCGAGTGTGATGGAGCAAGTAGACGTAGTGGCCTCAGGCCTCACTAGTAGCGCACAGCTTCTCTTGTATGCAACTATCTATCTGTCTCAATTATCACTTTTAATGTTCAAAACCACACGTAACTACTAACTGTTTTATTTTCATGTTAAATAAAAAAAACCCAACATATTAAATTAAACTCATGCGAGAGGCCCAAGAGGTAATGATATGCACCTACCACATCCTGACAGGGAAGCAAGCTATTAAATTACTACTTGCTATACATGTAATAGCCAACTTTTAAAAGGCAATATATAGCAGTTTCATACAACGTCATTTCAAAGGCATAGAATTGAAGCTTATAGCGCTATAGCTAGGAGATCAAGGAGTAGTTATGGGCCGGCTTGTAAAGATTTGGTCTACCACTATCTTGACTCCCTGCGCCGAGTTTTGGGGGAGGAAGTGGAACTTACTAGACTTTATCACGGCGGGTGCGTTGTTGAGTATACATGTTCTTGCTTTGTTCGCACCGTTTTATTTCACCTGGTCTGCGTTTTGGGTGTTCTGGGTTCTGGGTCATATTACCGGCATAGCAATCACTCTGTCTTACCATAGAAATCTAGCCCACAGAAGTTTCAGGCTTCCAAAGTATCTTGAGTACTTGTTTGCCTATATCGGGGTTCACGCAGCTCAGGTATATATATATATATCAGCCTATGCCAAATTACCACCATCATTTTGCAACTTACATTATTTTTTTGATAAATAAAATATATATCTGTTCATGTTTGTTGTTCTGGATTTGCAGGGTAGTCCAATTGATTGGGTAAGCACACACCGGTACCACCACCAGTTTGCTGACACCGACAAAGACACTCATAGCCCCCTCAAGGGTTTCTGGTTTAGTCATATGGGTTGGATTCTCGATAGTGATTCTCGGTTTACAAGAGTATGTAAAAACATTTTTCAATCTCTCTCTCTCTCTCTCTCTCTCTCTCTCTCTCTCTCTCTCTCTCTCTCTATATATATATATAAATATATATCTAGCTCCCACTTATTTTGTTATATATATAATCTTTTAAATTTGCAGTTTGGAGGACTAAACAATGTTCAAGATTTGACAAAGCAGCCATTCTATAGGTTTCTTCATCACACTTACATTCTACATCCAATGTTTGTTGGATATATACTATATGCTGTGGGTGGACTTCCCTGGTTCGTTTGGGGAATGGTGAGATCGATCTCTTCCTATTTTCATTTTTTATGTACTCATGACTCATCATATGATATATGAACAATGATTTAATTAGTAAAAATGTGGTCACTAAAACTTTGAACTTGTTGGTAAAAGAAATTAATTCTTAAGATTAATTAATAAATTTCTTAATTAATAATTTCAGGGGGTGAGGTCGGTAGTTGTTTTCCACAGCACTCTCTTAGTGAATTCGGCTGGCCACACGTGGGGATATCAAGCATGGAACACCGGTGATTTGTCTAAGAACCTCTGGTATATATATTCCCCACTCTATTATATTTCAATATATCCTTGAGGTATGAAAATTGCAATTTAATTTAAATGATGTTAATTTATATGTTTTTTCTCAACTGTTTAATTAGGTGGTTGGGATTGCTTGCATTTGGAGAAGGATGGCACAATAATCACCATGCTTTTGAATACTCAGCTCGACAGGGTCTAGAATGGTGGCAGATTGACCTAACTTGGTATATCATAAAGTTTCTTGAAGTTATGGGATTGGCAACAGATGTGAAAATGCCATCGGAGGCTCATATGCAACGAAAAGCTTTGAAGAGTAATTGAATCAAGTCTACTCAAATTTAAGTTTTGAACATTAATTTGCTTTTCTATATGATGATATATTTATATATATATATATATAGCTAGCTAGCTAGCTAGCTAGCTTCAAACAATATATGGTTTTATTAGTGGTCCATATTCATACGTGTTGTACGTGTGAATCTTAATGTTGCAATTGAATATTATATTTGTTTTCACATTACTAAATTATAAATTTAAGAGTTTACAATTTATAACACACAATTCCAACTATATATTTAAGAGTTTATATTTATGATTAGTCTAGTATTATTTGTGTTAGAAGAGGCTCAAGTTCGAATTCCTTTTTTCAATAATAAAAAATAAAACAATCTAGATCCATATGTGGTCACGAAAGTTATTTTTAACACTTTCTTAAAAAGGAATGGCCTCTCTCTATATATCTATTATATAATATATAGCCTGTACATTTAGTATATATATGGTATAACCGCGCGCGCATGGCATGTGTAGTGTGATAATGGTTGTCTGACCAGTGTAACATATATGAGAGAAGAGTTATATTTGTTGGAAATATGCCTTAAAACCAATGATAATTGGTTAATCAAAGGTGTTTTGGTTTAAGTGACTAAAGGGATATTTCAATTAATGTGTATTACACATTAATAGGGTACCCTAGAACTCTAGGATCATCGATCGTGTAAGTGAATAAATGTGTCCATGGATATTTAAAAGAAGAAACATGATAAGTTCGGAGGCCATTGAGACTCATGTTATCAGATACTTAATTAGATAATTCCTAAATGTTCCTAGTCGATGAAGGAATAGTACGTTAACTGGACATTAACATTCCAATAAGTCAAGACTAGCATATACGTTTGTTTACTCTGGGTTGGTGAGTCTCATGCCATAGTCTAGAGACATTGGAGCAGGTATGTGGGTGCGTTCTTGGAGACATGTCCACTGAACTGACCGAACAGAGAATCCTAGATTGAACTTTACGGCATGTCAAATAGGAACTCTGTGGTTATGATAGATACTGAGTAGTCCTGAGACCTAGGACAACACCGTTGTCTTGTGTGTGTGTTTTGTGTACTTTGACTGCACAAAATGGACCAACGCAATTAAACATGGGTTACATGTGTACGTAGGGTGCATTGACACACATATGGAGGCATGTGAGTGTGCAATATGAAATCTCTCACATTCCGTAAAAAAAGAGATTTCTCAGCTGTCCGGATAGAAATACTCGCAAAGTCTCTGGCAATAGCATTAGAGTCACATATATAATTATATCCTGTAATGAGTTTTGACCCTACGTTCCATACCCAGGATGTAATCGAGACATAGTGAGAGAAGATCGAGATCGTACTGTATTGTAATCATAACTAAATAAGTTTGAGTGTAAATTCTATTTGGTTTGGGGACTATAAACTGTGGATAGGTATCAATGTGGTTTGTAGAGTCTAAAGAGCAATTTATTAGAAAGAGTTCTAAAATAATTGTAATTCTACTGTCAAATCGAATAAGAGGGTCACACACATACAAGTATATGGGACACCAAAAGGAAAGGACGATACCAAGGATCAATATGTTCGATTATTAATGGTCTCAAATATTGTGATTGTTGGTATTGCCTAAGATTAGGAGTTGACACTTCTCAATGGGTCACCCATCCTAGTTAGTATTGCTCTATTTTGAGCTCACTTAACTTTGAGATACTAATGGGAACCATTAAACTCTAACTACTTAATTAATAATTGATAAAGATAATTAGTAAGTCCATAAGTCAAGTCATTAATTTGAGGTGATCAGTTGACATAATTATTTCCTATGTATGATTAATTAGCTAATTAATCTACTTAGAGATTAAGATTGGAAAGTCAAAGTTTAGGCTTGTTAATCTAAGGCTAAATCATTAATTATTAGGACAATAATTAATGTTATTTTATTAATTAAGATAAATCATTAATTAGTTAATCATTAATCATAACTCAAACACTAAGCTTATTAATTAAAGTATTAATTACATGATTAAGTGTTGGGGTGACATATTAGTCAAAAAATATTTAACTTTCACGTATCACATGAAGTTAGTTAAATTATATTAGAAAACTTTGGACAATAGTGCAAATATGAGTTTTGTTCATTAAAGATGAATGAAAAAGATTGAAAGATTGAAAGATTGAAAGATTGGAAATAGGCGAGATTCAATGACTTGGATTTAACAAGCCCCCCACATTATAAGGATAAGCAAGGCTTCGCCGAAACCGTATCAAAGGAATTCAGCCATTGCCCCTTCTCTTTCTCACATTTTCTCTCTTCTCCTTAAATTAAATGGGCAAACCGACAACCGACGGCCATCAAAATGGCTATATTTGATGTCGGCACCGAATCGCCGGAAGTCGTAGCACTGAGTTGGAAGTTGAACCTCAATTTGGATGAGACGAAATTGACATGGAAAACAAAGAAGAAGACCAAATTAAAGCGCGCTCCAGCCAAACAATGAGTATTGGTATTGAATCTTTCTTGTTCATAACTTCATATTGTTATGATTTTCTTCCTTCCTCTTTTCCTCTGAATCTGATTCAAACTTTCTTGAAAAAGCAGAGAATTATGAAGTAGTCTAAGAATTTGGTGATCTTGTGCTTGCAAGGGCTCAAGTTTTGGGCTGTTTAACAGCCCTAACCCAAGCCCAACAACATTGACTTTGTGCCAAATTAAAAAATAACTTTGGGCTGGCCTTGTATTGAGAAAGAAATATTGGCCCAAATTTGCACTCCTTCCTTGGCCTTGTAGTTGATAGTTGAGACTTCTGGAGACTTCCACGCCGAGAGTGAAGGATGTTGGAGTGAAGGATCCGGCGAAGGATCACCAGGTGCGTTTAAATTCATTCTTGTTTGCCTTAGTTTCCATCGTCTTTCTCAGTGAATCCGGCAAGGCTAGAGGGATGGGATTGGCTCCCGCTAAAAGACATGGATTTACAGTTGTGCAGTTTTGGGTTTTCGTTTTCCTTGCAAAATTTGAAGCATTTCTTTAAGGCCAGTGCTATTCCGACCACCATAAATTGCTGAGTTGACCACTTTATTTCAAAATTTCAACTTTACCCTTACAACAAAAAAATTTAATTTTGTTCGTCGGGTCATTCGACAGTTATATATCTACCGAAATATTTATTGTTATTCGACAATTATCTGCTGAACATTGGTGAATTATTCGATGGATAACTCCAAATGGAAAAGAAAAAGGCATTCGACAATTATCTGTCGAAATATTTGTATTTATTCGACACTTATCTGCCGAACATTGATGGATATTTCAGTAGATGACCACCGAATGGATCTGGGTGATTTTATCATGTTTTTGCAATAAAGGGTAAAATAGGAAAAAAAATTGGAAAAAATATGTTAGGGTGGTCAACTCAGCAGTTAACAGTGGTCTGCATAGCCTCACTCTTTCTTTAATTCTTTTATTCGAAATTTCGAATGAACCTATTTCTGGGATTTCTTTCTTATTTCAAATGAACTTGTTTATGGATTTCTTTCTTGTTTTTTTGAATGAACTTGTTGCTTGGATTTATTTATTTCTCTCTTTGCCACTGTGGTCTATGTCGGTTCAGTATCTAACCGTCGGTGTGAATAAACTGAAACCATTCTGACACCGCCAAGTATCAGTCCGATTCGGTTATCTTGCCAATACCAAAAATCCACAAAATATAACGAACGGATCAGTTCGGTGTCGGTCGGTAAGTCGGTTTTTCGGTTTGGTCGATTAAAAATCCCACCCCTAGGTCTTGTAGAACCCATCTCTATAGCTATACCTTTGATGCCATTGAAGGGATCGAATGTATATTCTAGTTTGCATAAACAAGAAACTAGGGAGCGGAAGCTAAAAGTTTAAAAGCTTAAAACTTTTCATACATTCCTTTATGCCCAAACATCATAGTTGTTTTCAATCATGGAAACATAAAATAGAGAGAGGAACTAGAGATTACCCTTCAAGCCTAAAGAGGCTAGCCCTTGTGTCAACCCGTGGGGGAAAGGGTTCCCTCTCCTTGTGGTTTCGACCAGGGTGAAGAACTCACCTTTCTCCTCCATTTCTTCCACCAACTTGGTTTCCAATCTCTCTAGTGAGAGCACATAAAGAATTTATACACTCAGAGACACCTTAGGATGGGATCTTGGAGGAAAAGTTAGATCCTTAGGTTCTATTCCAATTTGGCAATGAAACAATTAAATCCCTATTTGACTTTCCCACGAGAATAATTGCACTTATATCTCTTAGAGATGATAAGGTGCATTAGACCATTTATTCTCCGGGCTTCGAAATGGCTTGAGTGACACTTAGCTATGTTTCAAGCTTACCTAAATTGAACAAATTATCAAAAACTATTTAGTTGTAGATACAATTCTATACTGTCCCTCTATCCTTTATTCATCTACTGTCCCGATCACTGATATGAAGTATAGAGCATTTTTCAAAACCTCTGATCTTGATGCTATGTCAGATATCTTTCTGATGATCATGAGCCTACTCGAGATACAATTAAAAATCCTTGTTCTAACTGTCATCTCACCCATATGCTTTGGCCGAAGTCTTTGACTCACGTAAGATCAATCGCATAGGACAATCTTTCTTCCTAATAATGCAAGGCGATAGATCCCTTGTTAACCACGCATATGCCTTCGTGCTTCCATTTACTATACCCAGCGATACACACATTGTACCTCGATACATGTGCATTGCATCACCAAAGCACAACGATCAGTCGCCCAAGATAGTCGATGGTGTCTTAGGTCTAAGGACTAATTTTGAATCTACTATAACTAATGAGATATATCTTTGATTGTTTGATAGGTGTTTCACTCCATACAAGAGTTTCATTCGTTGATTTTGTTTAGTGGACCTATATTCACTATAGGCACCCATACTCTCTGTTCTTGGTGTCTCTAAAGAATTATGCCGATCTTACTCGAATATACTATTTCCCAAACAGTAATCCTATTGATCAAGAACGGTTTAAGAACTATCAACGGAGATGTATAGGTCTCGTGGATAACAAATCTTTATTCCACTTATACTCTCCTTTTAAATAGTTTTAAGGTATCATCCGTCTTAATAGGTCTACTCGACAGACGATTGCCCGAAATGTTGTCCTTAAGGTTGCCAATGATTGACCTTAGGGCAAACATTTCCTACAGCCATATCTTAAAAATATTATGATCTAGTAGCCAAGATCCGCTACTACAATAATATGAATAGGCAGCACTACTTACACAACTATATTTTTTAAAATGTTGTGTATTTTTAACCCACAATTGTTTTTAAAATATCGTTGTATTAATGCATGAAATCCAATGGTTTTGGGAAGGGTAGGTTTTTTGGTTTTGCCTATACAACAGTTATAAATTGCGACCATTGTGTAAGCAAAAGAAATAGAAAAAATTGATGTACCGTAAATTCGAATGATTGATGGAAGAAACACCAAACATATCCCAAACTTCTTGGTTCCTTGTGAACTCTGTTAGCTAGGTGCAGGTTCGGTGTAGGTCCTTCCCCCTCCTAGTAGTCAGTCTGTTCTCTAGGGGAGAAAGTCTTACTCTCATTTGGAACAAACAACCGGAAAAACCATTCCCTGCAATGACTCCACTCTTTAAAAAAATTTATTGTGCACTGAATTATTTTTTTCCTTCAGTCTTTCCACTTTCCCTCTCAATGTTCATTGTTCACACCTTTTTCTTCCTTGTCCAAGGCATAAACCCAGCTTCATCCACTTTACCAAAACAACGCTTGACCTCCAAAATCGAAAGAGATCTGAGAGAGAAGCCACCCTATGCTCCAAGCTCACCCACCTGACCTCCAAGTGCACCTGCCCGACCCTCCAAGTACACCTGCCCGACCCTCCAAGCGACCTCACAAGCCTACTCGACCCTTTTCTTCTTGTTCTTCTTATTATTATTCGAGCAACCCTCTTTCTGCAAGCTCACCCGACATCTTTCTCTCCATTATTGTACATACTTCTCCTCTTAGTATTTGTATTCTTTTTTTTTTTTTGGTAAAATCTTAGTACTTGATCTACATCACTTGCTCCTCCTTGACTCCCATCGCATGACCTCCTACAATATTTAGCGAAGCCATCAAATCCATTCGAGGGAGCCAGACTACCGACCCGCGCTCATAGTCCTGGTATCATCCCTCAATTTAGTTATTAGGGTTTAGGTTATAGTCCTGCTCTTTCATGAACTTGTGTGAGTCTGTTCTATTTTGGTTTTAATTGTTATGTTTTACCCTGTTCTTTGTTTTTCTAAACAGTGGATTATGTTATTTTCTCAATTTCCTAACTTTATTTCTTTCTGAAGCTGGTTTTGAAAATTTATGCATTTTCACTTCTATAGTATTCAAAAGAAACTCATTTTTTCCTTGATTTTCTCATAAAAGTTGATTGTTCTTTGTTGGTAAAATTTATTTGTTTATTTTTCTTGCAAGTATACGAGTCGATAGTATAGACAACACTTTACGAGGACAATCCTCAAGGAGTGTTGCAAAATAGATACACTAATTTAAAACTCTAAATCAATTTAAATATAACCTAGCTAAGAGTTGGTTGGTGATTATTTGATGAAGACTAAAATAAAAAGGAAAATAAATGCAAAAAATTAAAGTGCAAAAAGAAATACAAGAGAGAAAGGTGTAGGAATTTAGACAATGGTAGAAACCAAGGTCTTAGATTCCACACCCCACTATTTGACAACCTAGAGCATTTAGCTAACAATTTCCCAAAGGAAAGCACCAAAGAATCAACTTGATGCTCTCTCTAAAGATTTTTATATTTTAAGCACAAAAATTACATCTTCGTATATCATTGTGTAGTTTAGGGATGTTAAGCATTCCATGTGTCACACCCCAAAGTGGGGTCTGTCACTTTGGGCATGTGGCAACGCCACATTGGTCATCAATTCCAATATGGACTCACTGAACCCTATTGAGTTCATATCAAAACCAATGATCAATATAAGGCTAATGTAAACAAGTTCCCAAAAAAGAGTTACATATTTTTTTTTTTTTTTTGTAAAATGTTAAAAATAAATAAAAGTAAGGCAGCCAAGGAAGCTTCACTAAAGTGATGAGATAGCGCTTGAGAGGTTTAGTAGTTGAAATATGGTTTATCATTAGTGATTCATAGACCCGAGCTTGATAATTAATGTACCAAGCTTAAGTCTTTACAAATGGTAAAACATCAAAGAGTTATAACAAAACAAGAAGTAAAGAAATGGTACGTTACACACTCATCCATAGAGGGGTCTTCCTCTTCTTTGCTTGAGTAGTTAGTTGTTGGTGGAGTAGGGATGCTTTTCCTAGGTGAATCATCTAGTCCTCCATATCTCCAGCTAGCCCTCTGAATCTGATAGCTCTATGAACATGACCAGTGTTCCTTCCTAGTTGTTTCCCTGAAATGTTAAACACTGTGTAGGGGTGAGCATCACCAAATCAGCTAATCACACACTCAACCAGTCCAAATAATAACATAGATTTCAATATAAATACAAGTCTTTTCCAAACTGGCTCAAAGTAGTAAACACAAAGATGACAGCCAGGTATTCTCAAAGTCTAAATAAAGACTCAGCATATACCAATTTGATTTACCATAGAAGTCCTATATTATGTTATATACACATTATAGCATCCTATCCTCTCGGATTAACATGGCATTATATTATAAATCCATAAGTATCAAAGGTTTTAACCATGAAATGCAGATGCATGTTAAATTTAAAGCAATGCGATGTGTACCTTTTTCTCCATGACAAAGCATACCTGTCAAAGTTATAAATAGTGGACTTATCCCCTAATTTGTAAATTTAATTACCTTTATCTTCATACCCTACTAATAAGTAGGTCTAAATAGTGAGATGTCCTTTCATCTAAGTAGATAAGTCTACCTGCTTTTCATCTAGCATATTCTTAACTCTCATAACCAACTCTAGATAAAAACTTGTATGCATACTATTTAGGGAATTGAACCCAATGATAGAGTAAGAATTGTATCCCTTCATCTCTAATTAGGAAGTCCAAACACTTTGAAACTCATTAGTGTAAACATTCTTGATTCAACAATTATGAATGCTAATGTACGTAATGCATTGGCAGCCCTTGTGAAAAGATG
Source organism: Dryas drummondii (assembly GCA_003254865.1). Lineage (NCBI taxonomy): Eukaryota > Viridiplantae > Streptophyta > Magnoliopsida > Rosales > Rosaceae > Dryas > Dryas drummondii. Next base: position 449,057 of record QANW01008856.1, on the reverse strand, counting down.
ATTTGCCCTCTATGAACCATATATGTAAAATGCACAATAATCATGTGATGACAGCCCTATATAAGCATGTTAAGTTTATTATAACTTTTGTTTAAGTCATGCTTCACAACCAGTTAATTAGTGTAGACAGTCAAGTACATTAAGAGTCATTTTAATAAAGCAACTAAGCAAGCAGATTCACCCTGGTTCAATTTAAGGAAAAGAAACAAGTAATGGTTCCCTTATTAGTTCAATCCATTTTATCTTTCTTAATACAGTTTCCTTCGAGGTCATGTGAGATCATTAAGTGAAGTAATCAGTTAATGTTCTTCTAGGATTACTACTAATTATGCAAATCCTACAAAAACATTCTAGGTATAATTTGATTTCATTTATAGATAAAGAAATGGTTTTCAAATTGATTAGGCAAATTGAAGTCATTAGCATGTCTTACCATGTTGAGTTTCTTTTTCAAATAAACAGATTCTTAAGATTAAAGAATAACAAGCAGTTCGGGTAATTAATCTATAGCATACTAATCAAATGATCATCATTAAAATCATTTTAAGCATTTCAAACACAATCTGTGTAACAAGGAATTAATACTTGAATTCACATACACAAGCACATATGCATATAGGTATAAGTAAATAAAACCATAGAGTTTAAGTGGACTAGCTCTTCCTACCTTTAGCAATAGCTTCTGCCCTTGTAGTGGTCCACACAGCTGATCCCCTATTTCAAAGCACAAAGAAATCAGAAATATACAAGATCTCATTGTAGGGTTTCCTAGGGTTTTAATAGCTTGTTGGCTACATAAGGTTGCATCCGAGATTCCAAATCCATAACTAACCATTAATTGACTTTACACAAGTTCTAAATCAACTACTGAAACACATTTGGATGTTTGAAAACATAATAGTAGTCATACCATAAAAGTAGATATATACGCTGCAGTCTGGTTTTTAGTTAAAAAGCAAGGGGTTTAACAACCCAAATCTTGTTTTAAATGGAGATAGGTTCCCTTCTGCCTCTAGGGCATCCTTAGGGGTGTATTGTGACTTGTCAAAACTGGTTTTACAAGCCACAGAGCTTTACAATTGAAAAATCAATTTTTGCACCAAAATAAGAAGTTTAAAAGTCCAAAAGTCTGTGATTTTTATAAAATTCTAAACAATAATTTGAACAAGATATTTTCCAGAAAACTAGTTAACATCTTAATATATATGCATAAAAATTTGTAAGGTATTTGGAGTTGTGTAGATGAGGTTTTTGAAGAGCAAAAGTTCACACTAGAAACTGAATTTTCTGCATAAATACTGTTCATATGGTAAAAATCTTATTTTTGTGATACTCAACCAAATTGAGTGAAACTAATTGAAAAGGGTCTGAAATCATGCATATAAATTGCTGTAGAAATTTCAGAACCAAATCCTAAGTGTATCAAAATTTGTGCACGAAAACCTAAAGCTTTTGTAATGAAATTATGCAGGAAACTGGCAACTTATAGATGTAACTTGCAAAAATCATTATAAATCCATAACAAGTCAGATTCAAGTGATTCTTGGTTTTTTAAAAAGATATGAAAGTCTAATTTTATACCTCAAAATAGTTTAACCGAATTTCTTGTGGATTAACACAGATTTCGAAAATATGGCAGCAATGTCAGAGACTTGAATCTAGCCAAACAAGTATAAAAACATGGCATTCTTCAGATTTTCTTGGAATGCAACTAAACCTAACCAACTTACCATTACTCTAAACTGGTATCTAACACACAAAAATTAAAAAATGGGTTCTGAGACTTCTTACCAAGCTCCTCCTTCGAAGGTAGTGACTGCACCTTCTTCCTTTCCTTGGATTTTGATTCTTCTAGAGTCCTTCCAAATTCCTTATTTCTCTCATCTTCTCTCTTTCTTTCTCTCTTTCTTTAAACTCAGAATTAAAGTGTAAAGAGGATGTCTGAACAGAGTTTGGTTTTTATAAAAGAGGAGTTGTAGCCGTTGGAGGGAAAACTGAAGAGTCACTTCTTTAGGTTTTCTTCTTTGCGTGGGAAAGGGTTCTAGCAAGGCCTTTGGGCTGGTTGTCAGATGTTTGTTTCTCCCAAGGGGGGTTTGGTTGGCTGGCCAATCCCTTAAGGCCTAGTTAAATGAGTGTTTTAGCCTAATGAAATAGGCTTTTCTCACTTGTATTTTCCTTAATCCGAAACCACACTCCACCTTTCCCTTAGTCATGATCACCCCTCCAAGCTTAGGTCATCTTTTCTACTCCAAACTCAAGCATGCTAGGGTTCCTGTTCTAATGGTATAGGCCGGTCAATGCTAGCTAGGGTTTCAAGGTCAAACTTTCAATCTTGTGACATTCCTACTTGCCAAATTCTATCACTTCTTATGTGCTAGTGTTAAACAAGATGTCACATAAACAAAAGCACTTGTGAAGTTTGAAATGGTTACTTAAGTGTCTTAATTATTTCCAAAAAAAAAAAAAAAAA
>QANW01008856.1:417076-428502 GCA_003254865.1 Dryas drummondii | reverse complement strand
GCAAGGGAGGGGAGGGGCTGGCTAGGGAGGGGAGTGCCCCAAAATTTTTTTTAAAGTTTTAATTTTTTTAAGAATTTTTTTTTTTATTCAAAAAATTTTATTTTTTGTCAAATTTTTACAGTTAGGGTACTAAATTGAAAAATCAGTGCATAATTGAGGTACTAAAATGAAGTTTACTCATTTTTTTTATTCAAAAAATTTTACTTTTTGTCAAATTTTTACAGTTAGGGTACTAAATTGAAAAATCAGTGCATAATTGAGGTACAAAATGAAGTNTTTTAATTTTTTTAAGAATTTTTTTTTTTATTCAAAAAATTTTACTTTTTGTCAAATTTTTACAGTTAGGGTACTAAATTGAAAAATCAGTGCATAATTGAGGTACTAAAATGAAGTTTACTCATTTTTTTTTATTCAAAAATTTTTAAAAATATTATTATATTTTAAATGTGGGGAAAAAGATGAAAATACCCCTACCACGTCAACAGATAACGGTTTATTTGACAGAAAAACTAACGGAGGTACTATTTTGACACAAAATGAAAGTTAAGGTACTTTTTGTCAAATTTTTAAAGTTGGGGTACTAAATTGAAAATCAGTGCATAATTGAGATACTAAAATGAAGTTTACTCTATTTATTAAATCTAAGTTAAGCGCACAGAGGGAAAATGTTAAATAAATAACTAATGGGTCATACCATATGTGGTGGTGTTTCCATGAGGATGTTAGAAACCCACCATGATGAGTTTCATCCCCATAAAATATAATGCAAGAAATAAAATATGGAACTACTAAATTAAAGAGAGCAAGAGAAGGAAATAACTAAAGGACATATATTAAATAAAAGCATAAGATAAAAAATGTGCTACAAATAAAATAAACTCTCAAACTCTCCCATGAACTCCACCCCTTTGGATAATTTCTCACCAAAATACTAGAAAATAAAATTTCAGAATTTAGAACTAAGCTAAAGGATCCCTATAAATGGTCTAGGAGTTGCCTTTTGTAGCCAAATAAACAAGGGGAGTAAGGAAAGTACTAGGAAAATGCTAGAGAAAATATCTAGGATGAGAGGGGTGTGTGTAGGGCTGCCCATTGGTTTGGTATTTACCGAACCGACCGATTACCGACCGAAATTTTTTGGTTTGGTAAATCGATTTTAACAAATCGAAAATCGAAAATCCGAAATCGAAAAAATACCGAAAAAGTTGGTTTGGTTTTGGTAAAAACCGAAAAAAGTTGGTAAACCGACCGATTACCGAAAAATATTACCGAAAGCAACCGAATCGATTATTACCGAAAAAATCGAAATATATACCGAAAAATCCGAAACAATTACCGAATTTTTGATATATATATTTATATGTAATATTATTACATTAATTTGCTTAGTATATAGTTTATAGTTTATAATTTATAATTTATAATTTATATAGTATATAGTTTATATATGTAGTTTATAACTTTATATAGTTTGTAAACTTTGTATAGTTATATAGTATAAACTATATATACTAAAAGTATAAAACTATATATTATAGTTATAAACTTATAACTTATAAGGTATATCCATATATGGTATAGGCTGTATAGCTATATAGGGTATAGACTGTAGACTTATGAAGTATATTAGTATAGACTATAGGGTATATAGTATACTTGCATAAGATATAGGGTATAGTGGTATACTAGTATAGGATTATAGTATACTAAATTACTAATATATATGGTATATGGTATATGGTATATGAGTATAGGACTATAGAGTATAGGGTATGGTATATGGTATAGTGGCTATAGCCATATAGGGTATAGGGTTTAGGGTTTAGGGTATTTTTAATTAGTTTTTATATGAAATCTATTAAGATTATTATAGGGTCAATATATATCTAATTATCTATATAAATTATATATATGTTTTATATAAATTATAAAACACATAATAATTAAAAGTTTAAAACATATGTAAATAAGTTAAATAACTAAATAAGTAAATATGTAAGTGATATATAAGGTTTTTATTAAACTAGTTAATACTTAATAGTTAATACCCTAAAAGTTCTAAACAATTAGAAATTTCAAACTAAAACAGAAAATAACTTTGGTCAAAAAAAAACAAAAAAACAAAAAAACAGAAAATCACTAAAAGTCTAAAACACAAACACAAATAAGTGAATCCTCTCGATTCAGAACTCAAAAAAGATAACCCTTGCCTCACTCAGACCCTCTCTCGCCGAGTCGCCGCCTTCACCCTCGTCTTCGCCTCTCTCTCGCCCTCGCCTCTCTCTCGCCGCCTTCGCCCTCGCCTTCTCAGTCTCTTAGTCTCTCGCCACCCTCGATCTCGTCATCCTCTCCCCGAAAACTCAAAAACCCATCCAAGAAACCCAGAAATTTCAGACTTTTCTCGCCGTCCTCGCCCTCGCCCTCTTGCTGAATCCTCGCCCTCTCGCCACCCTTTCGCCATCCTCTCACCAAAAACGCAGAAATCCTAGCACGTCCATCGCCCATCATCCCAGAAAAATTAGACCCTCTCTCACTGAGTTTTGAAACCTAGAAACCCAGAAAACTCACTCAGACTCTCTCTCTCACCGAGTTTCGATCCAGAAACCATACACTCTGTCTCTATCACCCAGGTTATAGCTTCGATTTGTTTACATTTGATTTTGTAGTTTTATTCATCTGTCAATCTCTTTATCTTGTTCATGAATTAATATTTGGATTTTGAAGCCTTGACCCCTGGGAAGTTGATATGCTGCAGCCCCAGGTTTTGAAGCCTTGACCTTGAAGTTTAGAGAGTGATCTTCAATATTTTATTTAGTAGTTTATTTTCTGAATTGTAAACTTTGTTCTTATTAATTTGGGTTTATTGTAATTTCTGGATTATTCTAGTTAATTTGGGTTAATTTGGGTTTTTTTAATAGTTTATAATCTCAATAGTTGATACTTGATAATTTGATCTTTGGATATGTGATAATTTGATCTTTGGATGTACTGATATACTTGATAATTTGATCTTTGGATATGCTGATATGCTTGCTGGTTGTTTGTGCTGGTTGTCTAATCTAATCGTAATATTAACATATATATATATAATTGATTGGATTCTTAATTCTAATTGTTATATTGGATTCTTAATGCTGATATGTCTTGCTGGTTGTGTAATTTAATTGTAATATTACATATATATATATATAGATATGCTGATATGCCTTGCTGGTTGTGTAATGTGTCTGTGTGTGTGCGCAGGGAAAAGGCCTAAAAGGCTTGGATTTGTTTGTTTATAATTTTTTTTTTCTGCTGTAAGCTATAATGAACATTGTTTACCAAAATACCGAAAATACCGAAAATTACCGAAAATTGAAGGATCCGAAAATTACCGATTACCGAAAAAATCGATTTGGTAATCGGCATCCAAATTGAATTACCGAAAATGTTGGTAATCGAATCGGTAAGGCCATTTATCGATTCGATCCGACCGATGGGCAGCCCTAGGTGTGTGTTAGAATGAGAGAGGCTGAGAGAAGGTGAGAGACATGGAAGGAAGGGCTAGAGCAAGGCTTGAGACAGCCTGGAATCGCCACGCGACGCACAACAACTAGACAACAGCAAAAGTGGTGCAGGTGGCTCGGCTGGCTGAGTGTGGCTTGTTTACAGGGAAGCGTGAAGTAGAGAGAAGAGAAGAGAGACGGCTCGGCTTGGCGGCTGGAAGTGCGGCACAACTCACATGGGGGCTAGACATTGGCTGACACGCGGAAGGGAGGGAGAAGCCTTGTGACCGTTGGGCTTCCAGGGCTGTTCTGGCTTCGGGCTGCGACTCTTCGACTTTCATGGGCTGCGATAGTGGGCCTATGTACTTCATCTCTTTTCTTCTTTTCTTTGGGTTGGGCTGCTTCTATTTATTTTGGGCTTTCTTCTTGTTTCTTTTTAATTTATTTTTGGGTTTTTAAATTTAGAATCCTACAAAATGAAAATACTTTAATTAGTGAAAAACTCATAAACATAAATTCAAACTAGAAAAATAAATAAAACCTAATGAATTTTAGGAATTATGATAGAAACTAGGGTTAAATACATTTTTGTCTATGAACTTTGGGCGGTTTCTCAATTGGTCCACCAATTTTCAAACGTGACAAAAATAACTCCGAATTATCCAATTTGTATCAATCCAGGATCTTCCGTCCAAATATTTAACGGAGGCTGATGTGGCCGTTAAACGCTGACGTGGCACGCTAGATGTGCGCCATGTGTCACCTCTTTTATTTTATTTTTGGATTATTTCTATTTTCCTATTTTTATAAACTTTAAAAATTAATTAAAAATAACTCCGGACTCATAAAAATACACGGAAAATTCCTACGAACTCATCTTCACTAGTACTAATTTAATATTGGGTCAAACTACCAATTTTCCCTCTAAGTGTTTTTCAGAAAATTTGGGAAGTCTAAATTTATTTCTAGAAAATTAAAATACTCTAGACTCTTTGGAAATTCATAGAATAATCTCCCGAGCTCCAAAAAATATGAAGTTTGCACCGTTGGTCTTCTAAAAACTCACACTACCTTTCTAGTGAACACTTGCTACCCAAAAGACCTCTTGTCTTAGAGGAAAATAAATTTTTTATAAATAAATTTGGACTTCCCAAATTTTTTGGAACCTATCAGAGAGCAAATTGGTAATTTGGCTCCATAATAAATTAGTACTAGTCAAGACGAGTTCGTAGTAATTTTCCGTATATTTTTCTGAGTTCATAGCTATTTTTAATTAATTTCAAATTTTATAAAAATAGAAAAATAGAAAAAATCTGAAAATTAAATAAACGAGATGACATGTGGTGCACATCTAGCACCCCACGTGTAGAGTCTAAAGTATTTTAATTTTCTAGCGCGCACACGGGAGATTATCCTATGAATTTTCCAAAGATTCTAGAGTATTTTAATTTTTTTAGAAATAAATTTGGACTTCCCAAATTTTCTGGAAACACTTAAAGGGAAAAGTGGTAGTTTGACCCAATATTAAATTAGTACTAATCAAGATGAGTTTGTAGGAATTTTTCGTGTATTTTTATGAGTCCAGAGCTATTTTTAATTAATTTTTAAAGTTTATAAAAATAGAAAAAATCCAAAAATAAAATAAAAGAGGTGACACATGGCGCACATCCAGCGTGCCACGTCAGCGTTTAACGGCCACATTAGCCTCTGTTATATATTTGGACGGAAAATCCTGAATTGACAGAAATTGGATAATTCGGGATAATTTTTGTTACGTTTCAAAATTGTTTGACCAAATTGAGAAACCGCCCAAAATTCGTAGACCAAAAATGTATTTAACCCTAGAAACTAATACAACCTAATAAATAATTATATAGTTAAAATAAGAATTAAAGTACTAAAATTGCTAAAACAAAAGGACAAAAATGTAAGATTTTAGGATATAAAACATGTAATAAATTAATAGCCCGTTTGACACTGCTTTTAAAACTGTCAAAAATGATTTCAAATTAGTAAAAGTGTTTTTGGTAGCGTTTGACAAAAATAAATATAAGGGCTTCTGAGTTATATATAAAAGCGTTTTTGGTAGCGTTTGACAAATATAAATAGAAATGCTTTTGGGTTATATATAAAAGCGCTTTTAAGAGATTTTTTGAGAAGCACCTGACAGGTGTTTCCTAAAGAAGCACTTCCAAATGCATTTACATGAACCACTTAAAATTTTTTTAAATATTTATATGTGCTTCTTAGTATAAGTGCTTCCAGTAAAAGCGTTACGAAGTAAAAGCGCTTTCTAAGAAGAGTGTCAAATGAGCCCTAAGCTCAACATTCTTTTCCCAAATTGATTTCCTTGCGTTTCAATTAGTTTGAAAAATCTTTTATTCTTATAATTTGGTTTAATTTTTTATTAAATTTTCTGCTCTAGCTAGAGGCCCAGACCAACCATGAGCCATCTTGCTCAATTACATAAATACCCTTATTATTGAAAGAACCCAGCAACATCATAATTCATAAATAATCATCTTCTTGCTAAATGATATCAATTTGAAAATTTCAATCATTATATTTACCTCTTTTTCTAAACCAATATTTTTAATATTTTTAAAAGCCGACCGTTGGGCCTCTCGCTCACAAAGTTCCCCATTGGGTTTTTTTTTTATTTAACATGAAAATAAAACATAGTTAGTAGTAACGTTAATTACTTGGACCGACCGACTTAAAGAGTGTGTTGGAGCTAGTAGACGTAGAGGCCTCAGGCCTCACTAGTAGTGCACAGCTTCTTGTGTATGCACCTATCTATCTGTAGTAAATATATTTGTTACTATTTTCAAACCTAGTTGGGTGTCCCCTTACGAAGATGAACGTATGTGATGTTCACCCGTACTTTTTGTGTAGATGACATACGCATTCACGATTTGGACTGATCCAGTGGAGCGGTCTTGCGACTTGTCAACTTCAGCAATTTGCTCTAGTATTCTCAAAGTCTCTAAGCAGGTTAAAACATTTGTTTGGCTTATTTTGTGAACTTTGGATATTCAGTTAGACATGTGAACGCTATATATATTTTTGAACTTGTGGTTTAGTTTATCCTATATCTTTTGCAAACCCGATTGTAATTTTACCTGTGTACATAATATCTTGAATAGTTTTTTCTCTATTGGGGTTGTAATTTTGGAATCAGCTGTTTTGTACAAATACTAAAAGGTTACTACTTAAACACTAAGTAGCCTTGTCGGGTTGGTTTATGTAAATGTTTTATATATATATATATATTTTTTTTTTGCTGCTAATCAACCTTTGATCCAACTAGTTTGTTATTAAAATGGACTTAACGTTTTCTATAGAACTTGGGACAAAAATATTTTGTCGATTAGGTGTTGTACTCTCGAGATCCTTAGAGTACATGCCGCTGTCACATATCGAGGTTTTGGGACTTGACAAGTTAGACTCGTTTCAGGAACTTTATGGGGACATATCATTGAAAAGAATGGTCATGCTGAAACTCTACTGAAACTTATTTCTTTTTCAGACTTGGATTTCCAGTTACCCAGAGACAAAATTTTGGATGTTGGTGATTTGGATGGTGCACTACGAAAAGGAGAAGCTCTGGAATCCAGGTAGGGGGAATGTCACACCCAGTCTAGAGATTGTTTTTGTGGATGTTTTAAATTATGTTTGCACTTCTATCTATTGCATGGTTTTATGATTGGATGGTATTAGCTTTTGCGATATATGTTTATTTTTTATGACTTGAGATAAAGTGTCACGTTACGTGACTACGGTTTCGATCCCATAAACCTCTGGAGGTGGTTGTACAGGTGGTAAGCCTATGCAGTATAGTTGTACGAATAGATGGTTAGCATATGCAATATAGTTGTGGAGGCGGTTAGCCCATAAAGTACAATCAAACGAACGGGCAGTTAACCCATGCACTACAATTGTATAAACGAGAGGTTCAATTCGCCCATGCAGTACAATTGTATAACGGGCAGTTAACCCTTACAGTACAACCAAGAATGGATACTTTCACTACATTTCAACTTTTACTAATGTCATGGGTAAGGGTAGTTGGTCCATAAGGATCGGTCATCATGAATGATTTTTTGAGCGCTTTGTTTTTTAGTAAATGTTTGCAAAAGTTGTGTGAGCATGATAATTGTTTTCATTCTCAAAGATTATAGCCTAAGGATTTGTTGTGCATTTTTTTCCATGTCCCCATCAAAAAAATATTTTCAAACCTAGATAGAGTTCTTTAAGGAGAATCTATAAACTTATGTGATGCTTACCATACTTTTTTATGTTCCTTGTTATTGTACTTATTTTTAGGGATAGTGCACATAAAAGAGGCAAATTTGGATGGAGTTTGTGCGGATTAGCATTAGTGGACCAGTCAACCCCTTCCCTCTGTTTTGATGATCCCCACACCATTGCTATGGAGTTGGTTCTAAGTTCTATTTACCTTGCTCTGTTTTTGAAGTAGTGTTTGTATGGTTTTGAAATCCCTTACTTAAAATATTTTGTATTTCAAGTTTTGTATTTGTTTTTCAAGGTGTTACCCCGAACTATTGTAACTTTGGGGGTTTGTTTTTTATGAAATTTTTCAATTTGACTCACATTTTTATGCTGTGTATTTAATTACTCTAATTCAACACATTTTAATAAATTAAATGGCTTAACCTATTTTAGGAGTATTCGAGAATTTTAACATTGGGGTTACGGGGGTTAAAGTCTCGAATATTCGATCTCAAGATAGATAGATGTCACTGTTAAGTACCGTATTTAAATCATGATCCATATCATCTCTTATCAATCCCTTTAACTGTGCCAATTAATTACGAATAAAATAGAATCGATCATCATTCTAAAATGTCTCGATCATAAATTACCCATCTTCAAGTTAAATGCTTTCCCCCTAAAATCCTAAAATGCTACTTAATTTGTTCGCACGGACATGGAAGAAATTAAATCATTAACAACAACGATCTTTACTGTATATGTGATTGTAAAAAGCTGGGTGTTTAAGGTGAACTCTTACTATATCAAGCATTCAATAAATTAAATTTCTTCATGTGGTTGGTTCGGAAATAATAAGGGCTTCAATTATTGTGTGCGTACTATTTGGCCTCTAGTTCATCATTTTGTTGCAGAGTACGTCGTGGCATGTGGTTTTGAACAGTAAATGTGATAATTGAGATAGGATAGATAGGTGCATGCACAAGAACCTGTGCACTACTGGTGAGGCCTGAGGCCACTACGTCTACTCTCCATCACACTCTTTAACTTGGTCGGTCCAAGTAATTACTACGTAACTACTAACTGTGTTTTAATTTCATGTTAAATAAAAAATAAAAATAAAAAAAAAAGCCAATGGGGAACTTTGTGAAAGAGAGGCCCAAGAGGTAATGATATGCACCTACCACATCCTGACAGGGCAGCAAGCTATTAAATTACTACTTGCTGTACATGTAATAGTCAACTTTAAGAAAGCAATACCAGTTTCATACAACGTCATTTTAAAGGCATAGATTTGAAATTCTTAAGATTAATTATTTCTTAATAATTTCAGGGGTGAGGTCGGTAGTTGTTTTCCACAGCACTCTGTTAATGAATTCGGCTGGCCACACGTGGGGATATTAAGCATGGAACACCAGTGATTTGTCTAAGAACCTCTGGTATAAATATATTTATATATATAGTACTCTTTACCAACATTAAGAATCGCACACCACTCATGAATATTGACCACATACATAATAAAACGTACCATATATATATAGTTCGAAGCTAGCTAGCTAGCTATACGTACGATGGATCATATAGAAAAGCAATTTAATGTTCAAAGTCTAATTTTGAGTAGACATGATCGATTCAAGTACTCTTTAAGGCTTTCCGTTGTTTGTGAGCCTCGCTTGGTTTTTTTACATCTGTTGCCAATCTCATTGCTTCAAGAAGTTTTATGATATACCAAGTTAGGTCAATCTGCCACCATTCCAGACCCTGTCGAGCTGAGTATTCAAAAGCATGGTGATTATTGTGCCATCCTTCTCCAAATGCAAGGAATCCCAACCACCTAATTAAATAGTTGAAAAAACATATAAATTATATATATAACATCACCTAAAATTGCAATTGAATTAGTAAGTAGATTACTAGGTAACACAATATATATACCAGAGGTTCCTAGACAAATCACCGGTGTCCCATGCTTGATATCCCCAGGTGTGGCCAGCCGAATTCACTAACAAAGTGATGTGGAAAACAACTACCGTCCTCATCCCCTGAAATTATTAAGATATTAATTAATTAATCTTAAAAATTTCTATTACCAACAACTTGGCAGTGACATATATTTGACTTCCCTCAAAGTTTTAGTGACTACATTTTTACTAACTAAATCATGATTATGCATCTTATATATAAGTTCATTAATTAAATAGGAAAATAGGAAGAGAGCTCACCATTCCCCAAACCAACCAGGGAAGTCCACCCACAGCATACAATATACCTCCTAGTGCAAGTAAATGTAGAACGATAGTGTGCTGAAGAAACCTATAGAATGGCTGCCTTTTCAAATCGTCAACATTCTTTAATCCTCCATACTGCAAATTAATTTTCCATTTAAAAGATTAACAAAATAAGTGGGAGTACCATTTGGGGAGAAATTAAGAGAGAAAGAAACAGACAAAAAAAAAAAGTATTTATACGTACTCTTCCAAAACGAGAATTACTATCGAGAATCCAACCCATGTGACTAAACCAGAAACCCTTAAGGGGACTGTGAGCGTCTTTGTCTGTGTCAGTAAATTGGTGGTGGTATCGGTGTGTGCTCACCCATTCAATAGGACCACCCTGCAAACCCAAAAAACCAAACACAAATATTTTTTTCTCGTAAAAAAACAAATAAATAATAATAATAATAATAATAATAATAGAATGAGATCATTTGGCAAACGTACCTGAGCTGAGAGAGCCCCGCAATATGCAAACAAGTACTCAAGATATTTTGGAAGCCTGAAACTCCTGTGGGCAAGATTTCTATGGTAAGATAGAGTGACTCCGAAGCCGGTCATATAACCCAGTACAATGAACACCCAAAACGCAGACCAGCTGAAATAAAACGGTGCGAACAAAGCAAGAAAATGTATACTCAACAACACACCCGCCGTGACAATGTCTAGTAAATTCCACTTCCTCCCCCAAAACTCCGCGCAGGGAGTCAAGAGAATGGTGACCCAAATCTTCACAAGCTCCATATCTAACACTTAATTGCACTCGATCGATCTGCTAGCTTATCAATTCTATATATGGCTTGAAATTTGACGTTGCATGAAACTGGGTTTGGGTTCTGAAAGTTGGCCATTACTTATAGGCAAGTGTAGTTTAATAGCTTGGGCGCTGTTAGGTGCAATCATTAGGTTTACTTATTATCTTGCCCACAAATTTGAATTTGCCTTAATTATGCCTCTTTTTCGCTACCAATATTTATAAGAGCCATTGATTCCGAAACCCTAAATATATGAAAATGTGGAGTGTTATCCCATATTGGAAAAGTATAACTTTGTATAGTGACTTATAAGGGTTTGGGCTACTGCTCTCAAAACAAATTAGTTTTGGGATAGATGCCTAGATTTCTTTATGGTATTAAAGCAGGTTCGCCCATGTGTGTTAGGCCGAGTGGCCACACGTCACCCAAAATAAGTTGTTCATGCATGTGTTTGGTTTCAATAATGCCACACGTGCGGATGCGTGTGAGAATGTAGAGTATTGTCTCACATTAAAAATGTATAACCTTGCATAATGACTTTAAGGGTTTGAGCTACTCTTCAAAATATCTTATGATTTATTAATCACTCCCATTTTTTTTCTTCTTTCGTTTTCCCAATTTTTCAATTCGTAGCAGTTTTCCGTTTTTTATCCTGCCCTTTTTTTTTTTTTTTTTTT
>QANW01008856.1:393378-416562 GCA_003254865.1 Dryas drummondii | reverse complement strand
TAAAAAGGGACAAAAAAAAAAGAAAAAAAAAAAAAAAAAAAAAAAAAAAGGGGGATCGTGCAACAGGAGCTAGGCCGTGATCATAACGGCCAAGAAGGAGCCAAATCTTTCATTATGTGCAATAAAACAAACAACACAAAGGTTTACTAGCCTAAGGGTTGGCCTGGTCGAGAAACAAAAAGGGAAATATTAGACAATATTCTCAGTCTCTCCCTCGTGGTCTATACTTACGGCTGAACAATTCTTTCATGTTGGCCTTATCGATCTCTTTCACTATAAGAAAAAATAGTTTAGGCGACGAACTAGCTAAACGAATTTGGAAATATTTCGTCGCTCAAACCTTTATGGGTTTAGGCAACGAATATGAGGCTCGTCGTTACGCACCAAAATGGTCTTGGCGCCATACTTTGGGAGACGAATCTTGCATATTCGTCGTCCAAAGTCCTTTTAGGCGATGCATTCGTCACCTAAAGTCTCTTTTAGCGACGAATAAATTTCTTCACCCAAAAGTCCTTTAGGCGACAATGTCTAATTTTGTTGCATAAGGGGACATGGGAGACAAATCAGTGCATTTTTTGTTTGCATTTTTATGTATGTATAAGCATACAATGCAATCGTACGTGTTTTCAACATCCGAACCGTTCATTTTTTAGTTCTTCACTCAAAAATCATTTATGCAAAAAATTAGCCCAATCAGAGATGTAGAAGTTAAGTAACGGTGGTTGAACTTATAAATGATCATGGTTTTTCTAATGATAATCGAATGGATAGATAAATTTCGATTTGGCCGATTTTTTGCAAGGATAATATTTGAGTATGAACATAAAAAATGAACGCTCTGATCGTTCAAATCAAGTTTTGGTCTTCACAATTTGTTGAAACATAAAAAAAATGGGAAATGAAAGATTTCAAAATTCAAAAAAAAGGGATAAGACTATCTCACCTGTTTATCTCCTGTAGATATCAGAGACCTAAAAGGAAAAAATGAAATGAGATAAATGTGTGTAAAAAAAAAAAAGCAGATAAATGTATTGATAAGTAATCTTTTCAAAATTCAAAATAAAGATTATTATCAGCATTTCAAATTTAGGTGGATGATTTTTATCTCTTAAGCTTCTCATATTGCCTATAAAAAGAGGTGGAGAGCTAGAGAGAGGGCATTCAGAAAATAACAAAAGTACCGAAAGGCTGAAGAGAAGAGAGGACAAAAAGGAGATAATTTTTGACAATCCAAAGAGGAGTTACTGTAAGACCGTTGCCATTCAATCTCAAGATAGTGGCCCCACGACAGTGTTCTTTCTTTTAAGATGGGGGTTCTGGTCTGAACCCCCCATAAAAAATGATCTCATCTCAAGATAGGGGTTCTGGCCTGAACTCCCTATAAATTCCTTTCATTTCAAGATGGGGGTTCTGATCTGAACCCCCCATAAAAATGATCTCATCTCAAGATGGGGGTTCTGGTCTGAACCCTCCATAAATGATCTCGCCTCAAGATGAGAATTCTGTTATGAACTTCTTCACAAAAAAAAATTTCCTTTTTCTCTTTAGAGGGTTCTGACACTGAACCCTCATAAATTAATCTCACTTTCAACAAAAGAAAATATCAAAGTGAGAACCAAAACTTACCTGCAAACAAAGAAATAAGGAAAAGAGAGTTAGCAAGGTTATACGCCCGCAAAATACATAAGAAAAGAAAATGGGCTCGCTTGCTATACCTGTAGATTGTTTGGTTGAAGGTATGTGAGGAAAGGTTGTCTGCGAAAAATAGTAGTCAGCTTTGAAAGAGTACAAGGAAATAAATAAATAAAAGGTTGCAACTTGGAGATAAAGGAGGGGACCTCTTTCAATTTTCTGACACTTGCAAGAAAAATTAAATTGGTGCTAGCTTCAGTGGGCTAGAAAGAGCTTTAACTGAGATGATTGATCAAGTTGCAAGTTTCATTCTTGGTTCACGTTGGTGACTTATGGCATAAAGTGAAAAAGTAGAAATTGAAGGAAGCATCAAAGTTTGACCACCTCTTGGACTTTTGGCAAGTGGTAAAAGCCTTGTTATTTTGTTTCAATGATTTGCTGCAAACAAAAAGGAGAAATATCTTGGAATGAGACAAAATATATATAAAGGAAAAAAAATGTTTCACTTTCCTTTGCAGCAAGCAAAAAAAAAGTATGTAACATAGGCATGGTGATCTAAATTAACCACTTTCACTTGAAACTTCAAAAGAAAAAAAAAATAGCTGACATCGACATTAGTCCTTTTCCGCCAAGAAAATAACACGAGTTAGTCTTGTGTTTTGTCAAAGGAAAGAAAAATAAAAAAGACTGCAGCTAACCAAATAAGATAAAAATGACTCACCTTTTCCTTGTGCCTTGATGATGGAATGATCTTGCAGCAAGGATGTGGGAGGTTGCTTTCGTGACACCTGGTTCAAGAAAGACAAATAAAGAATGGTTCAACATGCACAGTTTTCAAAGAAGGCCATGTTATCTTGATGATTCATAAATAGAAAAGAAAGAAAGAAAACAATGAATATGCATAAAGGTTGCGTACTATCTTTTCCTGAGGAGAGGAGAGGAAAGGAGTTTGTGGTGAGACCTAGGTGTAAAGGAGAGGCACAACTCTCTGCCATTTATAAAGATTTCCGTAAAGTCCAAATCCTAATTAAAGTGGGCTTTTAGAATTGACATGGAACTCAAAGACTGGAAGGCTTACTTAGGAATTAGAGGATTTCGTACCAGATTTGTTTCAGTACAATTGGGACTTCTCTTCCCAATAGAGGTGGGATAAGGATTACTAGTTTCCTCTAAATGTGGCGACAAGTTGATGGGCCTATCTCATAATTGATGGGTTTATTAAGTCAAATGGAGGGTCCATTAATTGGAGTGGGTTTGTTAATGAGCTACTTAAATTTCCAAAGTTGCAGCAAACAACAAATGGCCAGGCAGCAGGCCAAAAAAGGAAAAAAAGATGATAAATGAGGATCAACTTCTCTACAGGTCTCTACTTGCAAATCAAAAGAAATGAATGTGTTGGCCACAAAGCAAGCTTGGTCCAATAAAGCTAAATGGACAAAATTGATGGGCGTAAATTGAACACAATCATCTAAACAAAATAAACTTCTTGGTACAAAACCAATTCTCCCAGTCAGTATAAAGTCAAAACCAAATCCAAATTCTAAACTTAAATTCTCAAATGGTACAAACCCATCTCTCTGAAATTGGTACAAAACCAAATCTCTCAAACTCAAATCCTAAATTCAATCCCAAATGGTACAAAGCCAATCAAATCAAATCTTTTTACGAACTACATTCGGTTTGATCCCGTCAGGGGTATGTAGGCAACCTATTAAAATTCAGGTGCAACCGTAATTAAATCAAATCTGTTCAAATTTCCCAAAAATTAATTCCATACATAAAAGCTAAATTAATTTCTCAAATAAAATCCAAGGGGTTTAAACCCTACCCAAATTACTCAAATAATTTAAATGGGTCATTCACTCATTTAAATCCCAAAACTTTGGAACTACGTGTGGTTTGATTCTGCAATGGGTACGTAGGCAACCTAAAATATGGGTGCAACTGCAGCCGCAAATAAATTCTGTTTCTATAGGTCTTTCACCTATTAAAAATCCAAACACTCACAAAGTGATCTGTTGGTTTCATTGCAATTGGAATCAAAGGGTGTTCCCTTAAGTCAAGGGATTGTAATTAAGAGATGTACTCCATCTTGAATGGGTCGTACCAAAATAATAAAACTCTTATTCCTTAAATGAATTTGGGTGAAATTATGTTGGGTAATAATATTATTATTTATTTACAATTTTTATTCAACATAATTTTTGGCATGCCCAGTGGGACCCATTCTCCCTTTCATCTCCAAAGTGATGAAACTAATCTTTCATGATGATTTGACTCTCAGGACTCTTTTCAAAACACACAAAGAGAAACAAATGACACCTCAAATCACTGTCTACTTTCATGCTCTTCTTGAAGCTCAGTCTGTTGAAGGACGAAAGAGAAAGGCAGGATACAGAAAGTCATTTGTGCTTAGTCAAACCCCGCTCTCAAGCTGCATCCCGAGAACCAATGGATTCAGGGCTACCACAACTGGAGTAAGGGTGGCAAGGAGCCAGTTGAAGAGGGTTCCCTTTAAGAACGCTCTTCGCAATGCAAGAAAGAGCGCCGCAAGAGCCTAAAGGAAGAGAGAGGCCCAAGCCCAGACAATCGAGGCCATACTGGCTTCGATTGCCTTTAAAGCCCCGAGGGTAGAAGTTCTCAAAGCCGCTAAGCCTTTGAACAAGGCACCGGTTCCCCTATACATCATGGTCGGATCAGTGCCTGTCTATTTACCCATCACAAAGTCAGTGATGGTCACCTCCATTGAAGAGGAAGACGAGGCTCCTGTTAGCCCCAAAACCCAAAACTTCGAGTCCACTCAATCTTCGTTTTAGACCTCTGACGAATCAACAACGGAGCCCATTGGCTTCAAAATAGAAAGGGTTGTTGCAAGTCTCCACCGGAAAGATCAAGGTTCAGAACTCTCTAGTTCGACAAAGGGGGTCGGTAAGTGTATTGACATTGCATTCCCAAAGAAACAGAGAACATCCAGAGTGCACAAGAGAACGTTCTCTGATGATGAAGTTTGGAAGCAAATTAGTCAGTTGCATAGGGCAATCTCTAAATCCCTCACGCAGTTGGGGGAACCTCCCAAACTCCAACTTGAGTGTTCTTCCTTTACAGGCCCTATCACTCGGTCGAAAGCTCGTGCTTTGGCAGAAAACCAACAAGAATTGGCCGGCGACATTACCACTAGGCTAGAAGAGCCGAGGCATTCTGTTAGAAGACAAGAACAGTCTGACAAGCTGGAAAAGTCACAACATGCAGTTGACGGACTTATTCATAAAGGGATAACCAAGCTCATGACCATATTTGATGAGCCACTTCGACAGCAGTTGTTCTTTATTCAAGACACAACACCTCAACTCAAACAGTTGGGCATGCCTATGGATGAGGATTCCGAAGGAATGCAGGTGATGATGACCGGCGCCTCAAACATTGAGTAGCAAAATCAACAATTGTTGAGGAGGCTCGCCGAAGTAGAAGCTGAAATGAATGCCATGAGTGCACGACAAGAGGCTGAATTAAAAGCTATGAGAGAACGGCAAGAAGAAGAAGTCTTACGACTCGCAGCAGAATTGGTCGCTAAAGCCAATTTAAAACAAAAAAATGCCCTTGAAAATGAAGAGTTGAAAAGACGGGAAGAAGAAAAAAGATGGGAAGAAGAGAAAAAGAAAGTAATGGAGAAGGAAGGCTTCTCAGGTGGGATAACTCCGCTAGAAATCTAAGCGATGATAGCCAAAGGGATCCAGGATTTCCAGAAGTCATTGACTCAACCTGTGCTCGGGTATCGAAAGTCGTATCCCGACTATTTTGATACTATACCTTTTCCCAAGACTTATCGTCAGCCAAATTTCGATAAGTTCGACGGAATAAACATCACTCCTCACGAGCATCTAGCTCATTTTTATTCGGCTTGTGGCGAAACTTCCCAGTATAATGCCTTATTGGTTAGGCAGTTCGTTCAGTCTCTTAGTGGCTCGGCTTTTACATGGTACACTATTTAGAATCAGGATCAGTTAAAACTTGGGATGACATGCAAAAGGCATTCCTCGCCCAGTTTGTCAATTTAAAGAAAAAAGTTACAATTACTGATCTGGCCGAGACTAAACAAAAAGATAATAAGGGGGTAAATGACTTTATTACCAGATGGAGAGGTCTTAATTTGCAGTGTCCAGAGAAGTTCTCTGAGTTGGGATTAGTACAAATGTGTATGAACAATCTCTCACCAGATGTTGCAACATTTGTGTCAACCGCAGAGCCTCAGACGTTTAATGCTCTAGTATCCATAGCATGTAACGTCGAGAAACAAATTGCTCGCCAGAAGGCTAAGACCCCAACTCTGAAAATACAAATTGGAGAAAAGAAGACCGATAACAAAAAGTTGAATACGAAGAAGGAGTCAATGTCTACTTTTGTCAAGACAGATAAGGGAAATGATAAAGGCAAGGCTAAAGAACCTCCGAGAAGATTGACTCTTAAGGAGAGAAAAGAAGTCAAGTATTCTTTCGACGTTGATGATATCGAAGAGTTGTTTGACAATCTCCATGAAGTAGGACTCATCAAACTTCCCAAGCCTAAGTGGCCAGCTGAAGTTAATAGAACCAATGATCCTAAATATTGTCGGTTTCATCGAATTGTTAGTCATCCTTTAAAGGACTGTTACGTTTTCAAGGACAAGGTGCAGGAAATGATTAACAACAATCAAATAACGCTCGATTCTCCCAAGAAGGCAGATGCAAATATGGTGAAAGTTGAACCCATTCCAAGAATTAAACCTATTCCAACTGTCTCATTACCAGAGGGTGCAGTGTTTGTAGAGTTCAAGGTTGACAATGAGGTCACGGTAGTACAAGCCTACCCAAACATGCCAAGGGCTGGAAACCTTAATATCCCGACCTTATACGAACTTATGACAGCACCAAGTCTAGATGTTTGGGAAGATTCATCATCATCATCAGATGAGTCTACAGAGGGATGGAAAACTTTCAGCCGTAGGGTTAAAACAATGCCCATGATTCCCTCATCAGGAATTTCCACTCGCCATAGTATAAAATTTCGGGGTATACCATCTTTGAAGAATAAGAAAAAGAAGAAAAGAGCACAAAATAAGGTTCGAGTCTCTCAAGAGGAGGAGTATGAACAACCACCAAGGGTGCCAATCACCTGTACAGAGTTTTTATCTGCTGAATTCTTCTCAAGTGATTTTGAGGAAGAAGAGGACGAAGTTGTGCAATGCTGTGTGACCTTCGTTGACGATGAGGGTGAGAAAGAAGTTGGTGAAATCACCTTGCGTTCTGGTCAACGCATACCCTCTGCTGACAAAAATAAAGACAAAGAAGTGGTTGACCTATCCTCTAAAGAGGACAAGACCAACACTAAGAAGGTTCTCATGCCATCCCAAAAAGAAAGAACTTCGGATGAAGTCCCATTGTTTACTTTAGTGGCAAATGAACCTAAAAGGGACAAAGCAAAGATACTGGTCAAGGATACTCAAAAGCCGCATAAGGCCAAATATGATATTCTGGCCCATTTGAAGCGCATCCCAGCTCTTTTGAGTGTTTATGACGCTCTACGAATGTCGAGCGAGCTTCAAGAGGCGCTCATTATGGCACTAACCAGTCCAGAATCCTATAAGAAAAGTATGGAGACAGTAGAATCAGCAGTTGTGACACAAAAAGCCTGCACTTGTTGTCTATCCAAAATCACATTTGATGACAGTGATCGATTACTCGGGTTTCAAGATCATAACCAACCCTTGTATGTTTCAGGCCAAATTGGAGACACGCCGGTTAAGAGAATCATGCTTGATTGTGGTTCCGCTGTAAGCATTATCTCATTAAAGACACTTCGCTCCTTGGGGATGGAACCTCGACAATTATCTCCCTCAACAATGATAATCCAAGGGTTTAACCAAGAAGGACAGAGAGTCATGGGTACCATTGGATTACAATGTAAGATTGGGGAGTTAATATCAAGAGTTTTCTTCTATGTGATTGATGCCAAGACGTCGTACAATGCCTTTCTTGGGCGGCCGTGGCTCCATACATATGGAGTTGTGCCTTCTACACTACATCAGTGCTTAAAGTTTGTGTTGGACGGAAGAGTCAAGAAAGTTGTTGCTGACATTGACCCGTTCGAATTTGAGGAAGTCAGCTACTCCAATGCAAAATGGTATAAGTCGCCTGGTTTTGTTATTGTATCACAAGATGACGAAACCACTAAAAGCATGGGCTTTAAAACAGAGTTGGAAAAGCAGAAGGTCGAGGCGTTGAAACAATCTAAACAGGTTCGAATTAAGCTTACAGGCAAGTACAGAAAAGATGCCAAAGTTGACGAACAAAAGACTTCAGATTCGGAAGTATCTAAAGCATCAAAGTCAGCTCAGACCGGAGAAACACTTCACCAAACCAGTTCTTTGGCTAGTAAAAGCTCAAGCAACCTCAACTCGAAGTCAGAAGTGGTTTTCAAATATTCTCTAAAGGCTAAAAGAGAACCCGGTCAGAAGGCATTATCTCCAGTAGAAGATACAATGACATCATTAATGACGATCTACACTCGGCCTTTACGGAAAATTGATCAGTTAATCCCAGGGAGCAGCTTAGTCATTTCTGTCCAGAAAAGGGGAGACCACAGGAAAAGGGTGGTTTCCTACAAGAATGCAACTACAATGCCCACACCGTTTCCACTGAAGATAAGAATCGAAAGGTGTAAAGCCAGGAAAAAGACGACTCATCTCACAATGCAACATGAAAATGGCATAGTCAAAGCATTTTTCCCTGAACAAGAACCGGAAAGCCTCGAGCCATGTACTCTTACAGACCACGAAAAGAACATGTTCCGAGAGGTTCAATCAGATGTGGTTCCTCATTTCTCAGTCTTTCAGCGACTGGGAAAAGTTGAAGCTAGACCTCGCAAATCAGTCTTACAGCGTCTTGAAAACCCAAATTCATCACACACTAGTTTTTCAACGACTTAGGATGACTTCAACAAAAAAATCTCAAAAAAGCAAATGGAAATTAAATAAGAAGAGAAAATTTAGAATAATAGTCAACGATGCCGAGAGACAAGAAGAAACAAATTATTCCGCCGAAGCCAATTGTGTTTCCAGTGTTGAGGAGGAACCTACAAAGGACCAAGGAATCGCCAGCGGTGAAAGAACAGAAGAATTCATTGATATTGCCCAGCTAGCTCCATCTCAAATTGAGGACGGAGGTCAAGCCACTATTGATGAGCTTCAAGAAATTAATCTTGGAACAATCGACGAACCAAAACCTATCTTCGTTAGCGCGCTGTTGACTCAAGAGGAACTACAGGCTTATGAATGTGTCCTACAAGAATATCAGGATGTATTTGCATGGGGATATCAAGACATGCCTGGTTTAGATCCAAAAGTCGCAGTTCACAAGTTGAATGTATCAAATCAATGTCGTTATGTGCAGCAAGCTCGACGCCGGTTCCGCCCAGAGCTGGCAATCCAAATTGAAGCAGAAATTAACAAGTTAAAAGATGTTGGTTTCATTCGAGAGGTCCAATGATCCAGGAGGATCTTATGTATTATATAAAATATATAATATAATATAATTATTTATATTACATTATATTATATCATATATTTATATTTAAATTAATTAATTAATTAAAACCATTAAAACTAATGGTTTAAAACATTCCGTTCTAAACCATTAGAATTGAAAGGTTTATATTAATTAAGAATTTAAATCATTCATGTTTTATGGTTTAAGTTCATTTGTTAATTTTGGTTGTTTATTTTTAGCTATCAGAACTTGTATATAAACTCAAGTTATTCAATCAAATAAATCAAGCAGTTCCTAAAGCTTCTTCTTCCTTTTGTTTCTTTATTTTATCTTTAGTTTTCCTCTCGTTCTAAAGAAGTCCGCTTCTAAAGAGAAGCAACGACTCCTTGTTCCTATTGATTAGGAATTTATCGTTCTATCGGCTAGAAGTTTTGGATCAAGTGGTATCAGAGCAATAGATCCGAGAGGGTGACAGTGGTTTATGGTCCTAACTCGCGGTCGACGCAAAGCTTCTGGTGAAGAACTTATAGGTCCTTTGATTTTTCATAGAAGACCAAAGTCCAAGAGAGGCACCATGACAGGAGAAAACTCGAGCGAAACACCAATTGGTGACGGTGAACGAATCACCAAATTAGAGAAACAAGTGGAAACTTTATCAGCATCGATTTCTAAGCTTGTGGAAAATTTAATTTCCACACAGGCATCCACTTCTAAGGAGAAATATCTTAAGAAGAAGGATGACGAGAAGAGCGAAGAAGAAGACGATGCCAACCCTAACACAGGGGATAACCAAGATGAAACGGGTAAGTACAAAAATCCCGTAGATACCTTAAAAATTGATTTTAAGGTTGATATCCCTGCGTATAGAGGTGACGTTGATGCTGAAAAATTAGACAATTGTTCTGACACATTAGAAACTTATTACACAATGTATAAGTATTGTAATTCTCAGAAAATAAAATTTGCAAGCTTGAAACTTACAAGTCATGCCCTTACATGGTGGAGGTCTTACCAAAAACGACACAATGTATCGGACTTGACTTGGAAGAAATTCAAGATGCTACTGAGAACACAATTCTATCCAGTTGGCTATGAAGAAGAGAGGTGGTACAGATGACAACATTTCAAACAAAGATTCGGGCAGACAGTACAAGAGTATACAACTGAGTTCCATAACCAAGCTATGGTTTTGGATATCGATGTCAATGACTACGATGCATTCATGAAGTATACTGGAGGTCTAGCCGACCCTATACGGAAAGAACTAAAATTGTTCACCGTAGAATCTACTGAAGAAGCTACAGTAAAGGCCATCGCCATTGAGGCCAAAAACAAAATAATTGACAAAAAAGATGATAAATCTAGTAGCAAATCCGATTGGAAGAATAAAGGGAAGAAAAAACAAGAACGGTCTATCGCAGAAAAATTACTGTGAACATTGTCGAACTAGTGGACATGTCAAAGACAAGTGCTGGATACTCCATCCTGAGTTGCAACCAAAGAACCGAAGAAATAACCAGGGGAGAGATGACAGAAAGGCTACCTTAACTATGCAACAGGCAGAAGAACTTCCAGAGTTGAAGCAACCTGATGCTACACTTGCCCTAATGACAAAACCCACAGATATTGGAGATCCCCACAACCGAGAAGAGCTTTTCTACGTGAACATTCAAGTAAAGCAAAGTGTTGTGCAGGCAATTATTGATCCAGGAAGTCAGAAGAACCTGATTTCAGAGGCTTTAGTGAGAAAGGTGGGCTTAGAAACTACACCTCACCCTAGGCCTTATCCACTTGGGTGGATTCAAAAAGACATTGACATGCAGATCACAAAGCAATGTACCTTCAAATTTGCAATCTCCAATCGATACATTGATGAGGTGACATGTGAAGTGGTTCCATTGGACGTATGCCAAGTTATATTAGGTAGTCCGTATCTATGGGACCGGGATGCCATTCACTACAGGAGGCTTCGCAAGTATCGTCTTGTTAAAGATGGGAAGGAATTTCACATCAACTCTTGCAAGCCGAAAAGTATAGATAGTTTGTTAACAGCATCCCAGGCCAAGAGATTGGTCAATTCAAGTGGGTAATTTGTTTTATTAATGATTCGACCCCAGGAGCTAAGTTCAGGAGCTATGACACTATCAACATTGATGTTATCACGTTCACAATATTTCGATATCGGGAAATTACAGGAGGAGTTCAAAGACTTATTCCAGGATGTGCAGGGATTGCCACCACGGAGAGCTGTTGAACATGAAATCCATTTGGTAGGAGATTCACCACTACCAAACCTGGGTTTGTATCGCACTTCTCTAACAGAATCTGAAGAGATCAAAAGGCAAGTTCAAGGACTTCTTGAACAAGGAGTCATTCGGCCTAGCTGTTCACCATGCGGTTCACCAGTCTAACTTGTGCCCAAGAAAGATGGAGGATGGCGCATGTGTGTTGATTATAGGGCACTAAATAAAATAACCATTAAGAATCGATATCCACTACCGAGCATTGATGATCTGTTAGACCAACTACGGAGTGCTTACTAATTTACAAAGCTTGATCTCAAATCTGGCTATCACCAAGTTCGCATCCATGAAGAAGACACTTGGAAGACTGCTTTCAAGACGAAGCAGGGATTGTTTGAGTGGATGGTTATGTCATTCGGATTATGCAATGCTCCAGCCACTTTCATGCGATTGATGAATAAGGTCCTTCGTCCTTTCATTGACGATTTTGTCATTGTTTACTTGGATGACATACTGATATTCAGTATCACTTGGGAGGATCATCTTCGTCATATTGTTAAGGTTTTGGAGTTGTTACAAACAAATCAACTACAATTGAACGGTAAGAAGTGTGAATTTGGGAAGCAACATCTTGTATACTTGGGGTTCATTGTTGGTACAAGAGAACTGAAGGTGGATCCAAAGAAAGTACAAGTTATCTCTCAATGGCCTACACCCCGTTCAGTGACTGAAGTTCGGAGCTTTATTGGTGCATGCCAATATTTGCGGAAGTTTATTCGACACTTCTCACAAATTGCAGGACCTTTGCACTCCCTTACAAAGGCCAATTCCAAATTTGAATGGTCAAACAAACATTTGAGGCCCCAGTGTTAGCACTACCGAATCTGCAGAAGTCATTTGAGGTAGAAGCAGATGCGTCTAACTACGCCATGGGAGCCGTTTTATTCCAGGATGGGAAGCCTGTTGCATACCATTTTGAGATGTTCAGTGGACCAGTTTTGAACTATCCAACTTGAGAAGCCTGTTGCATACCTTGGAAAAGAGCGGTTAACTAGAGAAGGCAAGAAGCTCAAGCCTATTTGTTATGGACCATTCAAGATCATCAAGAAAATTGGTGATAACGCCTTCCAGCTTGACTTACCACCATACATGCATATGTACTCGGTCATCAATGCCGAGAATTTGAAGCTCTTCGAACCATCTCTACTTGATGATTGCCCCGACGAAGACACTCGTCTCCCATCAGTCGATGACTTGAGGATGTAATGAGAAGACCCTCTAACGGAAGATTTCATCTTAGAGAAGAAGGTTAATGAGACCCGACATGGAAAGTATGAGTATTTTCGCATTAGCAGAAAAGGTCAACTTCTCAGCAAATCGAAGTGGTATATACGAGACAAGGCGACTCAGGAGTTCCCACATCTCACCATTTAACTTGAGTAGGAGCTCAAGGTTCTTAAATGGGGGAGCCATGATCCAGGAGGATCTTACATATTATATAAAATATATAATATAATATAATTATTTATATTATATTATATATTTAAATTTAAATTAATTAATTAATTAAAACCATTAAAACTAATGGTTTAAAACATTCCGTTCTAAACCATTAGAATTGAAAGGTTTATATTAATTAAGAATTTAAACCATTCATGTTTTATGGTTTAAGTTCATTTGTTAATTTTAGTTGTTTATTTTTAGCTATCAGAACTTGTATATAAACTCAAGTTATTCAATCAAATAAATCAAGCAGTTCCTAAAGCTTCTTCTTCCTTTTGTTTCATTATTTTATCTTTAGTTTTCCTCTCGTTCTAAGGAAGTCCGCTTCTAAAGAGAAGCAACGACTCCTTGTTCCTATTGATTAGGAATTTATCGTTCTATCGCCTAGAAGTTTTGGATCATCCAATACCCTACGTGGCTTGCCAGTGTTGTTCCAGTCAAGAAAAAGAATGGTCAAATACGAGTCTGCATTGATTTCAGAGATCTCAATGAAGCATGCCCAAAAGATGAGTTCCCACTCCCTATTACCGAACTCTTGGTGGATGCTACAACCAGATTCGGAGCATTGTCCTTTATGGATGGTTTTTCGGGCTACAACCAAATTAAAATGGCGCCCGAAGACGAGGAGCTTACAGCATTTCGCACTCCTAAAGGAGTATTTTGCTATACTATAATGCCTTTTGGTTTGAAAAATGCAGGAGCAACTTACCAGAGAGCCATGACGGTCATCTTCGACAATATGCTTCATAACACTATTGAGTGCTACGTCGACGATCTAGTTGTCAAGACTAAAAAGAGGGAACATCATTTGAACGATTTAAAAAGGGTGTTTGACAGACTCCGAAAGCATCAACTCAAAATGAACCCCTTAAAATGTGCATTCGGGGTTACGTATGGAAAGTTTCTTGGATTCGTCATCAGATATCGAGGAATTGAAATTGATCCCGCTAAGATCAAGGAAATCCAAGAAATGCCTCCCCCGCGCAACTTGAGGGAATTATGAGGACTACAAGGAAGGCTAGCCTATATGCGAAGGTTCATTTCAAACCTTTCTGGGAGATGCCAACCCTTTTCAAGGCTTATGAGGAAGGACGTACCATTCATTTGGGATGAAGCATGTCAAAATGGTTTTAACAGCATTAAGGAGTATTTGTTGAGACCTCCAGTGTTAATGGCGCCAATTAAAGGGAGACCCCTAATCATGTATATTGCTGCATTGGAGCGCTCCCTGGGGGCTTTGCTCGCTCAAAACAATGATGAAGGGAAAGAGAATCATTTGGGATGAAGCATGTCAAAATGGTTTTAACAGCATTAAGGAGTATTTGTTGAGACCTCCAGTGTTAATGGCGCCAATTAAAGGGAGACCCCTAATCATGTATATTGCTGCATTGGAGCGCTCCCTGGGGGCTTTGCTCGCTCAAAACAATGATGAAGGGAAAGAGAATGCTCTTTACTACTTAAGCAGAACACTCGTTGGGGCAGAAAATAATTATACCCCCATTGAAAAGGTATGTTTGGCCTTAGTGTTTCCAGTACAGAAGCTACAACACTATCTTCTCTCTCACAGTGTCACCCTGATTTCAAGAGCAGATCCTCTCAAATATTTGATATCAAAGCCAGTACAGTCAGGGCACCTAGCAATATGGTATTTGCTATTGTCGGAATTTGAGATTAAGTTCGTGTCTCAGAAAGACATAAAAGGGCAGGCACTTGCAGATTTCTTAGCCGCACATCCTGTTCAAGATAATATGGAACTACCTGAAGATTTACCTAATGAGGAAGTCTTTACAACAGAGGCTTCTTCATGGAAACTCTATTTTGACGGGTCAGCCACGAAAAGAGGAGCGGGGGCAGGTATAGTGTTCATCACACCATCAGGGGGCTTGATCCCGTATTCGTTCTCCATTCTAGCCATAGGTTCAAATAATGTGGCAGAATATGAGGCGCTCATCATTGGCCTCGAAGTTGCTATAGAAATGCAGATTGACTGTCTCCAAGCATTTGGTAATTCACAGCTTATTGTTAAACAGCTAAATGGCCAATATGAAGTCAAAAGTGATGCATTGCTTTCATACCACCAAAGAGCGAAGTATTTGATGTCACAATTCCAAGACATTCGCGTTAGCCATATCCCAAGGTTCGAAAATGATAAGGCTGATGCGTTGTCTAAATTGGCAGCGACTTTGACATTTCCTGATGAAAGAGATATACAGATTACCGTTGGGGAACGTCGACTACTACCCCCAGCATTGGAACGTATCGAAAAGGTTAATGAAGCCAATAATGTGACCGTATCCGAGGATGAGGAAAAAGCAGATTGGCGCTAGCCTATTGTAGAATACCTTTAGCATGGAAGATTACCGACCGACTCAAAGAGAAGGGTTGATGTAAGGCGAAGAGCCACCCGATACATCTATCAAAATGACACCTTATACAGGAGATCCTTCGACGGGGTACTCCTCAGGTGCCTATCTAAAAGTGAAGCAGCCCGTGCTCTTTCTGAAACTCATGCTGGAACTTGTGGTGCTCATCAGGCTGGTCCAAAACTCGCAGCCCAGTTAAAAAGGTTGGGGTACTATTGGCCGACAATAGTGCAAGATGCAATAAAGTTCGCAACCACTTGTAAGGCATGCCAACTCCACGTAGACTTTATACATCAGCCTCCACAACCTCTCCATCCGACAATGTTGTCATGACCTTTCGAAACTTGGGGACTAGACGTTGTCGGTATCATAAGGCCTAAATCTTCTCGATTGCATCAGTATATTTTGGCTGGGATAGATTATTTCTCCAAATGGGCAGAAGCGATTCCTCTTAAGGAAGTTAAAGCAGAAGATGTTGCAGATTTTATCAGGAACCACATAATTTATCGTTTTGGGGTGCCATCAAAGATAATTTCGGACAACGCCACCTATTTCAGGTGTAAAGCTTCGGTCAAGCTATGTGGGAAGTACAATATCCAGCATTCATTCTCCGCAAGTTATAACCCATCGTCGAATGGTCAAGCAGAAGCTTTTAACAAAGTACTTTGTAATATTCTGAAGAAAATGATGTCTGGAAATAAAAGAGATTGGCATGAACGTCTCCCTGAAGCATTATGGGCTTATAGGACAACTGTTCGTACATCGACTGGATGCACTCCGTTCAATTTGGTTTACGGTTCAGAAGCGGTCTTACCTTTAGAGTTCCAACTACCGTCCTTGAGGGTGGCCATTCAATTGACAGACCCGGAAGAAAATGTAAAGGTCAGATTAGCAGAGCTAGAAGCGCTTGACGAGAAAAGACTGAGGGTCCAACAGAAACTTGAAGTCTATCAAGCCCAAGTGGCAGGCGCCTATAACAAGAAAGTAAGATTCAGATCTTTCTCAGTGGGAGACTTGGTTCTAACTGTCCGAATACCGGTTGTTATTACCAGAAAGGCCCATGCAAAATTTCAATCAAAATGGGAAGGACCCTACATTCTTTATAAGGTCTTTTCCAAAGGGGCCTATGAGTTGTCCGATGCTGATGGAGATCGCATTTACTCTTGTGTAAATTGCAAGTTTCTCAAGAAATTTTACATTTAAGCCCGTTGGATTGAAAACCTGAAAGGGCAGTCCAAGAGAAAATTGCGGCTAAAAAAAAAAAACCTCGCTAGATTGAAAACCCGAAAGGGCGATCTAGGCAAAAGTTAAAGCAAGCCCGTTGGATTGAAAACCCGAAAGGGCTGTCCAAGCAAAATTAGGGTTGAAAAAAAAAAAAGGCTTGCTAGATTGAAAACCCGAAAGGGCGATCTAGGCAAAAGTTAAAGCAAGCCCGTTGGATTGAAAACCTAAAAGGGCAGTCCAAGCAAAATTAGGGCTGAAGAAAAAAAAAAGGCTCACTAGATTGAAAACCCGAAAGGGCGATCTAGGCAAAAGTTAAAGCAAGCCCGTTGGATTGAAAACCCGAAAGGGCTGTTCAAGCAAAATTAGGGTTGAAAAAAAAAAGGCTTGCTAGATTGAAAACCCGAAAGGGCGATCTAGGCAAAAGTTAAAGCAAGCCCGTTTGATTGAAAACCTGAAAGGGCAGTCCAAGCAAAATTAGGGCTGAAGAAAAAAAAAGGCTCACTAGATTGAAAACCCGAAAGGGCGATCTAGGCAAAAGTTAAAGCAAGCCCGTTGGATGGAAAATCCGAAAGGGCGGTCCAAGCAAAATTAGGGCTGAAAAAAAAAAAAAAAAAAACTTTTGAACTACGGTTGGCTTGATCCCTCAAAAGGGGTACGTAGGCAGTTTAGTCCCAAAAAAGCTAGGTGCAGCCGCCCAAAACTCAAAATTTTTCTTCTCCCCAAATTAAGAGGTGAACTACGTTTGGCTTGATCCCTTAACAGGGTACATAGGCAATTTGGTTTCAAAAGGCCGAATGCAGTCATAAAATCTCAAAATAAAATTGTCTTATTAACGGTATTAGCATACACTTCGTAAATATGAAATAACTTTTCTTTATTCAAATATTTCTTGCTGGATAAATGAGAGAGTTACAAAAGTAGTGTTGATAAGGCTAAAATAAACCTAATCTAAGGCACTCAGTAGAGCTGAAGCTAAATCCTAAAGCAAACAGTGAAGCCGAGAGCAAACCCTTCATATCAGAAAATTAAAAGAGTCCTTAGTTTGTTTTGCAGCAAAAGGAGATCACAGAGCCTATTAATTCTTGGAGCTTTTCTTCTTGAAGTTTCTTGTAGGCTTTGGCCTTTTCAAACGCTTGAAACATTCTCTCCTCTACGTCGACCCGGGCTTGGAGAAGCTTTTTGTCAAGTTCCCTCTGTTCATCAAGAGATTTTTTCAAGTGTCCTATTTGCTTATTAAGGAAACACATTTGAGCTTGCTGGTGTTTTCGCAATCTGTGGAGTCATTTTTCTGCCTCAATAGTCTCAGACTCCTCAATAACTAGATCGTCAAGCCTCTGAGATAGCCCTGTCAATTGTGTGTCAAGTGCCTTCTAGAAAGACAAACACTCCTCATGAGAAATGGTCAAGTCTCGAATGAGGGCAGTGTCAATATCAAATTGGGAATCTGTAAGTTTAGAAAGTTCATCAGCTTTCCTAAAAATCTCATCAGCAACTCGTAAAAGCCACTCTACCTCAGTTGTACCAGCTCTATATTTAGTGGTAAAAAATTGCAAGTTGCCTAGTGAATCATAAACGGCTGCATGTTGGGCTAATAACTCTTCTAATGTCTGCGAAAATGACAGTCTGTCAAGGATGTTTTGTATCTCACTGGCTATAAATGACTTTCTAAAACCAAGTACCACATCGCCGAAGATGCACTCAACAGAGGCTTTTATTCCTTCCGAAACCAACAAGGGTTCAGGTGGAGGGTTATCATGCACAGTGTCGGTCATATGATTCTCAAGCAAGGGCCCTGTTGCCATAACCGCAAGATTATCCTTTGCATATGGAAAGCTGGGTGCCCTATCGGATAAGATTTTTTCATCCAAAGTATTTTCCTAACTATAAGATCTGGTCTTCTCTATATTTTTGATTTGCTCAAAAATAGTCCCCTCTGGAGAATCACCTAAGGATTCAGATGAAACAATGTTGTGTGAGATTGTGGTGTCATCATAGGCGTTAAATCTTGCTTCCTGAGCTGGTGTCGAGTCCATGTTATGACTACCGCACGGAGAATGGGGATGGGAAGCTTTCTCGCGAGTCCTCTTACGTTTCCTGGTAGAGGTATGAGAGCCCTCATCATGACGAGGGGTGAAGGGTCGTGTCCTAGCCTCGTAAAGCTTGTCTTCCTCAAAACATGCAGAAATTGCCTTTCTTTTCAGTGCATCAAGTTCCTATTTCTTTTTTGTGATAGAATCTCGGTCTTTATTTAAGAACTCAAAGATATTCCCCACAGATAGTTTCAAGTACGGTGCACAAGATTTCATCCACCATCTACAATACCACCATGTGCATTGCCCAATACGAACGGAGCGAGGTATGTAAAATCGTGTCATGGTATTGTTCCTCTGAAGCAAATATTGGGCCTTGGCCATGTCCTCAAGGCTGCATTGCTCCCTCAAAGGAAAATGGAAGCGAAGATTGTTCGAAGGAATGCTTTGGTCAAAACCAAACTGGCGGGCAAATATGTTCGGATAATAGGGTTCCAACCACAGATAACTGCCCACTCTTATAGGCAATACTGCAGAGCGTGTGCTGATAAGCATTTCAAAATGACCTGTAGATAATCTGCCATCATCCATGAAAGACTCGTCCTTTTTCGCATTAAAGCTGATAGGGCGGTAGTTTACTTCCTCATGAGGAAATAACTCTGGCACTATCCATACTCATAGCTTTGCCCTTTACACCGGCATATCTGGCTAAGCGTGGGTAACAATCAGGAAATTTGCTGTCAGCAAAACGTGTATACAAGTTTGGAAAATATTCGCCCAGCCACCCAATTAGGTAATGTACCGGTAACCAAGCTCCAGATTTACCAGGACCTCTGGGTTCAGTAGCAATTTGCCCAAGACTATGATAAATGTAGCCTAAAACTGTCGGTGCAAGAGAAATTTTGACCCATCGTGCCATTAAACAAGCCATGTAGAAGGTCTCGGGTCTCATTTTTGATCTCTTCGAAGGTAGAACGAATCTGCTAAGCCAAAACGCAAGAAAAGCAGCAAGGGCACCTTCCTTTGAGACATTCAACGGCATTCCTTGATGTCTTTTGTGTGGTACACAATGAAAATGTGATACCCACTGATGCCAGTATACAAAATTCCACTTGTGATGGATACATAATTCAGAATGGATCCTTAAAAGCTCTGCAAGCGTTGAAGGATAACGTCCCCCAAGTACAAGTTCTTGGTTCTCGGGAATGAATTCCTCATAAGAGTTGCCCAGAATCGGTAGACCATCAATAATCTTCAAATCATACAGAGATATGCTCATCTCACCAGCTGCGTGATGGAGGGTATTAGATAAGGGGCCCCGTAGCTCGCAAAATGCCTTCCAAATATTTATACACTGGTAGTAAGAATAGCGGGAGACACCTACGGCGCCAAATATATCTGCCTTGTGTAATTGATCCCTAAATATATTCAAGACTTGTGCAGTCCACTCAGAGGTGTACTTGTCGTAAGTAGCCCGGCCTTCGCAGTTGAGACTTTGATCCCAATCCCTCTTGTCTTTCAGCATCCTATATAGAGCAGGATAAAATTCTTCTCTGACAGGGACATTACAATCACCATCAGGCTTGTTGTTTACTTTCATCAAGGTGCGAGCTTCGAAGTAAGGTCCATATGCTTGGCAAAGTTTGATGACTTTCTCTTTGTCTGTGTCATGAGGTTGAAATGTCAGAACCCTAGAATTCAATCTATCAGTTGAGTATAGGACTACAGAGTCGTTAGAGGCTGTGGTGGTAAGATTGATAGAATTCAAGGATGATGATCTCCTATACTCGGGACTATTGGCAAGTATCATTCCATGTTGGTCAAAGATTTGTTCCATGGAAATTTGACCGCGTGTATCCATTGTCTGAAATAATAGAAGTATCAAAAATAAAGCAAAGTCAATCAAGCATCGTATGTACAAGGATGTTTCACACACAATGCTTGAGGGGGCAACTGTTGAAACGTAAAAAACAATGGGAAATGAAAGATTTCAAAATTCAAAAAAAAGGGATAAGACTATCTCACCTGTTTATCTCCTGTAGATATCAGAGACCTGAAAGGAAAAAAAGAAATGAGATAAATGTGTGTTAAAAAAAAAAAGCAGATAAATGTATTGATAAGTAATCTTTTCAAAATTCAAAATAAAGATTATTATCAGCATTTCAAATTTAGGTGGATGATTTTTATCTCTTAAGCTTCTCATGTTGCCTATAAAAAGAGGTGGAGAGCTAGAGAGAAGGCATTCAGAAAATAACAAAAGTACCGAAAGGCTGAAGAGAAGAGAGGACAGAAAGGAGATAATTTTTGGCAATCCAAAGAGGAGTTACTGTAAGACCGTTGCCGTTCAATCTCAAGATAGTGGCCCCACGACAATGTTCTTTCTTTTAAGATGGGGGTTCTGTTCTGAACCCCCCATAAAAAATGATCTCATCTCAAGATGGGGGTTCTGGCTTGAACCCCCTATAAATTCCTTTCATTTCAAGATGGGGGTTCTGATCTGAACCCCCCATAAAAATGATCTCATCTCAAGATGGGGGTTCTGGCCTGAACCCTTCCATAAATGATCTCGCCTCAAGATGAGAATTCTGTTCTGAACTTCTTCACAAAAAAAAATTTCCTTTTTCTCTTTAGAGGGTTCTGACACTGAACCCTCATAAATTAATCTCACTTTCAACAAAAGAAAATATCAAAGTGAGAACCAAAATGTTGTATTATTTTATTTACTCGCAAATATACGAATCGAGTAGTATATTAACGAGGTCGAAGCTCAAGGAGTGATGACAAACGATACACTAAGGTTAAACTTAAGTTAATTTAAAGCTAACCTAGTTTTGAAATTTTGTTGGTTTGTGAGACAATTAAAAATAAAATGCAACTAAATTAGAAAGTAAATAAAGTAGCAACTAAATTAAAAAGCAAATAAAGTAAATGAAAAGAGAACAAGATAAATAAAGGTGCAAGAATTGAAATATTAAATCTAGAAATAAAAATAACAACTTTTTGGTTTTAGAAATTTAACAATGGTATAAGAACCAAGGTTAGGTTTCTACACCACTTATGAACATATTAAATGAGATTTTTAGTAATTTCCCTTTAAAGGAGGGCACCCAAGAGTCCCTTGATGCCCTCTTGCAAAGATAAATATGAATTAAGCACAAAAGTTGAAGGTTTATATGATAGATTTTGATTTTGCTTAGAAAATACAAATTTTAAGCAACTCAAGTGAACCAAAACTAAGGAACAACTAGAGCTCAAAAAGTTTGTGTTTAAGACAATTAACCATAAAGCTAAAATGTAGAAAGAGGATCTAACAACCCATAATATATGACATTATGGGTGAAAAGAGGATCTCTATCTCATTTTAATATCAAAATCTAGGACTTGTAAGATCTTAAATAAGGGGAAAATTATCATAAAGACCTCATTTAATAATGTTCATGGTGGTGCTTCCCCCTTACCTTGGTAAGGGGGTTTAGTGACCACCCATGATTTTATATCTTAAATAAAATAAAGAAAGAAGTAAATGAGCATGAAATTTAAATAACAATAAAATAATTAACACTACTAACAATAAAATAAATAACTACATAAAATAAAAGACATAAAGTAAATAGAAGATTAGAAGAAGAAAGAAGAGAGGCATAATATTAAAGTTAACAATAAAATAAAGAACTTACATAAAATAAAAGGCATAAAATAAATAAAGGAAAAAAGAAGAGAGAAGAGAGTATAGTGACATAATATTAAACTTTCATTAAATAAAATGCAAGAGAAATTACATCCTATTCTCTCTCAAATATCATAGCCAAATGGCTTGAGAGAGAAATCCTAGGAGAAATACTAGAAAAGGCAGAAATTAAAATTCTAGACTAAAAGATATCTTAAGGGGGCTGAATGCTTCCTTTATATAGGCAAATATTAGGGCTAGCAATGAAGAGAGGATCAGCACAAAAAGCTGGTACAAGGCTGGAAATTTCTAGAATTTCTGCCACATGTCACAAGGTGATTGGCTGAGAGAAGAGATATTTGGGAAAGGGGAGATGCGGAAAAAAAACGCTGGAGACAGCTGCAAGAGGTGGGACACGTGTCAGAACATGAGTGGATGGAGGTTTGATTAATGAAGCAATTCGTGAAGGAAGGTGCAGCGGCTTAGCTTGGCTCGGAGCTTGGAGTTGCGGCTTGATGGGAAAATGTGAAATGAGGGAGGTGGCTTGGCTTGCGGCTTGTAGCTTGGCTTGTTGCTGGCATAGGAAGTCGTGCATATACAACCAAGAGATTGCTGCTGGGCGGAAGAAGATGCAGCTGGGTTGATTCCATCTTCGCCACGTGTCGTCGTGGTATTGGTTGAAGCCAATATTAATCAAACCATTTGATTTGGGCGGAAGTGTGGTTGTGACTCTTCAGCTTCCATTGGGCTGGGCCGGCTGCTTTTCTTTTTGGGCTTCATTCTCTTCTTTTATTTCTTTTGGGCTTCCTATTCATTATCCTACAAAAATAAAAATACACTACTTAAAAATAAAATAAAAATAAAAATAAATCTTAATAAAACAATAAAACATAAAAATAAAAAATAAAAACTAATAAACCCACTAATTGACTAGATAAAAACAATAAGAATTAAAACACTAAAAATTGTTAAAATAAAAAGACAAAAATGTAAGATTTAAGG
>QANW01008856.1:319453-388232 GCA_003254865.1 Dryas drummondii | reverse complement strand
AAGACTATGCAAGAAGGGGTGTCAAGGATGACGGGAGCAAAATATTCTCTTAACGGACGAATTTCAATGTTTTCACCCATTTCAATTATCGGTTCAATTCTTTTCTTTAAATGTCTAAGTGTTCTCTCAAGTTCAAGGTCAAAAGGTGCAAAATCGTGATTCAATGAACGGCGACCAAGCATACACTAGACGGATTTTAAGAAATTTTTTTTTAATTAATTAATTAAATACCCTTTTTTAAACGAAAATATGGACAAACTAACAATCAAAGCAAACACAACTAAACAAAATCACAAAACAAAGAGTTAATCCAAACAAGTAATTTAATTATCTTTGATTTAGTCTTGGGAGGTGTCTTTTAGACAATCCTAATCTTGATTAAGCACTAGACAAGCTCCTCCTCCTTTTCAAAGCGAATTAGTGGCGTACCGAGATAAGGTTCTCAAAAATACAACCAGGCCGGTTCCGGAGGGGGTGGAGGAGTCACAGACGGTCTCTCTTAAAAACCAGTCCCCTTTAAGCATCAAGATGATTGCAACCTTAAAGAACCTTTCTAGACATTGTACTTCCAAAAACACTAACCGGAGTATCCACTAATTGACTTCTTCCAAGAGGGTCCTATGAGCTTCGTGAACCCTTTGGCCAATGTCTACTTGATTTTAATTAAATTGAGTTTGAGATTAACAAATGCAAGAGATGGTTAGCCTAGGTGGGCAAGGACTTGGTGATGAAATCCAATCCTTATCTTGTTGGGGGTGAATGCCCTTACTAGTTGATTATGCAAGAATGCTAATTGAAAATGCAACAACCAACAAAACAACAATATATGAAAATTGAAATTGCACAAGTAAGGCAAACACCACTGAAGAAAACTTTAAAAAGAAAAAGTTTAGAGTATACTACTAGTGTGGTGACATTGGCCACAACACACTAGGAGAAGGCAACCAAACTTTTGCTAGCAATTCTCTTTTCTTGATGACCATACCTTTGCAAACTTCTCCCCAGTGCAAGCAATAAAAAGAAAATAGTAGAATTAATACTAAAACTATAACAAAAGGAGAAAGAGAAATAGAATAAAAATAAAAATAAACAAGAGGTGGAAAAAAGAAAAGAGAAATGAAATAAGAGGAAATAGAAATTACCTTATCTAATGTTGCAATGGATAAGATGCACAACACAACAATAAATAAGATCTAACCAAATTATACTAAATAACAAAAAAATATTTGATTTTTTTATTTATTTATTTATTTTTCGATAAATAAAAGCAAGAAGAAAAATTCTACAATTGAAACTAGATGCAACAACCTAAAGACAACAAAGAAATAAAAATGCTACTATATATAAAATTTTTTTTTCTTAGATGACGAAGAAAACAAAACTAATGGTGAAGGAAATAAAAGATGATGCTAGATACTAGTTATGGAAGCTACAAAGAAAGAGACAACTATAAATATGCTAAATAAAAACAAGAATTTATATTTAACATAAGCACAAAATAAAGAAGACCACTAAAATAAATAATAAACTAAAAATGGTAAACAATAAATATATAAATTTTTTTCTCTTTCTTTCTTTTCTTGGCACCTACAAGAGAAGAGATGCAAGAAAGTGTAAAGAAAATTTTTTTTTTTTTTAAATTTTTCGGCACTTATAAAAGTGGGAAAAAGAAAAAAAGAAACTAAAAAAAAATACCAATTAAAGGAAAATTCGAATTTTTTTTAATTAACTCTTTTTTTTTTTTTTTTAGGAAAGCAAAGTAAATGAAAACTAGTGGAAGATTTAAACTAACAAAAAGCCTAAACTAGTGTATCAAAACACTCCCCGGCAACGGCGCCAAATACTTGTTGTATTATTTTATTTACTCGCAAATATACGAATCGAGTAGTATATTAACGAGGTCGAACCTCAAGAAGTGATGACAAACGATACACTAAGCTTAAACTTAAGTTAATTTAAAGCTAACCTAGTTTAGAAATTTTGTTGGTTTGTGAGACAATTAAAAATAAAATGCAACTAAATTAGAAAGTAAATAAAGTAGCAACTAAATTAAAAAGCAAATAAAGTAAATGAAAAGAGAACAAGTTAAATAAAGGTGCAAGAATTGAAATCATGATAAACTAACCTATCAACACTTGTTGCTCTTCAATCACGAGAATTGTATGGAGACCTTCTTGTCAATGCCTTGAAAATAAGAGCTCATGAACCCGACTTCGATCTTGATGCTCTAGTTTAACCAATGATGGAGAATGTATGAATAAATGAAGGTGATAGCTTGTATAAATTCACAAGGAACAATCTATTTAAACTATCTGTGTTTATGCACGATCAACTATCCTATATGATTAGTGTTTATGGAACAAGGATGTTCATATAATCAAAGCTCACACTTAGCCCTAGAATACAAAATCTCTCAAGAGTGTATAATGTATGAGCAATTTAGACTTGTGATAAAACTACCTAAATATAAGAAAAAAAAATATTAACAACCTAGGAAATAAGTCACAATCCATATAAGAAAGGATTAGCTTTGAATTAGGACTTAAAACCTTGAAAAACTAGGATTAGAAAACTTTAGAAAACATTTAAAAACGCGCTAGATCGATCCTACCAACCATAGTATCGATCCTATAGTGGTATAGGAAAAATTACGTCTCGGTAGGATGGATCCTACCTCCAGTACGTAGGATCGATCCTACAAGAGCTTCACAAGAAAATGCTTACGGGTGGATCAATCCTTTGGGAAAAAAATTCAAAAAAAATTTAAAAAATACGTAGGATAAATCCTCCCAAGGGTAGAATCAGTCATCCGCGAACAAAACTCTTCTTCCAACATTTTTCAACTCCGAAAACATTTAAACACGTTTAAATGCACATGAACATAATTCTAACCACCTAGAATTAATCCATGCAAGGTCTTTAAGTCACATATATTACCTTAACCTAAGAGAAATTGAACATCGAGACTTACCTTTAAGAACTGCTCCGAATATGAGATTTGAATATCAACCTTTGCTTCAACCAACAAACATGTCCAAACTTTGACTCACTTAAACATATCTAACCTAAAGCTTCAATTTGATGATTTTTATCTTAGGAAATTAATTTCCAATTATAAAGTTTACCCTTATAATCTCTGTCTTTGGCATTTTCTAGACAAACTATCATAAAACAAAATACATATGGAAATAGACTCAAGACTCAATCCTAAAATCAATACTTTGCTCAAACAAACCTGCTGAGAAAAACACTAAGAAACAATAAACCTATGAAAAGCAAGTGAAGCAAGTAGAGCAAAAACAAAGCAATATAATCCTCAACACCATAAAGTAACTTAATTAGATTAAAGCATGAAAATCATAAGTCACAAGCATGAAAATTTACAAACCAACTAAAAAACAACTAAAAACCACTAAAAACTACTAAAGCACTATAACGACCCGATCCAAATTTTACTAGAAATTTAAATTTTTATTTGTTGTGGAATTAAGAAGCACAAAAAAAAAAGGTTAAATTGTGGGACTCGAGGAAATTTTAAAAAATTTATTTGGATTGGAGGTTCTTGGAAATTTATTTGAGGTTACATTGATTTTTGGGGAATTATTTGAGGTTAGTAAGGAGTTATTTAATTTAATGACAGCTACTTAGTAATATTGGAATTTATTGGAATAAAATAGGGAACCCAAGTTTTGGAAGTTGAAGTGATGCAAAAAATAGTACAAGTCAAGAGGAACCCACAGGAATTTACGGAATATTTTTTGGACCTCGGATCCATTAATTAGTGGTGAATTATTTAGGTTGTGGAGAAATATGCCCTAAATAGAAAAATTTGGGTTTACAAACGAAATTAATTGAAAAGTATCTTTATAAATTATGATTTTGACATGGTTGGATAGAACACGAGCTCACGAGCACGTAGGTGAAAACGGATCGTGAATCCGAGTTACAAGGGACAAAATATGAGCTATTGAAGTTGGAGGGAAAAATGGTAAATTGCCAAATCAGATATTCATTAAAAACCAGCCATTTCTTTCCTCTCCTGTAGGCAGTAGAAGTCCCACCCCATTCCAGAAAATTCTCGTTTTGACCACCACCCTCCAAACTTTGACCGGCCATAATTTTTTTGTCCTACACTTTTTCGAATTGAACTAACCCCATATGAATCTCCGAGGGAGGTATATCTCATTTCGTCTTTTAAATTGATTTAGGTAATCTTATGGGACGTGTTGGTGAAGTTGGATTTGAGTTTGGAGAAAAACAAAGGGATTTACTTATGGTTATCAATGGGAAGTATATATGAAATTCGTACTTTTGTGAGTATTACTTTTGTGTTGGGTCGATAGAGCTTCATCTCTCAGCTACAATTAGTGGCAAATGAGTGTTGAATCATGAGATGAAAACGAATCCAGAAAAGGGTTGAGCATAGCTCGGTTAAAACAGTGAGTTGACTTTGTTTTATAAATGCTTTTATGAAATTCATGATTTAACTCATATTGGTTGTTAGATTTTTTATTAAGAAATAATAAATGTGAGTTTGACTTTCATTTTGGAAGTGTTTTATGATTTTATAATTTGATCTATATTGGTTATTTCGAGTTTCATTTGAGCAATAATGATTGTAAGTTGGACTTTGTTTTGGAAGCATTTTATAAACCTTATGATTTGATTTAATTGGTTATCCTGAGTTTTATTTGAGCAAGAATAATTGTGAGTTGGACTTTTGGTTTTCGAATGATTTTTATAAATTTAGACTATATTACAAGCTTTCATGAGATTTAATGAATATATAAGTATTTGAATTCTTGATGCGTGAATTGTTTTAAATAAATATTTAGCATATTGGGATTTGAGTTCATGGTTGCATGCATGATTTTCCTATGGATAGTTGTATGAAAAGATTTGAAAGAACTTTATATTTATTTATTTGAGAATTTAGTTCATGGTTATAGATTTGAGAAATTTCATAACGTATAAACTACTTCCATATTCATTTAGTAATGAGAATTAAATGATAAGCAAGGTTTTTGGCATCATATTTTGAGCAGTTTTATTATTAATATTCAAGCTTCTTGGAAACGATTTTGATCAAACAATTTTCATTGATCCGAGAACATTTGTATTTAAAGCGGATTTATTTAAAGAGTAGTATTT
The DNA here is from genome assembly GCA_003254865.1 of Dryas drummondii. Taxonomy (NCBI): domain Eukaryota; kingdom Viridiplantae; phylum Streptophyta; class Magnoliopsida; order Rosales; family Rosaceae; genus Dryas; species Dryas drummondii. Next base: position 383,081 of record QANW01008856.1, on the reverse strand, counting down.
TCAGTTTTTATATGGATGAATATTTCTGAACTGTAGTTTATCGAGATGGAAAGAGGTTTCAAACCTCCATATTAGTACTCTCCCCTGCAGGAACAGATGAAGGACATTATTAAGATGTAAAGGGTTGGAAGATGTAGTAGAGGAAAGTAAAGTGGTGTAGCCTAATGCTTCAATCCAAACCTGCCCCATTGCCAACTGTCACAGCTTCTTGGCTTTCAAAAGGAGTGGCTCTGACAAGATTAGACAAATCCGATGTGAGATGATTAGTGGCACGAGTGTCAGTCAACCAGAAATCTTGTGGTGAAGATACAGTAGTATGAAATGCTGAAGACATTGCAGGTATGTGGAAATCAGGTGCATGAGGCATTGCATGAGTATTGCTGGACTGAGACATAGAAAATGAGTTGGATGCTGCAGGCCAGTTACTGAAGTTGGATTGAGGCATAGAAAAGAGATTAGGAAGATTGGTAGCAGGCCAGTTGTTGGAGTTAGATTGTGGCACAGCTAATGTTGATGCTATAGTAGAACCAGTGGGATACATGTGTTGTGAACCAGGAGAAATACAAGAACCAATGTGAGTCATGTGAGGTGAACCAGTAGGGAATCCCCCATTATTAGCATTAGATATAGGAGAAGATGATGGTGACCAAGATGAAATGCTTGGAGGAGAGAACATGGCATTAATAGCTGTAAGATTTACAGAGAGTGCCCGGCCGGGATAAGCATAGTTACTTAATTATGTGATAGCAATCCAAAGCTGTATGGCCATTCTTCAAAAAAATCTGACACTGCATGATGGTAGGAGCAGAAGAACCAACAGTATTAGAAGGTTTGTGATAACACATCTGGGCAGTGTGACCTCTCTTAAAGCAAATGGTACAATCAGGAACAGAATTAATAGTACAAATCCCATAACCAAAATTATACAGCCGAGTGTGTTGACCATTAGTATTTCTGCCTCCATAAGACCTACCTCCATAGTCGTTTCTACCTCCTTTAGAGTGTCTTCCTCTACCACTACCCCTATAGTTGGCATTAAAACCAGTGAGATTAAAATATCCTTGTTACTGTGCATAAGATGGATCGGTAAAATATGGAAACTGAGCATGAGCATTGGACTGCATATGAGCAAAGGAAGGATAGCCAGGAATTCCAAACTGAGAGCCTTCAGATGATCCACCAGCTACAAGAGCAGTAAGATGAGGCAGTTGTAGCGTTCTAGCAGTGTTGTTCAAATTATCTTCTTCTGCCAATAGTTGCAACCTGAACTCTTTCAAAGAGATAGGAGTCTCTCGAGCTTTGATGACTGTCTTTATGGTATTGAATTCAGGAGGTCAACCATTTAGTGTTACTCTAACAATGTCCTCATCACTAATGGATATACCAATTGCTGAAAGCTGATCCCTGGCTGTCTTTACTCGTTTCAAGTACTGATCTATAGAGTCTGCCCCTTTTTGAATGGTCTGAAGGTTAGTCTTCAATTGCATCACATTGGACCTTGAGACAGTAGAGAATTTTTCCTTGAGGTTTAACCAAACTTCCCTTGAAGTCTTACTTCCAATCACATAAGGAAGGACATCAGATGATAAAGTTGTTGTGATCAAAGACATTAATCCTTTGTCATTCTTCTTCCACTCTTTGAACTCTGAGTATACTCTCCAGTAACCCCCTCATCTTCAGTGAATCGAAAATGTGCTGGACAAAGGATGGAGCCATCTACATAGACCATTAAGTCATGACCTTCCTACATGTACTCAACTTGGAATAACCAAGTAATATAATTGGAGTCATCGAGTCTCACAGTCACCAAATTGCATATATTTGGTAGAAGTGATATAGGTGTAGTCATGATTGAGAGTTCTGTGAATTAATCTTCTAACAACCACAGAACCATCTAGCTGACTAACAGACTAACAGACTAACAGACAAACTAAGCTATTCTAAGTCAGCAATACTGACATGGCAAGTATCTGACTCAATCATACTATACTCTTATCAAATCTATGGAGTTCTTGCAAAATAGCACCAACAAATTAAAACACTACCTCCTATATATATAATATATCTGTAACAATTTTTTATGGACTAATAACTTTGTATTAGGATACAACAACGCATCATGACTTATAGTCCAAGAAGGAGTTGTAATAGACTAGTCCGGTAATTATTTGACACTTGGTGATTCTGTTTGTCAAGTATATAGGGCCTAATAAGTAGGATGATTAAAGTCTTAATTGAACATGGATAAGAAGGTCTTATTCTAGTAAGTGTTTGATTAGAGCTACTTGAGGTATAAGTAACACTTCTATGGGATGACTCTAATCTTAACACCACTATATAAGGACAAGTCACTCCTCTCACAAAAACCATGCAAATATTCTCAGCCCTATATTGAGTTGCACTAAGGATTGTAGAGAAGAGAAGATTTGTTCTATATGGCATCGTGCTAAGTGTTCTTGGTATTTATTTAGTTGTTCAATTAATCATATTATTTGTGTTTCTTGATGTTTGTGAACTATGGAAAATATATATGTGATTACATGTGGTATCAGAGCTATTCACACATATCTTGAAAATCAATTTATTTTTGATTAATTGGTTGTTAAGGAATTTTTGTTTTTTTAAATAAATAATAAAAAAATTGGGGTATCAGTCTCAATAGACTGCGTGTACTATTTACTTAAAAAGGCCCAAAATCATTCATGCTTTGTATATTGTTGAGCTCATTTTATAGATAATTTTTATCCTTAAAACCTTACATTTTTGTCTATGTCTTTTAGCAATTTTTAGTGTTTTAATTCTTATTTTTATTATTTAGTTAATTAGTGGATTTTATTAGTTTTTGTCATTTTTCTTAGATTTTATTAGGTTGCATTTATTTTTATTTAGGCTACATTAAATTTAGAATTTTTATTAATTAGTTTTATTTGTATTTTGTAGGTTTTTAAAGTTAAAAGCCCAAACAAAAGAAAGAAGAAATTCATGCACATGGCCTGACCCATTTCAAATGGAAGCTAAAGAGTCACAACGCCACACTTTCGCCCAAATCAAATTGGTTTGATTAATATTGGCTCCAGCCAATACAGCGTCGCCACGTGGCCAACCATTTCTTCTGCGTAGCAGCACAATGCCTCACCCATGTGAGTCGGATCCTGCAAACCAAGCCTTGAGCCGCCTCTCCATTTTTTCTTATCTCTCTCTCTCACGATTTCCCATGCAGCCGCAAGTCACAGTAAGCCACAAAGCCAAGTCGCATGCCACTTCTTCTGTGCCAATGTAGTCACGCAAAATGCTTGATTAATCAAGCATTCAACCATCCAAATGTTGACACGTGGCACCTCTTCTAGTTGTCTTCAGCATCTTCCGCCTGCCTCATCTTCTCTCCATAAATATCTCATCCCAGCCAATTAGTATGTGACACGTGGCGATTCTAAACTCTTCTCATAACTGCCATCAGCTTTTGTGTTGATCATTTCCTCATCACATGACCTAGTCTTTGCCTATTTAAAGGAGCCTTTAGCCCTTCATTCACATCTTTTACTCTATATTTTAATTTTCTGCCTTTTTTTTTAGTATTCTCATAGGATTTATCTCTCAAGCCATTTGACTATGATGTTTGCGAGAAAATAAGAATGTAATTTTCTTGCACTTTTAATTAATGAAACTTTAATTTATGTCTCTCTTCTCTCTTCTTCTAATCTTTTATTTACTTTATGCCTTTTATTTTATGTAGTTTTTTACTTTATGGTTAACTATAATTTATGTCTCTCTTCTCCTAATCTTTTATTTTATGTAGTTCTTTACTTTATGGTTAATAGTGTTATTTATTTTCTTGTTCTTTAAATTACATGCTTATTTATTTATTTTTATTTAAGATCTGTTGCGACAATTGTCTATAAATTAGCTGTAATTGGTAGCAGTGATTGGTACAATAATTGTGTGGTTAGCATTGATTAGGAATTAGTCTGACTTACCTATTTTGTTCTTTCCTGTAATTACATTGCTAGAATTGTATATATGCCTCTATAAGAGATGAATACAACATCATAAAATTAATCCCCAACATTCTAAAATTCAAGTTGGTATCAAAGCCTAGCCTGAAAGAACGCTGCCGCACTGAAACTTTGCAGCAGTAGTTCATTCCCCAACCGTCCTTTATTTATCATGTGTAAGGATGATACAGAGTCGTCTGGAAGCAAACCTGTTCCTATCATTGTTCAGTCAGAGGGATCGGGATTCAATGCAGGGATTACCTTACCTGAATCAAACTATGATGTGTGGTCTCAAATAATGGAGATGCACATCGATGAAAGGAAGAAACTCCACTATATTCGTGGCAAGACTAAGCCACCCACAGAATCAGAGGAAGGGTATGACAAATTAATGGTATGCAGCAAATCAGAAAGTCAAAAGATCGTTGTTGATGGCCATGGCTCCAGAAATTATGAAACTATATCTTCGCTTACTTACTGCTCGAGAAATTTGGAATGAGTGTGCACTTTGAACCAGAAAGCTTTCACAGCCAGACAAAGTGGAAAAACCCTCTCCGTGTATTATGGAGAGTTGATTGAAAGTTTTCGTGAGTTGGACCATAGTGACAAGGTGGTCATGATACATGCTGATGATGTTGAAGCCTACAGTAAGTCAATTGAAAGGCAGAGAGAGTTCACATATTTCTCGTCAGATTGGAGGGTGAGTTTGAACAGATTGGTGGGGAAATTTTGAGAAAGGAACCTGTACCTGAATTGGAAGAATGCCATGCCCTAGTTCGTCGTGAAGCAGCACGTCGTGCGACCATGAATGGAGAAGTAGAAAATTTTGAAGCCTCCGCCATGGTGATGCGAAATCAATCAAAGTAAGACCGATCTCACCAAAATCGGTTCAGTACTTCTAAACCCACCAGTGGCACAGACAAACCTTCCTACAAGTGCACTCATTGTAATCAACCTGGTCATACCAAGAGTTGATGCTATGAAATTGTGGGGTACCCAGAATGGTGGGATCACAGTCGTAATTCAAAGAAGAGAAATTCCAGTAAGAAATCTACAGCTGCGATTGTTGAAACAAAGATAGATGAAGATGTTGGGGTTGCTGAAAATGCCTCTGCATTGGTGGCAGATGCAGGTGACAGTGGTAAGATTTTAAATATTTCTGTATTTGTTTTGAATAATACATGGATAATTGATTCAGGTGACAGGACCGCTCCCAGATTCCACCCTGAACCCGGAGAGGTCCTGCGGGAATCCAAATTCAAGGAAAATCCTACCGAAATTTCGGCAAAACCTTCCCTGAAAATGGACTAACCCAGAAATTTCAAAACCTATTAAAAAGCACCTCTAAACAGCAACCACCTCTACCACAAAAAAAAGGGTCTCAAACCCAACAATTTCGCAGAGAAACCAACTTAATATTTTAAGTGGTCATCAGAGTCTCTATTCTATTAATTTCTACAATTAAATGGCGCCTACAGGGTCTGAGTAGGAAGATGGACGCAAATGCCTCGACGTTAGTGGCTCGACTTCCACCAAAGCTACTACCTGGGGGGACAATTTAAGACAAACAAGAAAAACCGTGAGATAACTCAGTGAGTGGACAGTTTAATAAAAACGAAAAGATAAGTAAAATTTCTGTTTCAGAAAATCCTTCAAAAACCACGTTTAGCTCTAAAACCTCACGTTACTCTTTGAAATCCCCTAGTTTTAAAACCATCTCCAAGCTTTAAGGATTTTATAAAACTCATGGAACTCAAGGAAAAGATAACTCAAAACACATTTCTCAATAACCAACCATCTAAATTAACAAAGTCATAAAAATAATAACAAAATCGAAATCATTATAAAACTCGAAAGATATTTCTCACTTAAAATCCATACTTAAACTCTGAAGATACCAATTTCATTTTCCACCATGCTATATACCCTGAATAATCTTGGCCATACACCTGTGTGGAATTCCTGCATCGCACAAGCAGGCAATATCCTGGCCATACACACGCGTGGAGTGAATCCAACACGTGCAGGCTATTCCTGGCCATACACACGTGTGAATAAAATCAGCACGTACAGGCAATCCTGGTCATACGTGCACGCAGAGCAGCCCCCAAAGGGCGAAGCATCCCGACACACGGCCCAAAGCCTATATATGTGTAGTGATGGGTCCCAAAGACCTATTTATCTGATAACCTGGAGGGTACTGCAAAGGTGGTTTGAAAACCACAACAATTTGATAAACCACATAGCTTTTACTTAGAATGTCAACTTCCACAAAACCTTTTTCGAAAACTTTTCAAAACGAAATAATGAATCGGTATAAATCTTAATTCCACCTTTCTCACAATAAGTCCAGAATAAAATAAGTTAAAAACATAATAAAAAGAGTGGTAATAAATGTCAAGAACCCCTCTTTCAAGAAAAATCAATATATAAAAATTATGCTAAAACGACCACCTGTATATGGTTTTAAAAACCAAACATTTTCCAATCTAAACATCAAATCCCAATTAAAATCGACATTATAAAATAATTGAAATGATATGATTTTCATAACTCACTAAGAATTAAACCATCAATTCAAAGATCCTTATTTCTCAAGCAATAACTAGAAAATAAGTATAAATTAAATTATAAACTTCCATAAATATTTTTAAAAATAAAGGTCCACTCACAATGAGAATCCTAGCTCCGATCCTCTGCCGAATCGTTTCAGGCCGCGGTCGTCTCGCCTATAAAATAGACAATCAACGAAATCCAATTAGTTCCGACTCAAGACACTTAAACGTAGATGTGTGCTCAACTTAACATCACACCCGCCTCCCATTCTAGTTCGACGATTCCCAACCTCCACTCATAGACCCCAAACCCCTACACAAATACTTCGGAAGCTCCCCGGCTCAGCCTAACCAAAAACATCCTAACCAAGATCAATAACTCACTCCACAATTGCCCAAAATTCATCCTTTATTCACGAATGGCAGCGGGGGTTCGGACTCACTGCAGGAGCCGTCCAAAATGGCTGCCCTAACTCTAAATTCAACCAATTTTATTTAATTTCAACCAAACCCATTAATTTTCTCAGTCCTAAACAACTATTGAGTTTCCTAGGGAAGGAATTTGTCCTAGACGACAACACAATAGCCCCCAAATCCAAAAACCCAAGCTAACCCGAAATGGCATCAAAAACCCAGAAATTTCAGATTCCCAACTACTCGAAATTAATCAACGAAAGTTTAGGGAAATGAAAACTCAATGGAAAGGGAAGAAATCTCACCAAAAATAGGGGTGAAAGGGGCTGGAATTCAGCCGAAATCCGACGAGACAGGGGGGTGTCTTTGGTGTCGTTACTGTGCATGTGGGTCTGGGCTGACTGGAGGAGGGCCGAGCTGAGCTGGTCGACGTCGTGGAAGGCTCGTCGGTGGTCGAGGTCGGCGAGAGGTGGTTGGCGATGGTGGCTGTGGTGGGTATGTGCGCACGCAGAGGGAGGAGAGAGAGAGAGAGAGAGATGTGCAGGAGAGAGAGAGAGAGAGAGAGAGAGAGAGAGAGAGAGAGAGAGAGAGTGGTCGGCGTTTGAGGGGGGGTCTCGCCGATGAAGCTGGGTCGACGAAGGGTGGTCGGTGCCTAGGACGTTTGGCCGGTGATGGTGAGGGGTGGTGGCTGGGTGATGGCGTAGGGGAAAGGGTGCGGTGGAGAGGAAAACCGAGAGAGAGAGTGCGAGGAGAGAGAGATAAAGGGAGAGAGAGAACTCACTAGAAATTTCTAGAGAGAGAGAGAAAAATCAGAAAATTTTTCTGATTTTGGGTATTTAAAACCCACTTTTATAAATTTACAAAATTGCCCCTCAGTTCACATGTCCGTATCTTTCAAACCGTAACTCAAAACGACGCGTGCTACGTGTCTACAAACACATGGACTCGAAACCTTTCCAACGGACCCAAAGTCAAAGTCGAAATCCCATTTATTTTAAAAGTCAACTTTGGGTCAAACCCCAAATTAAAACAAAAATAAATATTTAAATCAAAACCCTTTTTATTTTCCAAATAAATCTCAAAAAAATCTTTAAAATACAATTCCACATCTAAAAAAAAAAACTCTTCAAAACATAATTAAATAAAAAATTTAAATTTCTAGTAAAAATTTGGGTCGAGTCGTTACATCAGGGGCAACATACCATATGACATTTGATTCTAGACAAGTTTCAACCATAAAACCATCCCACAAAAAATATGTCTCCACTGCCAATGGTACTCCAACCCCAGTTATTGGGGAGCGATCCTTGTCTCTCACTAATACCTTGAATTTGGGTTCCGTGTTAGTTGTTCGATCCATCTTTAGATTATAACCTCTTGTCGGTTGCTCAAATAACTGATGCTTTATGTTGTGTTGTCATTTTTTGGCCTGACTTTTGTGTATTTAAGGACATCCAAACAAGGAAAACGATTGGTTGTGGTGTTAGGCGAGAGAAACTGTATTACTTGGACATGGTGTCAAGGAGTTCAAACAAATTGCGTCAGGCCCTGATAATGGAAGGTTCTGAGGGGGAGAAGAGGCAGTCTGATATCTGGCTATGGCATCGACGTCTAGGACATGCTTCCTTTGGGTACCTAAAGAAATTATTTCCTACATTGTTTACCAAAATTGATGCTTCTAGTTTTCGCTGTGATGTTTGTGAACTTGCAAAGAGTCATCGTGCTTTTTTTCCATCAAATTTGAATAAAAGTTTAGTTCTTTTTATGATCATTCATTCTGATGTTTGGGTCCATCTAAAGTTTCTACCTTGGGTGGATCACATTGGTTTGTCACCTTTATTGATGACTGTACACGGATGACCTGGGTATGTCTCATGAAGCCCAAAGGGGAAGTAAGTTTGAAAAGTTTCATAAAATGGTTGGTACTCAATACAAATTACTGGTTCAGGTCCTCCGAAGTGATAATGTAGGAGAATATATGAGTTCCGACTTTTAACAATATTTAGAAGCACATGGCATCATTCATTAAACTACTTGTCCCTATACACCCCAGCAAAATGGAGTGGCCAAAAGGAAGAATCGCCACTTGTTGGAAGTCGTCCGTGCGTCTTTGATTGAGGCACATATGTCTTTGTCATATTGGGGAAAAGCACTTTCCTCGGCAGCATATTTAATCAACCGTGTTCCTTCCAGCACTGTTGATTTTCAAACACTGTCTCAAGCGCGCTCTCACAAAAACAGTTGTGGCTCCAGCCACTGCCAACTTACCTCCGCATGTATTTGGGTGTGTGGCATTTGTACACCTCCATAAGCATCAGCAAAGTAAGTTAACTCCTCATGCATTGCAATGTGTCTTTCTTGGATATGCAACTTATCAAAAAGGATACAGGTGTTACAATCCCCCACTAAGAAAATGTTCATTACATTGGATGTTGTTTTCCATGAAGAGAAGATGTATTTCTCCCTTGAGTCTGAACTTCAGGAGGAGTACCAGTAGCAAGTTCAGACCCTCGATTATGGTGGTCGCATGTCTGAATTTGAAATTGGCGAAATTCCTGAACATGTTAACCAAGCTGTGAGTGACTAGGATACAAGTGATATAAATTTGGATGGAAGTGGTGACGAACACTCACAAACTTTTCCTGTTAACCAAGATGTGAGTGACTTGGATACAAGTGGTGATACATACTCACAAAATCTGGATACATGAAGTGAACCAGCAGCTAGTGTCGACATCATCTGACTCCCTCTCACCACAAATGTCTGACCCACCAAACCAATCGCTCGTTGAAGATGTTCCTGATTTAGTGCCTAAACCACCTAGGAAGCAGTTGCCTGACCATAGCACCAGAGGTATTCCTAAATCCACATATGAACCTGATCCTACTAGTAAAGTCAAGTAACCCATGAGTCACTATGTATCCAATCATCGTCTGTTAGAATCAAATAAGTCATTTGTGAATCAATTATCTACTGTATCTATTCCTAACAGTGTGCAGGATGCTTTAGCAGACCCACGATGGAAAGTAGCTATGAATGAAAAGATGAAATCTTTACAGAAGAATAAAACTTGGGAACTTGTGGACCTTCCATCAAGGAAGAAACCAGTTTGGTGTCGGTGGATTTATACTGTGAAGTATAAGGCAGATGGTACAATTGAACGCTTTAAAGCGAGACTGATGGCGAAAGGATATACGCAAACATATCAAATTGATTATATGGAGACATTTACGCCTGTAGCTAAAATTAACACAATCCGAGTTCTATTGTCTCTTGTGGTGAACTTGGATTGGCCATTACAACAGTTAGACGTGAAGAACGCCTTCTTACATGGCGATTTGACAGAAGAAGTTTACATGGATCTCTCACCTGGGTGTAAAATATTAGAGCAATATAGTAGAAAGGTGTGCAAATTGAAGAAGTCATTGTATGGTTTAAAGCAATCTCCGAGAGCTTGGTTTGGGAGGTTTACAAAATCTATGAGAGCATTTGGCTACCATCAGAGCAATGCAGATCATACTTTATTTCTGAAGAAATAGGTGGGTAAGATTACTGCACTTATTGTATATGTGGATGACATAGTGGTTACATGGAATGATCTTAAGGAAAGAAAGGCACTATAGAGATATTTATCCCGAGAATTTGAAATGAAAGATCTTGGTTCCTTGAAGTATTTCCTTGGGATTGAAGTGTCTCGATTTGAGAAAGGAATTTTTCTATCTCAGAGAAAGTATGCCTTGGATTTGCTGTAGGAAATTGGTATGTCAGCATGTCAACCAGCAGATACACTAGTGAAGGAAGGATTGGAGTTAGGAATTGAGCCCAATCAGGTGCCTACTGATAACGGGAGGTATCAGAGACTTGTAGGAAGATTGATGCACTTGGCTCACACAAGGATAGATCTAGCGTATGCTTTGAGTATGCATAATCCTGGAGAACAACATATGGATGCAATTATGCGCATTTTGAGATACTTGAAGTCTGCCCCTGGAGAAGGAATTTTATTCACTAAGAATGTGGATCATCATAGAGTCAAAGCATATACTGATGTTGATTGGGCTTGAGCTATGACAGACGATCTACTTCAGGTTTCTTCACCTTTGTAGGTGGTAATCTTGTTACATGGAGAAGTAAGAAGCAGAATGTTGTTGCACGTTCGAGTGCAGAAGCTGATGAGTGTAGAGGTTTAGCACTTGGAATTTGTGAAGTTTTATGGCTGAAACTTCTCTTGCAAGATTTGGGTTACTCGCCTAGGCAACCAATTCGTTTATATTGTGACAATAAAGCAGCATGTGATATTGCCCACGTTCCCGTTCAACACGATCGAACAAAACATGTGGAAGTGGACAGATTTTTCATCAAGGAAAAATTGGATGAGAAGATTGTGGAGTTGCCTAGGGATTCGATCTGAGGATTAGTTAGCTAATATTCTCACCAAGGCTGTATCAAATAAAGTGTTCTCAAAGTTTTTGGGCAAGTTGGGCATGTATGACATCTATCCACCAACTTGAGGAGGAGAGTTGCAACAATTGTCTATAAATTAGCTGTAATTGGTAGCAGTGATTGGTGCAATAATTGTGTGGTTAGCATTGATTAGGAATTAGTCAGACTTACCTATTTTTTTCCTTCCTGTAATTACGTTGCTAGGATTGTATATATGCCTGTATGAGAGATGAATACAACATCATAAAATTAATCCCCAACATTCTGAAATTCAAGTAGATCTAAGCTCATAGGTGGTCACTAAACCCCCTTACAAAGGTAAGGGGGAAGCACCACCATGAATATTATTAAGTGAGATTTTTATGTTAATTTTTCCCTTGTTTAGATCCTACAAGCTCTAGATTTTGATATTAAAATGAGAAAGAGATCATCTTTCACCCATAATGTCAAATATTATGGGTAGTTAGATCCTCTTTCCACATTTTAGCTTTATGGTTAATCTTTTAAACACAAACTTTTTGAACTTTAGTTGTTCATTAGTTTTTGGTTCACTTGAGTTGCTTAAAGTTTGTATTTTTTAAGCAAAATCAAGATCTACCATATAAATCTTCAATTTTTGTGCTCAATTCATATTTATCTTTGTAAGAGGGCATCAAATGACTCTTGGGTGCCCTCCTTTTTGGAAAATTACTAAAAATCTCACTTAATATGTTCATAAGTGGTGTGGAACCCTAACCTTGGCTCTTATACCATTGTTTAGCTTCTAAAACAAAAAAGTTGTTATATTTTTCCTTTCTAGATTTTATATTTAAATTCTTGCACCTTTATTTACTTTATTCTCTTTTCATCTACTTTTTTTTTTTTTTTTTTACTTTAGTGCATTTTATTTTAAGTTGCCTCACAAACCAACAAAATTTCCAAACTAGGTTAGTTTTAAATTAACTTAAGTTTAAGCTTAGTGTATCGTTTTGCATCACTCCTTGAGGTTCGACCTCATTATATACTACTAGACTCGTATATTTGCGAGTAAATAAAATTTTACAACATATATGCATACCGGATTCATGAAAACCAGAAAGAAAGATTAATCAGCAAAAGGAAAAAGAATTACTTATCTCTAACAATTAGAAGGGAATCAAACATGCAGAACGAGAAACATAGCAAAAGTAACAAATAGACTTACCTTCCAGAAACAGTTTTTCTGATTCTCATAACTTGATTTAGGGGGAATCCTTGTTCCATTTTTAGGGTTAAGGGTTCTGCGAGACCAATCTCCTTGAAATCAATTGGGTTTTCTTAAATTAAATAACTGGATATGCCCATATATGCAGGTTCTGTGTGCATAAGGTATGTGAGAATCGAAAATTCTATTATTCTTGAGTTTTTTATCAAACTGTGATATCTGCTTTCTATTAGAAAACATTTTAAGATTGTAATTCATAGACCTAAAGAGAAAAACTTCAGTCTTTACCTTGATCACATAACAAGTCTAGGAAGCTTAATAATTTTTGTTGCCAAAGTAATGACTTTAATTATTAAGTCTTTCTAGATTAAAGAACCAGATCAAATTGTGATACATTCTTAATTGAGGAAATGATTCTCCCAAAGGAGATTTAAACTTTTACCTAATTTTGGATAGAATTAGCATATTACAGTCTAGACAAAATATGAATTTTCTCTATAAATATTTTCTGCTGCCCAAAGGTGTTGAAAGCTTTGTAATGCTAGTTATATTTTGTCAAAGCTGGTTATATGGTTTCTACCTTATTACTTTGTGTTCTCTGCCCAAAGGTGAGACTCAATGATTGACTTAAAGAAAATATGGGATGTTTTTACTTGTTTTTCAACTTCAAAACATTAAAATTTAATTTCACTTTTCTGCAGCATCCTCCTTTAACTTTGTCAACATAGAGCCACTTAATGGAACCAATTTTAAGAAGTGGAAACAAGACCTAGAAATCTATATATCTAGGTCTAGCTAAGATGGATTTAGCCTTAAGAGAGGATATATATCTAGCAAAAGAATTGGGGCTTTTACTGAATAAAGGTTTTTTCTCTCATATCCTGCCCTCATTGATTGATTGTTTCTTTCGATTCAGTTTGTGTAATCCGTTAAGCAAATTTCCCAAAAAACCAAACTTTGCCTTACGTAAAGTTGCCAGAGTACGCTTAACCGGCCTCTAGATTTGAAATCACTGCTTATATACCTGGTATTGGCCATAATTTACAATAACATTATGTAGTCTTAGTAAGAGGGAGAAGGGTTAAGGAATTACTCTTTGTGAGATATCACATTGTTCGAGGAACCCTAGATGTTGTCAGAGTAAAGGATCGTCAACAAGGGCATTCTAGTGCGTTATCATTTACAGGAAATATAAATGATTTGTTTTGGATGAGGATTCAAAGAGGATTGTTAAAATTCTTGCCTAAAGGTGTATTTTAGCAGTTCTCTTAAGGGCTAAAACTTTGTAATCCTAGGTTATGATCGACATGTTAATTTTCTAAAGGAGATTTTTTAAAATTGTTTGGATTGGCTTAGGATTAGTATATTACGACAGAGGTGTGATAGTTGTCTTGCGATACCATGTGCGCGCTTTGTGCCAATTTTGTTTGATCTTGTTATATTTCTTGCCAAAAGGAGTGATATAACAACACATGAAGTTTCAGTTTCAAGAACAATATTCAGTCAAATTTCTTGTCTATTTATGTTAAATTAAACTTATATGACTAATGAGTTTTTTTTTTAAATCATTAGTTGTTAAATTTATATGAATATGTTTGTAAGCAAATTATATGATTCATCTATATAACATCAAGTGTTAACGGTTTCGATACATGTAAGGAATTTCGACCTTGCTTCCAGTTCAGCTTTGGATTAATACTTTTAACTGTATGACAAATTCATTAAAGTTTTATCATATGGCTTGGTTAATTTTTTGTACTCTATGGTTTGAGTTTCAATTTTGACATGCTTATGTTATTGGTTTTTAATCATTTTGACTTCTTCTTGTTTCGAAAGGAATGATCAACATATATGTTTATATTGATCAATTTAGAGACTACAGAACCAAATATTAAAACTAATATTAAATAAAGAAGTAATTGGCTCTAGTCTTACTTGGTCAGTTGCTTAAGATTTACCAACCAGTAGCTTAATTGAACATCCATTTGTATTTTTCTGGATGACTTTTTGTTTATTAGTTTTGCACTATTGTCTTATATTATATTGTTTACTTAGTATCAAAATGTCATTGTCCAAATGTCCTAAAAATGATGCTTGAAGTGAGTTTTATTTTATTTTTTACAATATTGGACCACTACTTAATGCTAATATTTGTTTTTTATATAATGGAAATCTAGTATGCATCATAGCTTAATTGAAATTTTGACAATGTTATTTTGTCTTTCAAAAAATATTTATCCAGTATTTCTGCTAATAAAGTTAAAGTTTTCTTAAATCTAACTAGTATAATAGTGGGAGTTATTTATTTTTTTTCATTTATCATGTAAGGATTTCATCTTGATAAACTAAGTAAATCAAATAACTCATGTTTTGCATTATAGATATGGATTTTCTAGCTTTATTGTTCATGTTTTGAAGAGTTTTTGCCGTAAGTCATTTTTTTTATGAATTTAATCTATGCATTGACAGGACCGCACCCGGATTCCACCCTGAAAACCCGGAGAGGTCCTGCGGGAATCCAAAATCAAGGAAAATCCTACCGAAAATTCGGCAGAACCTCCCCTGAAAATGGACTAACCCAGAAATTTCAAAACCTGTTAAAAGCACTTCTAAATCAACAACCACCTCTACCACAACCAAAAAGTTCTTATTCACCAAGGCACATGATATTCAGAGCAAAACTAAACTTCCATTGCAAAAAAAAAAAATTATCTCCACAACTTAAGGGAAATGACGCCGAAGAACTGAAAGTCCTGCCTCGACGTGGTACGGCCCAACCTCAGCGATCTATAACACCTGGGGGGAAAAATGTTATAAACCAAATAAAGAAAACGTGAGATAACTCTCAGTGAGTGGACAGTTTAAATAAACGAAAACATAAGTAAAATTTCTGTTTCAGAAAAATCCTTCAAAGCCACGTTTAGCTCTAAAACCTCACGTCACTCTTTGAAATCCCCCAGTTTTAAAACCATTTCCAAGCTTTAAGAATGTTATAAAACTCATGGAACTCAAGGAAAAGATAATCTCAAAACACATTTCTCAATAACCAGCTATCTAAATTAACAAAGTCGTAGAAATAATAATAAAATCGAAATCATTATAAAACTCGAAAGATATTTCTCACTTAAAATCCATACTTAAACTCTGAAGATACCAATTCCATTTTCCACCATGCTATATACCCTGAATAATCCTGGCCATACACACGCGTGGAGTAAAATCCAACACGTGCAGGCAATATCCTGGCCATACACACGTGTGAATAAATCAGCACGTGTAGGCAATCCTGGTCATACGTGCACGCAGAGCGGCCCCCAAAGGGCGAAGCATCCCGACACACGGCCCAAAGCCTATATGTGCATCGTGATGGGTCCCAAAGACCTATGTATCTGATAATCTGGAGGGTACTGCAAAGGGTGGTTTGAAAACCATTTTTTTTCCATAAAACAAATAAATCCTTTTTCCACCAAGAATAGAATAACTATACTTTTCCAAGAAACTTTAATTTCCATAAAAACCTATTGCATAATTCCAACTTAGTTTCAAAATACATAAATCAAATCACTCTTTTCGACCAAAAACTGAAATAATAAAATAAACCATATGTATAGAGTAAGAAGCTGAAGTCCTTTCCAAAAGAAATTTATCAACTCCAAAAATTCATCAAGTAAAACCATATCTTAAAATTCATATACGAGGGAAAATGAAAAGTCGAAATCCGACATTTATTTATCAAATCTAAAATCAACTCAAGATGTTTAACATAATTAAATAATGAAGTTTCATAAAATTCGTTTAATTTGTCAAAAGTTCACTCCCATATACTATTTCTCAATTAAACTCAAGATAATCAAATAAATCAATTCATAAAGTTTAAAAATACTTTTAAAAATAAAAGTCCACTCACAGTATTTGCCGAGCTACGCTCAACCCCTTTTTCGGAACACGTTTCTATCTCACAATTCAACACTTGTTCGCCACTAACGGTAGTCAAGAGACGAAGCTCCATCAACCTAATACAAAAATACGCTTACTTTAATATGCCGAACATTAATCCCACTTTAGAATTAATGCTACTGGTATAAATTTAACCAAGGAGTCAAACCCTTATCGAGAACTTACCTAAATCTCTCTTTCAATTTGATTCCACGTTTGGTAACCAACCGATCATATATTCGAGCTTTTCAAACCTCCTTAATTCACAAGTAACAACCAACCATCAGTCTAACTCAATTACAGTCGATCCACTCACAAAATAGAAATATCCCTAATTAGACGGATACGAATTATACCTTTCTCGCGTTCCATAACCTTCGCGACTCGGTCACCTAATTAATCCAAAAACCAAACAATAACTATAATTCAAACTCCAATTAACCTTAATTATCCAACTCACTTCTCACTCTTAATCCAAATTTCCAAATCAATTACGTAAAAGAGAGTTACAGTTTATACCTTAGCCGATGCTTATTCGGGAGTCAGTTTCATATCACTAAGACGTCCGTTCGAGGTTCGATTTCCAATTCGAGCTCTCCATCAGCTTTCAATCCACCCTAAAATCAACCAATAGGTCATTAGAAATCTAAAAATAGTCCTAGGAGGTGGGAGAGGGTCGAAACCACTCCAGTCGCCGCCACGCGCGATGGTCCCACAGTGGCTAACGGCGGTGAATAGTGGTCATTTTCCAAACTTCTCATATGAGTGAAACAAATATACAAACATGTAGATAACGACGAGAGGAACAACTTTTATACCTGGGTCGACCTCAAAAGGAGGCTGAAAATGGCCTGAACACACCTCGGATTCGCGGCACCTATGGTGGCTTTAATGGCAACTATCAAAATACTGAATTAAAACATGAATGGTGACCTGGAACTGGAAGCCCATGAAGAGAGAAGAAGATCCATGCAAAGAACTCCATGAATGGTGGCCGGAGTCGTCGGAAATCGGCGAAAAACCGTCATTAGGGGCGTCACCTTTCGAGCTTCGATTCGCTCAGTACAGTGTGAGATAGGGTGCGTGTGATATACCAAAAGAAAGAGGAAGTCGATACAAAGCCATAGCCACCAAGATTGCATCAATCGGACATCGGACGAAGAAGTTATGGCCGGTCAAAGTTGAGAGGGTGGTGGTCAAAACGGGAAGAATTTTCTGGAAAATGGGGAGGGGCTGCTGCTATGCGGGAGAGAGAAAGGGTCAGCTGGTTTTTAAAATGGCTGATCCACGAAATTACCATAATGCCCTCCAACTTCAAATGCCCATAATTTTGTCTACGTAACCTCGAATCGCGATCCGTTTTCGCCTACACATTCGTGAGTACGAGCACTTTCCAACCATACCAAGATTGAAATTTTTTAAATCACTTTTCAATTAAACCCCTTTGGAAACCCAAACTTTTTTTTGTTAAGGGCATAACCGTCCACACCTTAATTAATTCACCAATAATGGATTTGAGGTCTGAAAAATGTTCCGTAAATTGCTATAGTTTCCTCTTGCCTTGTACTAATTTCCTACCCCTCAACTTCAAACTTTGAGTCCACGAAAATTATTCAACTTAATTTAAATGCTTCCAAATATTTCCCAATAAATCTTTCATGACTTAAATTTAATCACCAAAAATCATTTTAATTACAATTAGGTCTCTATAACTCCAAAACTTATTATTGTCTCCCAATTAATTTACTAAAAAAAAAAAAAAAATTTCTTGGGTCCCACAACTTAAGTTTTCTTCTTGCTTCTTAGGTCCACAACCAATAAAATTTTAAATTCATAAAGAAATTTGGGTCGGGTTGTTACATGCATGCTTAAGATGATTTTTTTTTTTTCTGGTTTTAGGCTGATATTATTGTTGTATAATTTATGATAGTCCAAATGGGAGAAAGGTAAGAACATATATGGATTTATCACCAATTACTAAATACTAAACATAATATATAATATATGAAGCCCTGCAGAATAAGTAAATGGATTATATTCTGGGAGACTTAATAAATCTAGGTTACTAGATTCTGATATGAACAAGGATTGTTTACCTCATTATCTTGCATGCAATATCAATTTTTTTTTTATTTATGGATATTATAGCTCATAAAGTTTTCTGAGCATATAGCCCAAAGTTTGGACTTTACATGGTATACCAAATATTTATGTGCAATAACATATAATACTTGATATTTATGATATATGTATGTTTAATTCTAAACTGGCCACATCATCTAGGATTATAAGGAGATTAAAATTTTCAATTAGTCATTTGATTGATAACTTTTCCCCACATGGAGGTTATTAGATATTAGACTAATTGGAATGTGATAATAAATTTAATTCTTTTATGCCAAACAGGAATAGAATTTTCATGAAATTCTCTTAAATTTATTAGTCTCATTGTAAAGTTAATTCCTTGACAAATTATTAATGTATTAATTGTAATCTTTACCCACAAGAAGTTTACAATAGGGAAAATTTTAGTTAAAAAACTCCAACTATACCCCATGTCTCTATTCAGGATATGAATTTAACTTTGTGTCAACTGAGGACTTAAACTTCAATTTTATGTTAATTAAGGACCTTGTTTTTTTTTTTTTTTTCAGTTTTTATCTCAACTTTGGCCCGACGTTAGACCCATCAAACCTTCACCAAATTCAGTAAACTTATACTAAGTTTAAAGCTATGCATCTTCTCTTTCCAATCATATAAAGATCACTCAAATCTGACATTTACAACTCTAGATAATCGGCCCTAAAGTAGAGTATCTGAAACTGTCCAATCGGACCTCTAGGAAAATATCTGAAAAATTGGACAGTTTTAGGTACTCTAGTTTGGGGCCGATTATCTGGAGTTGTAGAGGTCCGATTTGGGTGATCTTTATATGGTTATAAAAAAGAGATGCATATCTTTAAACCCAGTATAATTTTTCGAAATTTGGTGGAGGTTTAATGGGTTTAACGTCGAGCCAAAATTGAGATAAAAACTAAAAAAAAAAATAAAGTTCTTAATTGACACAAAATAAAAATTTTAGTCCTCAGTTGACATAAAGTGAAATTCATGTTCTGAATAGAGACATAAGGTATAGTTGGAGTCCTTTAGCTAGCTAAAATTAACCCTTTACAATAATGTATGCACAAGTTACTGATTTCCTTAAAAGAAATATTTTGGAAATACATATAGGTCATGTTCTATAAGTTTTTGTTTTGCTGCTATTTAGACATGGAGTTATTTTGTGGAGACATATTGTAAGTCTTAATTTACTAGATTTCATAACCATAGTTATACATTAAGTACATGGCTACCATATGTATTATATTTTTATGAGCATGTTATTGATTGTTAAATACTCAACGTTTTTGGTTTAGGGAAATGGATGTTGTGCTGTTTTGATCAATCCTTATAAACCACAATAATTGTTTTTTTGTGCTAATCACTTTAGAATCAAGGAATAGCAAACGTTTATGTGAAATTAATATAATTTGGTAGTTTGTTTAGTGTTAGCACATTAACAATCGTATTGCAACATGATGAAGACTCTCTAATCATTTATGTGATTATCATATATGGACTGTTTGTTCTTGCTTTTGCTCATATAGTAGAAATTGGGGGCAAATATGTTCAATATATTTCTACTTTATAAGTAGTTTTGTGAGACCTTTGATTAGTGGGAACTAAAAGAAAAAAATAAATTGTACCAGATTATTAGTTTGGTTAAAGGGAGAGTGAACCAAACTAGAAAGAGAAGCATGACCCTACTCACTACAGTGTACTTACTTAGAGCTTAGGTAAGGAAAGAAATTGATTTAAATTCTTGTTGTTACTGTTTTATATAATGTCACAGAAGAGTAACTAACTTGTTGAGAAATTTGACTTTCCAAATTGAGGTTTTGCTCTAATTTGCTGTCTTTTGTGACTTGGTTTTATCCATACTTTGAATTGAGAAATAATGACTTACTTGATTGGTATAGGACACTTGGATGGGTAAGAACTTAATTATTTTTAAAATTTTAAAGAGTTATTGTAACGCCCCAAACTCGGGTACGTCACAAAGGCACCCATCCTGACGATACTCGAGACTACAACACCAAACCCCGATGTCATAACCTCAAATATTCCCAAAACAAGTTAAGCCTTTTTATTTTGAAAACTGGGTTGGATTAGAGATAGAATTAGTAGCAGAAATAAGTTGAGACTCATCTAAAAATAGTAAAATATGACCAACCCCTTGGGGTCACTTATAATTAGTCACAACCTCGAAAGACATGTAGAAATCATTCAATGAGCCTAACACAATTACAAAACAGTTTTACAAACTAAAATCCAAAGTAAAAAACCAAGTATGTCCTCTGAAGCACTCACTGCCATGCCCTACTCGCTTTGCTTTCTCAACATGATTATCCTACAAAAAAGTCCGTTACACCATGGAATAGTGTACCGGTTACATGAAGACCCGGTAAGCTTTTGCAAGCTCATATGGGATAAACCGGCCAGTACAATATAGGCATATACCAAATTACCAATACATATTCATTATTCATGGCAAACATGCATACACATAACTAAATACAACCCTGGAAACTCTATTCCTGGAATTCACCATCCAAGTCATCACATATGACATTATCTACAATCATATGGTATCATAATCATCATAACAAGCATATATCATGTTCAACAAGTATAAGTCACAATCCACACATATGAACGTTAGCCTGTCAAACTTGGATTATCCGAAGTAGATTCAAAATACCTGTCAAACCATGAGATGCCAACATACTGTCCAAACTGGGCCCACAGAGTCACCAAATCCCGAGAACATAGCCTGTATTACAACACGACACCATCACAACATCCAACCTGGGCTCACTGGGTCACCGTGCACTGAAACACAATCCATCGACTGAACACGAATGACCAACTACCCATACCAGAATCTAATCAATCATCGATATAGTAGCAAGAGTATCCATTCCTGGTGACTACCACATAGGCTAGCCTCCCCAGAAGAATATTCAACTAGCCCGTCTGTAAACACCGCCTCATGAGGTTTAAGGGATCAAAACCCAAGGATACCACACTGGGGCCTTTTACTCTCAGGTCGAATATCTCATAACAAGTTCTCCCTCGTCTAACCCGACCCATCAAACTGAATCTCAATCCAGCTGGCCCATTAAGCTGAATCTTGGTCCAACCGGCTTATCAAGTTAAGGACACAATTTCTAAATAAGAAATGTATCCCTATGTCATAGTGAAATAACAGAGTCTCATTAACTTTTTAGAAAGACGTTACAGCGGATACCAGGCCAAAGACACCTCTGTTGATCTGACGATACCAGAGAGAGTCTACGTAATCTTCTATTGATTTGACCCATAACGGTTTTGATATTAAAAATCGAGATCTTCATACATTGACTGTAGAAACACCGAAGACATAGCTTATTAAGAAACGTGCAAAAGCACACAATCATAGCAAATAGTTCTAAAACATTTATTACCATGACGACTGAGTAATTATTAATCATATTATGATGTCCAATTATGCCAAGTAGGGTCACACATAAAGCAAACGAGAATTTATGTGATATTCTATAGTGTGCCCTCGTTCATTTTTATTATTTATCAAATATACAAGTAAATACCTTTATTAGGTGTGAATTACTAACACCTGGGTTTATTACATGAAACAATGTTCATAATAGTACGGTATCACATTCACAAATTATAGTGCATTTAGACATTCACAGAGTATTGATATGCACATCAAATCACAAATATATTGATCAGAATATCCAACAAGGCAATAAGGATAAAGCAATTATGTATCAACCCAAATCACACAATCTAAATAGTAGGATCGACACACAATCATGTAATATATCTCAATCATGAGGATATAGGCATTCCCTGCAAAACCAACAAGTCAGGAAGTTAGTGGTTCACCCACCTAAGTTTCGAGCAAGGCTTCGCTTAGCTCGTACAACACCACCACCACAACAGATCAATCGGCTAAGCACACTGTTCTCAAGGTCACGTAGAATGACCATTTCGCCAAGTCATCGGGATCCCTTTCTGGTAACTGGAGTCCCTCGTCCGATAACAACTATTAGGAATGCACAAGACGTACTCTCGACCTTGTCTGTTAAGACCAGCTATAATTCAGAGGTTTGACACCAACGTAACTACTAAACTTCTCTGAATTCTTAATCTGACATGACCTTGCACCTCAACGCAAACAGTCATGTCAGACCGTGTGGTTTCTAGATTCATTTTAATTTATTGTCTAGGAGGTTGATCATATATGAACCTACAACGTGACCAGGTCAATGCATGAAGTAACTGAGGGAGCTCTAGCTCAGTACCCAAAGCTTGTATGCTCATGGACTGACCTTAGTCATCATGTCATTTATTTAGTCCAATTTCAGTTAAATAGTTAAGCAGCGTTTCGTCTAAACGACAACTTAAATAAACAACTGTTAAAAAAGTTGGGTTACGCGTTTACCTGTTGAAGACTTCCCACGGGCAGAGTCTCGGTACTACTAGACTTGCTAAGTAACAAGATTAAGAGTCTAATTAACCAGAGAAATAATCTAACAAATATTCAGAAAAACTTCGACATGGATCAAGAAATTACCTATGGAGCTTGAAAATGACTTTCTTAAGACTTCACTGAAATCTAGCCTTCACACTACTAGAATCAAAGAGCTCGTCGCTATGAACGCGTAGGCAAAAGCGGATCGTCGATCGAAGCTTCATAAATCTAGTTATGATCACACCAAAAAAAAAATTCTATTTGATCCTAGAGAGAGAAGCTCTCTAACTTAGAAAAGAGAGGGAATAAGCTCTTAGAATTCAAGTTTGGTGTAAATGAAAATGATGGAGTGGAGGAGTATTAATAGGTGAGTGAGGGTAGATTCAATGACTATGATTGATTTAGGATGAATGACTAGGATTTAGTAGAAGGATCTAAATCCAAAAATAATTTATTTTTGAATTAATTAATTCAAGAAATAAAGGATCCAAAGTGTTTTTTTTTTTTTTTTTTTTTTTGCCATTTGGGCCTCAAAAATATAGTGGGTTTTCCAAAAAAAAGTGGGAAGGTGCAGCCCAAAAGAGAGGGACACGGGCTAGGCTTGGGTCAACGCCCGTAGTCCAATCACAGTGCGCCACGTGACACCGAGTTAACTTTCTTATTTTATTTTCCTAATTTCAAAAATTTGCCAAAAATAGCTCAGGACTTGTAAAAATACTACGAAAATACTGTGGACTCGGGATAACTAGTACTATTTAACTATGTGGTCAAATAACCAATTTTCCCTTGGGAAAATTTCAGAAAATTAAAGCTCCATAAAATAACTTAAGGAAAAAGGAAACTTGGGAAATTCATAAAATAATCTCCCGGACTCAGAATAATACGAGACTCGCACCACTTGGTCCATTAGTAAAAGTACTACCTTTTCAAGACCTAACTTGGGTCAAAATTCTAGTCAAAGTTAGTCTACAAATTAAAATTCATGGTGAAAAAATACGATTTTTCACCAAATAATTTAGAAAAATCCCAAATAAATTTTGAAAATTTTTGGGTTTCACAACTATACTCTCATCTGTAAAATTGTGCATAAGGAAGAATAGCAAATTGAAATAAAGCATGAGCACATACATTGCGCTTCTCACTGGCCAAGTGTGGACTAATAATTAATAATGTAGCCTTTTATTCATTATGCGACTGACACCTTACTTATCTAATATTTTTTTGGCTTAATGACAAAGTTAGAGATGGTGAAATCCATGTAGTTAACATTGACACACACAACATGTTAGCTAACTCTTTCACTAAGGCTATGTCTATAGGAGTTTTCAAAGAACATGTTACTAGAATGGGAGTTTTAGAGTCTTTTGATGATGTAGACTGGTGGGAGTCTTGAGTTTATTCTTATCAAACTTTGTTTTGATTAAAGTTGTTTTGTACTCTTGATTGTTTACATACATTTCCAGAGATGTTATTAAAGTGCACTTCCAAATTAAACATCAATTGTCAGTTTATTGTTTTGATTCCAATTTTTCAGAAATATGGTTTTAATTTTAAATAACTATTTGAATGTTCTTGGTTGATGTTGTTCAGTTTTTGTTGAATGACGCACAAATTCTGGAATGCAGTTTCATTTTGAAACTAACAGGCTTCATTGAAGCATTTAAGGCAGATTCTGTATAGAATCATAAGATGGACTGATGTGCATTAGGTTTTGAATCACCTAAAGATTACCACATTGCTTTCATGTTCATACATGTGACTAGTGAGATTACGTACTTGTTTTCATTGGTGGTCATAGGATGCTTGCTTTTTCAGTACTGCATGATTTTTCTATGATTCCATGTAAACCGATAATTGATCAAGTCACATTTTAGGTTTGTCTTGTACAACTTATGTGATCACAAAGGATTTTTGGCTTGTTCTTCATGGTACGTGTTGTTGTTGAGTTTTGTGAATTAGTCCAAGTGAGAGAATGTAAGAATTCTTTATGGACTAATCACTTTGTATTAAGATACAACAACACATCATGACTTATAGTCCAAGAAGGAGTTGTAATAGACTAGTATGGGCATTGCTTGACACTTGTTGATTCTATTTGTCAAGTATATAGGGCCTACAAAGTAGGATGATTAAAGTCCTAATTAAACATGGATTAGGAGTTCTTATTCTAGTAAGTGTTTGATTAGAGGTACTTGAGGTACAAGTAACACCTTTATGGGGGAATACTCATTCCATTTTTGGGGTTAAGGGTTCTACGAGACCAATCTCCTTGAAATCAATTGGGTTTTCTTAAATTAAATAACTGGCCGGACATGCCCATATATGTGAGATTAAAGTTTTCTGCTATACAAAGCCTGCATTTTTTTTTTCTCTGGTTTATGTTTGCAGGTGTTGTGCATAAGGTATGTGATAGTAAAAAATTCTATTATTCTTGAGTTTTTTATTAGACTGTGATATTTGTTTTCTATTAGAAAACATTTTAAGATTGTAATTCACATACTTAAAGAGAAAAACTTCAAGTCTTTACCTTAATCACATAACAAGTCTAGGAAGCTTAATAATTTGTGTTGCCAAAGTAATGACTTTATTAATCTTTCTAGACTAAAGAACCAAATCAAATTGTGATTCATTCTTAATTGAGTAAATGATTCTACCAAAGGAGGTTTAAACTTTTACCTAATTTTGGATAGAATTAGCATATTGCAGTCTAGACTTTTACTTTGTGTGGTGTGTGTGCAACCTTTCTCCTTAGACTATCCACACTTCCACAGTAATGAGAGTGAAAGAGAGAGAGAGAGAGAGAGAGAGAGAGAGAGAGAGAGAGAGAGAGTGATACATGGCTTAAAAAGTGATTTTGTGATATGAGAGTGATAGTCATATGTGCTGAAGTTGCAGTGGTACTGAGAGTCATAGCTAAGAGTAATACAGTTGTACCTAATTTAGATTAAGTAATGGTTAAGTTATAATTTATAACTTAAATATTTATAAAAATTATACCGTCGGTTTTATTTTTAAAAGATCTTTAATATAAAGTCAATATTGAATATATTTGGATTTATAATTTTATTACCCAAATTAAGTGTTCTATATTTCAAGTTGTTTCATATTTTTTTAATGTTTGAAATGCAAAAAAAAATGGTAAACACATCACAATTCATTGTATTTCATAATACGAACGACAACACACATATAAAGGAAACCACACTAACAACTAAAGAGTATAACAAAGAACAAAAACAACACCCAACAACAAAGAAATGATGATGAAATGACAAACACAATCTTCAGTGGTTCCCACAAGTGGCCTCAAGTGAATCACGGGCGTTTAGGTAAACATTCTTATATCCTCCCTAAAATGAGATATCTGGTTTGGCCTCACAATCGACACATGGTTGAATGCTCTTCCCCCAAATGCATGGAACTGGACCTGGGTCTTTGGGTATTGGGCGTTTTAGGTCCTGCTTGATACAATAATGGCATAGTGGTCTTTTTCCTTCAGCATCGCACATGCAGTATTGCATTATTGGTTAGTTTTGAAACCATGTTGTACAAACCTCAAAATCTGGATTATAATTGTCGGGTCACTCATTGGGTCATCGGGTCATCAGCGGGTCACCTGGAGCTGTCACCGAACCCTTGCCTAGAGGAGGAAACCATTTCTAACGATAGTGAAGTGGATGTGCTGCCCTACCAATTAAACCTTGGAATTTATAGGGGAAAAGAGCATGGCTTGTCCATTGCATTCCCTGATGGATTCACATATACTCGAACCCATATGTGAACCAACATGAAAAATGAATGGGACGGAGTGTGGAGTCAGTGTATGGTCTTATCATTGTCTTGGTTCTGTCATGTCAAGTCAGATATTCGAATGCAATACCTTTATTTCATTTCACCAACATAAAACAAGAAAATTAAACACAACACGATTTATTTCATTTCGCAATACAATACAAAACGACAAACACAAACATGCACACATAGTTGCTTTACCAGAAACTCGAAATCAAAACAAAATGCAAACACATAAACGACAAATACAAAGACACACATAAAACGTTGACATTCAATGTTGGTGTCGTACGTGGGCGCAACTTCTTTGGTGCATGCAAAGGTGCTTTACCAAATCCTTCTTTAGTCGATCGTGAAGCGCCCTTGACCTAATCAACCTCACCCGAGAAAGCCTCTCCACTACACGACGTGGACAATAACTTTTAACTCCATCATACGGTTCAATGTCATATCGTGTCACAGCTCATGCCAAAAATCTTTGTTCTTTTGATTGGAGCCGAGTTCACAATCTTCAGAGTGTTGCATCCAAGCTGCAACTAGAGCTACTTCTTCCTCATTAGACCAATTGGGACCCTTTGGATTTACCATGATGAAAAACATAATTTTTCTACAACCAAAGTTAGTTTGCAAAATATATATATAAGTGAGTGAAAATGATAGATAGATGCTTGGCCAAAAAAAAAAATGATAGATAGATGTGTGAAAAAATGAAATGTAAATGTTCAATTTCTAGGAAAAGTGATCGATGAAATAATTGTTGGAAAATTTTAAATAATTTTTCTGATTTTTCTATATTTTTTTCGCATTTTTTCGTTATTTTTTGTATTTTTTAATTTTAGTATAACGGTCAATTAGTTAGAACTGTTGATCACCAACGACTATTTAAAAAGGAAGACCTAGATCGCACCACGCGTCTGGGAGCATATTTTTTTAATGCGTAATGGTCGACAAACCTGGACTGTCCAGATGCAACGGTCACCAAATCTAGGGCATTTGTCGTTTGCACGCATGCACGGGGGATGTGGATGATAGGACTGACGTGCTACAGTGCAGCTATCAGCTGCTTTTTGCCTCCCCCGAGTTTTACTAAACTATCCCCCTACTTTTTCTAAATCCCTTTCATTTTTTTAAAAAACGAATTTTTTCTTGAAGGGCTACAAGGTCATTTCCCACGTGGTGGGTACCATTTCTATCTTGCTCTCACTCTCAGCTGGAGCTTTGCAAAGCTCTCAAATTTATAGGCACTAGAAAAAGATGTACAAGGGTCTTTATTTATAGGCATTAGAGGGTTGGAAGAAGTTATAAGTTTTCAATATGGGACAAATTGCACTAAAAATGTATAAACAAGGCTTAAAATCTGAATTGAGTCAAGAAAAACCCACGGGTCATCCTTTCTGTGAGACAAAATGGGCGGGCCAGCCTGTTTAGAAAACACACGGGTCAAAATGACTCGGATTGGCTAGTGATCGGTTCCACACAGAACGGACGGCTGTGATTGTGGGTCTTTAATGAAGCTCAACGCTTTAGATTAAAACACGAGCTAGGGATCCGGTGCGGCTTGTCACTACATGAGCTTGTGTGCTCACTTGACTTACGACCAGTCAGCACATTCAAGAATGGCAGAGCACCACGTCATACGGCGTCAGTCCCAGTCAACTACTTTTTGAATTATTTTCAATTTCCCTATTTTCTATTTTCTCCAATCTTCGTAAAATCACCAAAATAGCTCAGGAGTCCAAATAATTTTCCAAAAAATCGTACAGACTTGTATCAATTAATCCTAATTTCCTATAGCCTCAAAACAATAATTTTTCTCCCAGAAAAATTCAACTCCATTGAATTTAATTCTCAAAAATTAATTACAACTTGATAATCACCAAATTTGTGTACAAGGGCACTAGAGCTCAACTCTAAACTACTAATAACATGTTTACTAATCTGTAATAAGAATCAAAATAAGGAATTGGATTCCGATTACGGATCACTCCTTTGTTTACTGATCATATGAGAATAAAAACATAAGTGGGGCCCACATGAAATTAGGAATTCAACTCCTTATTTTGAAGGAATTGGATTCTTAGGTGGGAGACGTGGTAATCCAATTCTTTATTTTGGAGGAATTCAATTCCTTATTTTTTTCCATTATACCCTCACATTATTAACTAGTATATAAAATAATTTATTAAGAACAAGGGCATTTTAGTAATCAAATGCCCATATGATATTATTCATACTTGGATTCTAGATAGTTTAGTGAACAGCTTTAATGGTAATCCAATTCCTCCTCAATCCAATTACTCCTCAATTCAATTCATCCTCAATCTAATTCATCATCAATTAAATTCTCCTAATCTGATTAGGGATTAGTAAACATGCCATAAAGGTACAAGTTAGTTACACAAAAGACAAATGAAAGACATAAAGATAGGAAGGGAGAGTGTTGGCCAGCTAGAGCTTTGGGTGGTGTCGTCAGTGCTAGGGGAAAAAGCCACTGGAGAGATGGTTGGGGGAAGGGGTGGGTTTCTGCAGTTGGGTTGGAGTGAAGCATATTGGTTTTTTCACTTATTTTGTAATTTTTATTTTAGTAACTGGTGTTTTAATTTGTATTTTACATGATTGATTTTAACTTTAATGTGAGGTACATCTAGAAAGTGAATGAATAATTTTTTAACACATTAAATATCTTGTTTTAAGTGAAGGTTGAATCCACATGGCATAAAATGAATGGTGAAGGTTGAAATGTGAAAGCAAGTGGAAAATGTAGTTAGCATTTCTCCTGACGGAATTCTATATCGAAAAGTGAAGAGTCATCAATTGGTATATAACAAATTATTTTATGCATATTAATACTGAGGGTCTTTTGATAAAACCTCATACTCATTTGGTACCGTAGGTTGCTAATTAATTAGAAAAATTTTTGGTATGTGTGTATGTGTGTGTGTGTCCATGAAAGTGCATGATGGAACTCATCAACTTGCTTCCACACAACATGAGTTCCCAATGAGTAGAATATCTCCAACAATTTTTCATTTTTATATTTATACATTAGGGTTTAGCTAATGCATAAAAAAAAAGAGGCCCAACTTATACATTAGCACCAACCTAGATCTTTAAAAAGAGGCTCATCCATGCTTGTTTGTGGCTAGCAAAAAAGAATAAGAAGAGAAAAAAAAAAAAAACTTTCAATCATTCTGAAAAGCAATACTCAGATTGTTTGTTTTATTGGTATTGCTAGCATATGGAAGGTCCTTTTAAGTCACAAATGGGCATGTGCATTTAACATGCAGGGGACCTATCAATGGCCCAACATTTTTTCATTGCACATGGATGAGATAAGAAGCCAAGCGCACGAAGTCCCCACATTTTGTTGACATTTTACCCTTGGAAAATTGTAATTATGTGCGGAAACATCGAGGTTAAATTAAGAAAATTGTAACAATAAATCCATTAATAAAAGGTTAAGAAAAGAGTACTGGTATTTGTACTCATTTGTATGATAGGGTTTGTGTAAGATATTGGTAGTCCATATGATATAAATAATATTATTTTTATTAGTTTTTTAACACGCGCTAACATATGTGAATTGACTCTGCCACTGTGCATGATAATTACTACAGTGCGTTTAAAAAAGTGTGTGGAGAAGATCGAGAGTAAATTATATGAAATCTTGTTTATTTTATCTTATTATTTTCTTAAACAGTTTTATCTTTTAAAAACATATATATAGGTGGAGTCTAGTAGGGTGGATTTATAACTAATTAACTATATAAACATGATAATAATTAATAATGTGATTCATATATTGTAGAATTGAAACCTAATAAGCTGAGGCATGACATACTAAACCCTCAGGTACATAGTAGGGCTCTCATCCCCAGTGGGTGGGTAGCAATGATCGATAAATAAATAAATAATGGAAATTAATGAACCTTCATTATATCATCTGAGGGAATAAAACAAGTTAGGTTAGTTTTGATCGTCATCATCAACTTATGCGAGCCATGTGCCTAAAATGTTGTCATTTACAGAAAAGCAGAAAAGTCTCTTTCGTAATTATATTGTATGTCTTGAAAGTTGAAACCACCGTATTGAAATTGCACAATCAATTGTAGCCAGTACGTGTACTGCAACTGCTTATAAATACCACCACCTTCCTCCATATATAACTACTCCACACAACTCTCTCAGTCTCTGATCTCTCTCACTCTCTTTGATTGTCTTTTTCCATGTTTCAAGACAAAGGAATGGCTCGCAAACTAATCATTTTCATGTTATGTGTGGCTTTGGTGCTTGTTTTCCTAGCACCAAACCAGGTACGTAATTGAGAATTAATATCGGCAGAAATCTCTCTCTCTCTCTCTCTCTCTCTCTCTCTCTCTCTCTCTCATATTTTTAGTCATTGGATTTTAATTGTAGGCCTCTACCATAGAAGGAACATCAGCTTTTCCACAACGCCGTCTAGGGAGTAATCAACAATCGGTGAGACTCATCATTTCTCAATTAATTTAAATCAATTCTAGCTTTATCATCAGTCCAGACTCCAGAGTACGTTGAAGCTTAAATCTATTCTAGCTTTATTAATTGTTCTGTATGTTGAAGCTTAATTTCCATGGTTAACACTTCTTATCCTTTATGATAATATTAATTGCAGTATGGTACGACACAAGGCAGCCTTCGTCCTCAAGGTGGGTTATATATGTTGAGAATATATATATAACTTTTATATTCTCGATCTGTTGAGAGGAATCTCACATTGAAGATGTGAGAGCCTTGCTAGTGGCTTATAAGGGTTTGAGCTACTCCTCCTATTGCCAATTGGTTTTGGGTGGATGCCTAGATTTCTTCATGGTATCAGAGCCAGGTTATCTACGTGATGCGCCTAACGGTCACACGTGCTCCCACGTCACCCAATATAAATTATCCACGTGTTAGCTAGGCATAAATAACGCCACACGTGCGAGGGTGTGTTGAGAGAAATCTCACATTGAAAATGTGAGGGGCTTGTTAGTGGCTTATAAGGATTTATGCTACTCCTCCCATTTGGGATGAATACCTAAATTTCTTCACGATCAACATACATAGATTTGAGACTTTTATCACACACACACACACATATATATATATAAGATTTTGAGTTTCTGTATTTATTGACAATTAGATTTTGAGTTTAGTGATTTAACTTTTATAGTAAATTATCTGCTAGTACCAAACCACTAATAAACTTGGTATAAAAGACCTTAACTTAAAAAGTTGGGGTAAAAGACGATTTTTGGATTTTTGTACATATGCACTTGTTGTATTTTAACAGATGCACTGATTTCGCAAATACATTTGTTGTATTTTTACAGATGTACTGATTTCCCATATGCCATTTTGTAATTTACAGATGCACTGACTTTTTTGCGCAAATGCACTTATTTCACAGATGCACTTGTTGTATTTTTACAAATGTATTGGGGTTTTTTTTTTTTTTCCAAATGTACTGATTTTTGTTTACAGATGCACTGAGTTGAGCCTTATTTGAATTTTGGCCTTTAGCTCAACTTACTTGGCTGGTTGTCTTTTAGACCAACAATTTTAGTTGTTGAACCCTACAATCTAACAAATCCTAACTTTTATATAGTATTAGATAATTCACTTGTCAAGCTGAACACCTACATGTGTTTACGTTATTCAATATAATTGATCTATATTCAGCTAAGTCAGACATATGTGAGGGAGCATGTTAATTGCATTAGACTATAAATTCCATGGGAGTATTTGAAGCCTTGCACCACACCTCAATGAGAAAAACTTACCTATAACAAGGATATATATGAGCTGACTTGACATCTCAAGAAATAGATTGTGTCTTGAAATTGGAGAAATTATTATTTGATGAAGTATAAAAGCATAGATATCATCATATTGTTGGATTGAAATACCAAATAAGTCATATCTCTATTGCAGAAAAGTTTTTCTTCACCGCAATATATGATATTTTAGGTTTCTTAATTTTCCAATTGTCAATTAATTAAGATTGGATATTAGGTTTTATATATATATATTAGCTGTCTTAGTTTCTAATTTTTGCAAAGAAAGTATTATATGGCCTAGCTAACTAAGCTACACAAGGCCAAATCCCATAGAAAAAAGATGAGAGCAACTATTCATATCCCTAGCTATTCAGGCTGCGACTAACACAGAAATTAATAATTTTTTGTACTCAGAGTGCGGACCAAAGTGCACTACTCGATGCTCAGCGACTGCTTACAAGAAGCCGTGTATGTTCTTCTGCCAGAAGTGTTGTGCCAAGTGCTTGTGTGTGCCTCCTGGCACATATGGGAACAAGCAAGTTTGCCCTTGCTACAATAACTGGAAGACCAAGAGAGGAGGACCAAAATGTCCCTAAATCTTTAATCTATCCCAACTTCGATCCAGCTGCATTAATATTCTTTTTCTTATTTCTCATGCTACATAAAAATTTATATTGTTCCTCATTAAAAGAAAAATTATATTGTACTTAGTCAAGCTTTCTTAATATGCAATGGCCTTGGACCCTAATTATGATACTTCTCCACCTTGAAGAAGGTCAAGGTTTGGGGTTCAACTTATGTAGTTATGTGATCAAGATTATTTTATCATTTGGCAATATGCAATTTTATGCATGTCTATATGCTACGTGTATCAATCTAGAACCAATTATAACTGAGAAAACATTTATTATCATTAATACAATTTAGCGGAATCACAAATTCAAACTTGTATCGATCAATAATGTGATGTTTTGGAAAATTTCTCAAATTTATTTTGGAGATACTAAAATTTTTGGGAGAAAACAAAATTTTTTATAGTTTTTCTAGAATTTTTCCAAAATTATTTTATTGAACAATAGGAAATTATCTCTTTGGTTTTAGATTTACGGAATGACGTACGGAAATCATATGATCAAAGTCGGACAATGGTTAAAGAGAACCCATTGCCACAAACCCGAAAGTAATTCAACTTCTTGGATTGAGGTTCTAGAGAGACATTATGATTTTTCAAAGTTGGACGAGAATAAATGAGTATTTGATATTTCCAAAATTAAATAGAAAAGTTGGATTTTTCATAGAAATATCAAAGGACAAAATAGTGATTTGAGACTCAAGATAAATAGTACTCACTGAGAAGAGATCATAGTATTAACGGGACATTTTTCAGAGTCTCAAGCTATTTTTGATGAATTATCGAAGTTAGATTGAATATTGAAAAAATTACGAAACTAAAATTTCCTAGAAGGTTTTCCTTGGTGTCATCAATTTTTTTATGAGCAGTGAGAAAATTAAAGCCATAGGAAAATAATACTCATTGATACGAATCAAAAGTAATTGACAAATTATTTTTCGGAGCACGTATGATTATTTGGTGAATTTTCGAAGGTGATTAAATACTAACTCATTCTTAGTTTGGCCAAAATAGAGGTTGGCCTCGATTAGAATCTTGGTCAAAATACATACCAGTCTAGATCGTACAATTTCTTTAATTAAGATAATGACATAAATTATCTCAAAGTCCAATCTCGGATTTTCCTTGACTGTCGGGCTACGGCTTAATTCAATGGCAGTCTGAGTACAAGATCTCGGCAATATCTCGAGGTATTGAATTCTTTCTTTGTTTTTGGAATTTAATTTAATTTTTGTAATATTTTAAAAAAGGTTAAATGAGTTTTTCAAAATCTTATGAGGCAAATGCATTACTAGATATATTTAACCTTAGAGGAAATTACATATTTGGTCAACTTATTTTATACCTAGTTCAATTTTGGTGCATAATCTTTTTTAAGTTCTGTTTTAGTCCACTAATTGTTTCATTTGTTCAATAAAGGTCCAGATTTGTGACTTTAAATTCTTTGGGTTGTGTTTTCTTCAATTATAATTGAAGTATAAGTTATATTTCATCATTTCTTAGTCATAAAAACAAATTTGGAGTATTATAATCTAAGAGAATTGAGATTGGGTGAAGTTTGAAAAATTGGCAGTTTCGGGTACCCTACTTCGGGGTCAATTATCTTGAGTTTTAGAACTCCAATTTGAATGATCTTTATATGGTTATAAAGAAGAAATGCATACCTTTAAAACAAGTATATGTTTGCTCTAATTGACATGAAATTCCATATAATTAGAGCATGATTAGAGCACCAATAATTAGGACACCCTAGTACTACCAATGAAATTCTTCATGAAGATAAAAAAAAATAGAAAAATAAAAAGTGGCTATCCTTTGGAAAAGGCCAATGATACTTTTGGTCCTGTACTTTCGTGAAATATCCACTTTGGTTCCGTTCTTTTAATTTTGGCAATTTTAGTCTTGTACTTTTAATACGATAATAATTAAGTTCAAATTATTAACCTCGTTGAAATTGATAATGAAAATTTTGGCGTGCATTGTACGTGAGTGACATTTCAGATATCTTACTCCACCTAGATGCTTATATAAGCTCATATCCGCCCTTATATGCAATCGGTGAGGAAAAATAAGAAGTTTCAACGTCACACTGAATATGTTAAATGGCGAGTAGGGGCTTAAATAGGCATCTAGGTGGACTAAAATATTTGAAATGACACTCATGTGAGAAGCACGTGCTTCCACGTCAAATTTTCCGTTAATAATTTAAACGATGTTAACTATTTTGACTTCCACGTCATATCCGCCCTTATATGCAATCGGTGAGGAAAAATAAGAAGTTTCAACGTCACACTGAATATGTTAAATGGCGAGTAGGGGCTTAAATAGGCATCTAGGTGGACTAAAATATTTGAAATGACACTCATGTGAGAAGCACGTGCTTCCACGTCAAATTTTCCGTTAATAATTTAAACGATGTTAACTATTTTGACTTAATTACTATCATATATTCCTTAGTCTAAGACAAATTCCCCCAAAAGTGGATCATGGCTTCTAAGCCTTAGAAATAGGTGTGATTGAATTGTATACATGTATATATGTATTGTCCTGTTTACTTTCATCATTATTCAGAAAAGAAATATTCAGCCCATTTTATGTTTTTCTATTTCTTAAGATGGTATCAGAGCAGCATCCTAGTGCCTGATTACTTGACCTTGTCGAAACCCTAGCCCACCTACCTACACCATAGCAGGTGACGATCAAACACCACCAGGAGCATCCAAATCCAAAAATTCAAACACCAGCAACAATAATTCTTGTATGGATTCATCAAACCCATACTTTGTTCATCATTCAGATCACCTCGGTTATACGCTAGTTCCAACAAAATTGAACGGTGCCAATTATCCATCTTGGAGTAAATCCATGATTTATGCTCTTACATCCAAGAACAAAATTGGCTTTATCAATGGATGCAGTGGAACCTGATCTAGCCGAAGGAGTCGTTCATGAAAAAACTGCATATCAAGTGTGGGAAGATTTCAGGGATCAATTCTCACAAAAGAATGCACCAACAATCTATCAAATTCAGAAATCCCTAGCCTCTTTCTCACAAGGCACCATGACTGTATCGACCTATTTCAAAAAACTCAAAGGCCTTTGGGACGAATTAGAAACATATCAAACTCCTCCTACCTGCAATCAGATGAAAGCACACAATGAGCATAGAGAAGAAGATCAGATGATGCAATTTCTCATGGGCCTCAACAACATGTACAACGGTGTTCGCAGCAACATCCTTATGATGACACCATTACCTAATGTTCGTCAAGCCTACTCACTCGTCATTCAAGACGAAACACAGCCACAAATGACATCGGGATCAACTAAGAATTTTTCCATCACTGCTGCAATACAAAGGCGACCAAACAATTTATCAAATAACTTCAAAAACAAGCGTTGTGAGCACTGCAATAAAGAAGGTCATACAATTGAAAACTGTCGGACTCTAAAATATCATTGCAAATATTGTGATAAGAGAGGTCGATCATACTGAGGAAATATGCAAAATTAAAAATGGCACATGGGTTCCCAACAACACAGGAACCCAAGGCAATCAACAGAATCAGCAACAACAACAGCTCAGTCTCGAGGGAATACCCGTGACTCCATTCCTGCTGCCAACGTAGCCGATTCTGTTCAGTTTGCACATTGGTCCAGCCGCAAGTCCAATCTCCAACCCGCAGGCCTCTTCACCAAATCCATTACATGGGCTTTCTATAGGCCATCTTCAAGAACTAGCCCATGCCGTGTATATGATGAATCCTAACCAAGCTTCGGTAATAGCAATGCTTATGCAAATGCTGCAGGTCTGACTCGTTTTTCAATTGCCTCAATTAATCAAGTGTTCACTAAACCTTGGATTTGGGATAGCGGAGCTACTGACCACTTCACCTCTGATTCCACACTCTTCACTCAAATAGAATCATCGCCAATACCCATTGTTAATTTACCCACTGGGTCTTCTGGCCCAATCACTTCCACTAGCACAATACCGTTCAATTCGGATATCACCTTAGACAATGTTTTATGTGTTCCCTCTTTTCGCTTAAATTTAATATCTACAAGAAAAGTCACCACTGCTCTAAAATGTTGTGCTATTCAGGACTTGGCTACGAGGAAGATGATTGGCTCGGGTAAACAACGTGGTGGCCTTTATTACATGTCTTTGCTGCACAGGACGTCTGCTTTTTATCAATTTTCTCACCCATCGAATTTGTGGCATCTGCGACTTGCACATCCATCACCTTCTCGTCTTAAATTGGTTTCTCCATTATTGTCTTCCAATAATATCTCTTTTGATAATAATTGTCGTGTTTGTCCCAGGGCCAAACAAACAAGACTTCCTTTTCCTTTAAGTTCAATATCAACTCATGCACCACTTGATTTATTACACTTAGGATTGGCCATTTGACCCATGGGTGTGGGTACCCACAACACCTATTCCATTAGGGGATGGGTTTGGGACATTATTATTGGGTTTGGGCTGGGTATGGGAATTTTTATAAAACCCATATAGAAATAAAGTGGGTTTGGGTAATACCCATGGGTATCCAAATGTACAAAACAAAAATCTTAACAAGCCACAGAGGGCTGCTTCCAACGGAGATCACAAAGTAAGATAAGTGTTGAGAGCNGCTGCTTCCAACGGAGATCACAGAGGGCTCTCTCTCTCTCTCGCTCGCTCACTCTCTCTCTCTCTCTCTCTCTCTCTCGCTTGCTTGCTTGCTTGCTCAACGTTGGTATTCATGTTCTACTGGTGGCAGTGGCACATTCACATTGGATGGGTATATAGGTGTCTCTGTGGTTTGCAGCGTTTTGGGTGCTTGGTGATTGCTTTTGGGGTAATTTTTAATTCTGTGAATCATTTTTTCATTCTTGTTGTTGTGGATTAATAATGAACCGAGTTTGTGATTCACATTTTTCGACTCTTATTCATTGTGGATTAATTTTGATGAACCGAGGTTGTGGATTAATTTTGATGAAGATAATGCAAGGAGAGAGCTTGTAAATATGGTAATTTTGCATGAGTACCCATTGTCAATACTAATTTTTCAAAGTTAGTCTTATACTGAGATTAATATAAAAGCTAGCAGAGGAAGAAAAAAAATACCAGAGAGACAATGAAATAATAAAGTGTTATATTTGATTAGAATTATATTTTATTATAAAAAAATAAAAAAAAAATTTGTGGGTTAATGGGTTGGGTTTGGGCAACCCATTAATCTGGTGGGGTAGGTATGGGTAATACCCATGAAAATACTAATGGGTATGGCATGGGTATGGGTATATCAAAATTTAAATGGAATGGGTTTGGGCTTGCGGGTATCAGCCCACTGGGTCAAATGGCCATCTCTAATTACACTGTGATATTTGAGGTCCACACAAAATACCCACACAATCAGGGACACGTTTCTTTCTTACCATTGTGGATGATTTTATAAGATGCACATGAGTATTTTTGATGCAACATAAGTCTAAAACTCAAAACCTTTTAAGATCTTTTGTTGCTTTTGCTCATACTCAATTTCATGCCAACATTAAAGCCATTCATGTAGACAATGGGTCTGAATTTCTATCCATGAGAGATTTTTTTTTCAAACTAATGGCATTGAATATCAATGCACTTGTGTTTACACTCCACAACAAAATGGAGTTGTAGAATGCAAACATCGCCACATTCTCATTGTAGCACGTGCATTATGTTTCCAATCCCACTTACCCCTTACTTTGCTATCTACCTTATTAACCGGCTACCATTACCATTATTATCCAATAAATCACCTTTTGAATTATTATACAACCGTCCACCCTCACTTGCTCACTTGAAAGTTTTTGGTTGTTTATGTTATGCCACTGTTGTTCATCCTATTCATAAATTTGACACTTGTGCCAAGTTGCATCTTTGTTGGATA
This sequence comes from Dryas drummondii, assembly GCA_003254865.1. Classification (NCBI taxonomy): domain Eukaryota; kingdom Viridiplantae; phylum Streptophyta; class Magnoliopsida; order Rosales; family Rosaceae; genus Dryas; species Dryas drummondii. The sequence goes on along the minus strand of QANW01008856.1, from coordinate 343,845 downwards.
CCTGTAACGACCCGACCCAAATTTTCTTGGAAATTTAAAATTTTTTATTTAACTTTGTTCATTTAAGAGATTTTATAAGGAAACAAAATTTGAAAGACCTCGGAATCATTTTTACTAAATTACTTTGGAAATATTTTAAGAATTTATTCGATGTTTTCACTAAAATTGATTTAACGTTATTCAAAGTTTATCAGTTAAAAGTGTTATGTTTTTAAATTGTGAGACCTTGTATTTTTCAAGATTTATTTTCAATATTTTGAGAATTTATTTTAAAGAATTAGGGATTTGACTTAAGAAATAAAAAGGTTGTGATTGAATTTTTAATTTCCTTTTAAAATTTCTTTGACCTAAAAGTTGACTTCTTATTGTAGTGAGCTTTCAATTTTGACTTTGGGCCCATTGGATAGGTTTCAAGTCTACGAGTTCGTAGACACGTAGCACGCGTCTATCTGAGTTACGGTTTGAGAGATATGGGCATTTGAAGTGAGGAGCAATTTTGTAAATTTATTGTAGTGGGTTTTAAAACCAAATTCTCTCTCTCTCTCTCTCTCTCTTCTCTCTCTCNCTCTCTCTCTCTCTCTCTCTCTCTCTCTCTCTCTCTCTCTCTCTCTCTCTCTCTCTCTCTCTCTCCCGCGTCTCTCTCTCTCTCTCACTCTCACCGCCCCTGCCACCGGCGCGTCCGGCAGCAGCGGGGCTGGGTGGTTGGCCCACCATAATCACCGCCCCTCCCTCCTCCTTCCCCTGGCCTCTCATTGCTCCGGCTACCACCCTCGACGGAGAAACGACGCGCGACAGAGGAGATGTTCTCGCCGGCGATCTCCAGTTTTCTGGGGACGACGGGACACCGGACCATCTGGGTCCTCCTCCTCTCACCACGGAGAGTTCGGCCATGGGTGCCCCAAGCTTCGATGACCTCAAACGGCGACGGATTGACGCCGAGAAGTCAGCGACTTCTTCAGCAATTTTCTGGCTTTTCTGGCGACTTTTGGCCAACGACCCAAGTATAAGAGTTGATCATCTCGACGTCTCCTTCGTACCTGTGTAATTCGCTTAGGATGATTTTGAGTTCAAAAATTTTGCAGGTTGACTACCACGGACCATATGTCCCCCCGCGTTTGGCAGTGCTGATGACTCCAATTGTTGGTTTTTGGTCGCTGTCCAGTCACCCGAAGTTTGTGAGTGAATTTTTGTGTGTGTTGTGTGTTGTTCTAAGTCGAGCAGTCACCGTGTGCAGTGGCGGTCGCCAGTTTCGGTCGTTTATCGACCATTTGTGTTTCCGAATTATGATTTAAGTTGGTTGTCTGGTTTTAACAGGTACACGGGCGCAGGAAATCTTATTCCCGATGCCGTTATGCTGCCGGATTTGTTATCTGAGCGTGTTGCCGTCCAAAGGCATTTCGGTCTTTTTACGTAATTACACGGTGAGTGAAACTTATCGGATTGTAATGTAAAGTACCGTGAGTGAATTGTCTGTTTTGTGTGTTTGTTGTTATATGTTAGAGAATGCTAAGTGTATGATTTGGATCATGAGAATGAATTGACGAGGATTTGAGGCTAAGGGATTAATTGGGAATTATAGAGATGCCCTGAGAATAATTGCTGATTTAGATGAGAAATGTCTATTATCGAGGTTATTGATTGATGATTAGGCAATCATTCGGCCAGAATGATCAAATCAATTTTTGTGGAAGTATTGGTATGATTTGAGGATTTTTATTTATATCTTGGTATTATTATGGTTTATATTGATTATAGAGAGAATAAAAAATGTTGGTTTAATTGATTGGGAAACTGAGATTGTTATTTAAGGAAGATGTGAAGTCTTGATGTTGGTTTGAGTACGTGGTGTTGACCGGATTTGAAAATTTTATGGAAAACAAAAACTTAGACCCCGTTCAATTATGAGCGACATATCGATTATTATATCTCTTTACTTGAAATTCGTGTATCTAATTTCTGAAATTATTAAAGTAGGCGTGTTTTTTATATTAGTTTGATATAGCTTCATCTCTCGGCTATTCTAGTGACAAACAAGTGAGGAGTCGTGAGTAGGAATCAATTTCGGAAAGGATTCGGCGTAGCTCGGAATAAACTGTGAGTGGACTTCGTTTAATAAATGTTTTATACAATTATGATTTATTTATTGAAGAAAGTTATTTAGTTATTGCATGTTAAATTAACTGAGGGATTTAAACAAACTAGTGCACGTTTATCCATTTTGAAAAGAGGAAAATAAAAATGATTTACTATTATTGTTTGGAAGCTTAAATTTATGATTAACTAGCTTGGTATTTTCGATTGATTTATGAGATATTTTGAGATCCGTTGGATTGCATAAGTTTGAAAATCATTTGTTAATTAAATATTTTGATATGGGTAAATGATGAGTTTAGGATTACATTACATGGTTTTGATATGGATAGTTTCTGGAAATTATTTTTGGCATTATTTTAGGTAAGTTTTATTATTGAATTTTCGTCCTTTGGAAATGATTTGGATCTAGTAGCTTTCATGTTTTGAGAATGATTTTATTTTAATAGATTTATTGAAAAAATTATATTTTCAGTTTTTATCTGGATGATTATTCTTGAGATGTGGTTTATTGAGATATCCAAAAGCAGTTTCAAACCGCTATATTAGTACCCCCCCCCCCTCAGCAGGTATAGAATTGCTCTGCACTCGCCTAAAGATGACTCAACGGTGTATGACCAGCATTTGCTCTACACTTGCCCAGTCGGCTGTGTATGACCAGTATTATATATTGCTCTGCATTCGCATTGAGATAACTCGGTGGTGTATGACCAACATTTGCTCTACACTTACCCAGTCGGCGGTGTATGACCAGTATGACATATTGCTCTGCACTTGCCTAGTCGGTAGTGTATGACCAACATCACATATTGCTCTACACTTGCCTAGAGATGACTCGACAGTGTATGACCAGCAGTTCCCCGGGTACTAGTGTAGCGTGAGGTTTCAGTTTGTGGAGTATTTTGATAAATGAATTTACTTCAATAAATATTTAAAATGACAGTTTCAGTAGAACATTGCATTTTATTTAAGATATTTTAACAGTTTTACAGCTTGAGAGTACTATTCATTCTTCAGAGTTTGAATTATAGTTTCGAGATGATTTAAAAATGGAGTTGAAAAATGGTTTTAAAACTGGAGGATCTTTAAGAAATGAGTTCAAAGTAAACGAGCAGTTTTACAAATGGTTTCAATGGTTTTTTTTTTAAGTCTATTTTTGTCCACTCACGGAGATTATTCTCAATTTTTTTTTTTTTTTTTTTTTTTTACGTTTTCCCCAGGTTTTAGAGATCGTTGAGGTCATACCACACCACGTTGAGGCATTAGTTTTTTCCCACCATTTATTTGTCAACATTTTTGGTATAATATTCTTGTCTTATTTGATTATATATATTTGATGTTGCAAAAAAATTCTATTTAGTTATGCTTTGTTTAAATTCAGATATAAATTTTGAATTACAGTGGAGGTTAGCGAGCCTAACACCCGGTTGGTGTTAGACTCTACAGGATCACTCCGGGTTCCAGTGTGGAATCTGGGGACGGTCTTGTCAATACCCCACTAGTCAAAAAGGTTACAAAGTCTATGATTTGGAGACTAAGAAAGTTTTGTCAATCGTGATGTCAAATTTCATGAAACCAGTTGTCCTTTCTCTTCTATTTCAACACTAACCCATCCTAATTTTGTGTTACCCCCACTTTCCCATGACGTATTGACAGCTGGCCACCTCCACCACCCATCTCCACTGATACTCCTTCTCCACAACCTCCTCCAACCGAGCCATTACAAGCCCACGAGCTTGCTCCAGACCATTCCATCTCACCTAACACTTCCATCACCTCTACCTCACCCCTTTCTCCTCAAGCCGACCCTACTCCTCCAGCCACATCCACTCCACCTTCACCAACACCTTTATCACAACCTTTACCAACACCTTCTGACCCACCAGCTACTTCAATACCCCCCTTGCGACAATCCACTCGTCATACGCAACCCCCGGCATGGCATCAAGACTAGCACATGTCCAACCAAGTCAATCACTTCACCTCGGCGCCTCGTTCCTCCAAAGGTACTCGCCATCCTCTTTGCCATTTTCTTTCCAACTCTCGTATCTCTTTTGCCCATTGTGCTTTTCTCGCTAACATTACAGGTCACACCAAGCCTACATCCTATGCTTGGGCTATCCTTGATCCAAATTGGCAACAAGCCATGAATGCATAATTAGAGGCACTGCGGCACAATCACACATGGAGTTTGGTTCCTCTGCCTATTGGTCATAAGCCCATCGGCTGCAAGTAGGACCGAATCAAATACAAGTCTGATGGCACCATTGAGCGCTACAAGGCTCGTCTTGTTGCTAAGGGCTACACTCAGGTTAAGGGAGTTGATTATCAGGAAACCTTTTCCCCTACCGCCAAACTCATTACCCTTTGTTGTCTTCTTACTGTTGCTGCTGCCGGCAATTGGTTCATCCACCAATTAGACGTCCAGAATGCCTTTCTTCAAGGTGATTTACATGAAGTGGTTTATATGGAGCCTCATCCTAGTCTTCACCGACAGGGGGAGAACATTGTATGTCGGCTTAACAAGTCCCTCTATGGACTCAAACAGGCATCGAGAAACTAGTTCTGCTGATTATTCTCTTTTGACCAAGGCTCAAGGTACTTCATTTACTACAGTCCTTATCTATGTTGACGACATAATGCTCACAGGAAACGATCTTCAAGAAATGGAAAGCCTCAAAACGTTTCTTCTCAAATGCTTCTACATCAAAGATCTCGGAGATTTGAAATATTTTTTGGGCATTTAATTCTCTCGTTCTAAGAAAGGTATTTTCATGTCTCAGAGAAAATACACACTTGATATTTTGCAAGATTTTGGACTTCTGGACACACACTCAGACAAGTTTCCAATGGAGCAGCATTTAAAAATCACTCCCACAAATGGAGCATTACTGAATGATCCAACTAAGTACAGAAGACTGGTTGGCAGACTAATTTATCTTACTATCACAAGGCTTGACATAGTCTACTCAATCAGTTCGAACACTAAGTCAATTCATACATCAACCTCGCAACCCTCATTGGGATGCAGCCCTACGGATCCTCAGATACATCAAGGGTACTCTAGGTCAAGGCTTGTTATTTTTTGCCACCAATAGCCTTGCATTCAAAGCCTTTTGTGATTCAGATTGGAGAGGTTGTCGTACCACAAGGAGATCAGTTACAGGATATTGTGTTTATCTTGGAAATTCTCTCATCTCATGGAAATCCAAGAAACAAACCAATGTTTCTAGATCATCAGCATAAGCCGAATATCGAGCTATGGCTAACACATGTTTGGAGCTGACTTGGCTGCGCTATATATTACAGGATTTAAAAGTCCCACAGATAGCTCCTGCACCATTGTTCTGTGATAATCAGGCAGCTTTGTACATTGCAGCAAATCCTGTTTTTCATGAGCGTACGAAGCACATTGAAATTGATTGTCACATATATAATTCTGGAAAAACTACAAGCTGGAATGATTAGTCCTTCATATGAACCTACGCACTTCTAGTTGGTGGATGTATTTACAAAAGCCTCGGGGAAAGATCAATTTGAGACACTACCCAACAAGTTGGGACTTCATGATATTCACTCTCCAACTTGAGGTAGAGTATTAAGAAATATTATTGTAATATATTTACATTCCTAAGTTAGTCTAGGACAAATTCCCCCAAAAGTGGATCACGGCTTCTAAGTCTTAGAAATAGGTGTGATTGAATTGTATACCTGTATGTATGTATTGTCCTGTTTACTTTCATCATTATTCAGAAAAGAAATATTTAGCCAATTCTCCGTTTTTCTGTTTTTCTATTTCTTAAGAAAAAATTGTCAAAAATAAAAATACATAATCAAAGTGAAAATTTGAATTACATAGATCAAAAGTGTCATTTAGCCTTTGACAAATGGCTGGTTAAAATAGGAAAACTCCCCAGATGAATGAGTCAATAAGATGCGAGTGTTGACTACACTAAAGTGACAAAATCATTCAACTTTTGGGGCATATCATATGGCCATTCAGCCTTCTTAATCTTGTCCCCTCTACTTTTTCATTTTTTGTCTTTTTGCAATTCTTTTTGTCTTTATAATGTGAAATTATTGCACACTTTCATCAAATCTTTTTCAATTAAGTGACATCCTCCTTGCATTATTGATGCAACATGTCTAATTGAGCTTCAAGAGGCCTATCATCTCTTAATTATGTGCTTCCGCAAAATACCCATACAGACACGTAAGTTTACTTTGCCCAAAAATAATCAAAGCTAAAATATCTTCAGTTTTTCTTGACTAGTTAAGTAGAGCGTGCCTAAAAAATCTTGATTCGGAGGAAATTCGAGAGTTTTGAAAGGATATTTAAAAGAAAAAAAAAACGAAAATTCTCTTATGAACATGTAAAAATATTAAACATAAAAAAGTAAGAAAATAATTTATTTGATTGCAAAACACTTAATAAAACGTTAGAATCCAACAACTTATATATATATATATATATATATACACACACTACTTCAATGTTTGAATTTTTTTAAAAGCTCAAAAATAAAAATAGTCTGATAGGTCAGTTCACTTTAATAAAAACGATCGCTTGGTACTAAATTCAAACTTATGTCACTTTCCTTTCGTATTTACAATATTGTTGTTGACTATGTTCACCATGCTGTAACAATCCGATCCAAATTTTACTAGAAATTTAAAATTTTATTTGTTGTAGACTTAAGAAGGAGAAATGAAAATTAAGTTGTGGAACTCAGAAAAAAGTTATTCTAAATCAATTTGGAGACAAATATGAATGTTTGGAGATTACTAGAAATTTATTTGAGGTTGTAATGATTTATGATGATTTAATTGAAGTCATTAAGGTTTTATTAAAATTTTTGAGATTTATTTGGAAGTATCTAAATTAAAGTGAATAAAGTCTATGAACTCAAAGTTTAATTTCGAGCTGTTAGAAAAAAAAAATGGTACAAGACGAGTGAAGCCCATGGGAGTTTACAGAACATTTTTCGGACCTCAGATCCATGGTAGGTAAATTATTTAAGAACATGGACGTTATGCCCTCAAGACAAAAGTTGGGTTTCTAATGGGAATTAATTGAGAGGTATCTTTCAAAATTATGAAATTAACATGGTTAAATTAAGTTTGAACATACGAATGCGTAGGCGAAAACGAATCTTAAATCAGAGTAAGCCATTTTAAGCTACACACGTGGCTACAAAACTTGGGACAAATGAAATGCCTTACTATAAAGGGAGCACACAAGGACACTTCAAGGCATCATCCCCTCTCCAATACACACAACCCCAAAAACTCACAACAATGTGAATCTCTCAGCAAGAACTTTGCTCTCAAAGCTTTCTTTATTTTCATTTGCATAGTCTTTCAAGCCCCTCTTTAATTTTATTTCTTTATGCTTATACAATTTCTTTGTATTTTGAGTTTTTTCAAGAACATCATCTTGTTCTTTGAATTTACTTTAAGGTTAATTTCCATTCAGCTCTCTTTTAAATTCATGTTGCTCTTTATCTACATTTTTTTTTGTTCATGCGCAAATTCATAGTCGATCTAAGCAAAAAAAGAACCTAGATATATTTTTTCCGTTCATTTCCTATCGCACGATGGTTTTAGAAATTAGATATTTAATTTGGAGCATTACATTTTTTTTAAATTTTGTATTAAATATATTATTTTTTATAATCGGCTATTCCAAGCCTATTAGTGGCACGCCCGCCAAATGTTGGAAACATCGTCATCACACATGGCAAAACGTGTTTTGATTAGCCGCTCGCCCTCCACATAGCCCAGGATTTTTGTGTCGAAACAATAAGCTTATTTATATTAAGGGTGTAGAAACTGTTGAGGTTTATAAAAGAGTTTCTTCTGCAAAACAAAAGTGAGGGACTGACAAGCACATATACCTTTACTTTTACCATGGAAATAAGAGTCTGCTGCCTTTTTAAAAAGTGGTATATATTATCCATCATCCCGTGAATGTAGTCTGTAAGTTTGCATATTTGTCTTCTTGTTATATTTTCCACCAATGTGTCTTTCGACTCTTTCCTTTTGACCCATTTTTTAATTTCCTACTGTGTAATGGCTATTATCTTTCATTTCCTTTTGACCCCATCTGTAATTGCATATTATCTTTCATTCCCATTACAGCATTACTAATGGGAATGACTAGGTAAGTAATTTAACTATTTAAGTATTCCTGGCAAAAAATAATAATAATAATTTAAGTAAGGATTAATTGGATATTAACCCCTCAAACTCTTATTTTAAATTCTCTAGCTAACCCATTGAGTTTTTAGTTCATAAATTAGGTCTAATTTCAAAAATTACAGCCATGATTAAAACACACCTTAATCCATTTTATAATTACAAAGTCTGCCATTGTCATTAATAAGAATAAATTAAATTAAATTCATAATTGATTTTCTTAATTAAATGTAATCAATCTATTCATAATTAATTTCAATCAACATAGGAAAAACATTTTGTATGTACATAAAATTCTTGTAGGTATATAAAATAACATTAAAAAAAATAGTAAGTGCATAAAATTAACAACAACCTACAAAAATAGTAAGTGCACAGTACAAACACGAAAAAAAAACTAATAGGTGCACAAAATAAACATGAAAATAACCAATATGTGCACAAAATAAACACACAAAAAACTCAGTAGGTAGACAAAATAAATACGAAAAAAAAATTGTAGGTGCACATAATAAACTTAGTAGGTGCACAACATAAAATGTTCAAAGTTGAAACACGCAACAATTATATCATTTCAATAAAAAAACTATAATATTCTTAATTAATGGAGATAAATAGCATTAACTACTCATAATATTATATTAATAGAGAAAATGGTATCTTAAGGAAACCACAAACTTTTAGTTTTAAATTAAGCTGACTCATACAACAATATAAGGAAAGTTGCTTATGTGGATACTAGTCAAAGGGTTAAATCTCCCAAAATAAATTATCGTGGGTTACACTTAAGAAAAAATCTATTATAGATGGTTTATCCTAATTTACTATTTAAGTAAATCTAAACAGTTTATTTTCATCTATACAAAACATATTATAACATATCCTTCAAAATTGTAAATATTTGTTTTATTAATAACATTGTAGTTCACAAGTTTGGCAGTTGGTAGACAGCTCAGATGTGGAAAGGTTATACAATTTGCTCCTCCCTCTCCTGAATTTAAAAAAAAAAAAAAAAACATTGTAGTTTACAGTCACTTTAACTTCACTTGTCAAATCAGATCTTTATTCATGCATATGATGGATGGATGATAAGGTAGTCATACGAAAAGTTGGATCCCAAATTTTTTTTTTTTTATGGTTACAAGGGAGGGATTCAAACTCTGACCTTTAGAAGTAAAGTTGGAATCCAAATATGACCACATAAATTATTTCTTCAAAATTTAATTTCAGAATTGGTCATACTTATCACTTATGTGAGCAACCTTTAATTTCGTGTCCTATATGCTTATATCAAATTCAAAAGGTTAAAGAATAAAGAAAGAAAAAGTAGCTATATCATATCCTAATATCAAGTTGGAGTAGTCTTGTCTCTTTTGCCTCAGAATTCAATATATAAGCACACACTCCATTTCATTTCATTTCTCAACTTCTCACCTTCTCACCTTCTCACCTAATTATCGGTCTATTCTTAGAGTTCACAAGAATGGACTACTTTCTTCACAATTCCCTTTGCTCCTTTTTCTATGTAAGTGTTCAAAAGAAATTTTTGGCTAGGAGTGTTAATTTGTGTAGGAATATATGATCCACTGCTTGGTTTCTTTTTTATTTATTTTCACTTGATTTTTAATTATACTCGTGCATTATAAAATTTAAGAGTGTGCGATTTCCAAGCAATCCTCCAAGTAAAACCTAAGTATTCTTAAATTTTGTGGCAGGTGGCATTAGTACTAGTGGTGGGAAGCTATGCTTCTAATAATGGTGTATCCTGGGGGTCTTACTGGCAGTCAGCTTTGCCAAAAACTCCAATGCCCAAAGCTGTAGAGCAACTTTTGCACCCGGGTTAGTATGTCTTTCAAATACAAACCCCTTTCTATACATTCATCAGAGTTTGCAGCTTGTTAATTAAGGAATTAATTTATATATACCACACAAGCTTGAGTTTGGTAGCTTAATATATATATATAGGCTCCTTCTATTGATATATATCTCAACTTATTTATGTTAAGGTATACCCTATTAGGGTACACGAGTCGTTTTGTGTCGATTCAAACCGTTCATTTTTTAAATCTCCATTGATAGATCATCTTTGCAAAAAATTAGCCAAATATTTGAGGCATAGTATATTATTTCTAGCTTAGTATTTTATACATATATATATATATATTAATGCAGGCTAGGCTCATAGTCATTGAAGTTCTTAATGGTAAATTTCGGCTATGGTATATGACAAGCAATAGATCAGATTTCATGTGTGTGTATGTGATTCAAATATATACCTGTAGCTAGAAATAAATCTCGAGGAAAAATTTTCCATTTCTTGCTGTAAGTAATTAAAATCATGAGGAACTGTACTGGCTGTTCTCTAATTTTCATCAACTATGTATAGTGGTTCTTCAATGATCTATACATATGCTAGAAAGGGGTTTATATCAGATTTCTAGCATGCATCTGTACTTTTGATAGAACTCATTAGACAACTTTAAAAAATCACTACTGCTCTCACAAAATTATGATACGACAGTATCTTATTTATTCAATTCTAAACTTGGTCTGAATCTTAAATATCACAACTAAGTAAGATACTGACCATGTGTACCGATACATCTTTTGTTGATTCTATAATTATTGTTCTGAAAATTGATGAAACTAGTAAAAAACCTCTCTACACAAATAATTAACCCAATAGCTTAATTTTCTACAACATATGATTTATATGTAAACCTCTTCAAATGCTTATTGTTTGTTGCTGATACAGAGAACTGGATAGAAGGCAAAAGCACATACACTGGGGTCATCAACAAGGATGCTTTAAAAGTTAACATCATGCTAAGTGGATCAGCATTTCCCACTATAGGGAAAGACAACTATGCCAAGGCAGCCTCGGGAAAAATCCAAGTTGAGCCAAGCGTTACTTCTTTCTTCTTAGAGAAGGATCTGCATTGGGGCAAAAAAATGACACTGCACTTCCCTAAAACCACCAACAAGGCCAATCTTTTGCCTCGTCAAGTTGCAAACTCCATACCCTTTTCGAGCCTCAAGATACCGGAAATCCTCAACCGCTTTGCAGTGAAACCCGAATCCCCGGAAGCAGAAATTATGAAACAAACAATCAAAGACTGCGAGGAACCGAGCATCAAAGGGGAAGACAAGTTGTGTGCAACATCCTTAGAATCGTTGATAGATTTCAGCGTTTCGAAGCTTGGGAAACACGTTGAGGTGTATACAACAAAGGTGGAAAAGGAAAACAAGCAGGAATATAGGATTGAAAGGGGAGTGCAGAGGATTGGAGACAGGTCTGTGGTGTGTCACAAGCAGAATTATGTGTATGCTGTGTTTTACTGTCATGAAGTCCATTCCACAAGGGCTTACAAGGTTCCTTTGGTGGGTGTTGATGGAGCAAAAGCTGAGGCAGTGGCTGTTTGCCACACTGATACAAGAACATGGAACAATAAGCATTTTGCTTTCCAAGTCCTCAAAATAAAGCCTGGGACCGCCCCTATATGCCACTTCCTGCCTAGTGGCAGCCTTGTCTGGGTTCCAAAATAGGAAAATGTAGAAAGCGGTTAAGACCATGTTGATCACAAATATATAGTTTGTGTCAAACAACATAAATCAGTGTATTATATATATGTATTATTTATGTGTGTTAACGTTTGATGTAGCTAAGCTTGGATAGTGTGTAATATGTTGGATAAAATTTCAGAAAATTTGTGTCAACTCACAAACATGTTTGGATAGTCCCATGTCCTTATAATTAGTGGAGTAAAACATGGAGACCATCACTCATTATCTCTAAATATCCAAGTGATTTTATATTTATAATGGGTTAGAGGTTAAAATTTTTAGAAAATTAGGATTAAATACCAAATATCAATAGTTTTTCAGTAAAGCAGTAAGACACTAATTTTTTTAGTTTAGGTACTAACTTAGAGTAAGACATTTTGGATTAAGTCACAAATCAGTTTGTTATACAGTTGTGACTGTCGAACAGTTACAGTTGTAAGTGTTAAACAGTCACAATTGTGACGGTTTAAAATTTATAAAAAATCAAAATTTTTAAGGGTTTCATACTTTTGATTTAGGTTTTGGGGGATGAAGTCCTATAACCCAAAGACTAAACATTAAAGTTTAAGCCTTGCAAATATTGAAAAAACAACAAATTAATAAAAAATTTATAACTGTTAGACAGTCACAGCTCGATATAACCTTGTTTTTTAAAGTTAGTACTTAAACTGAAATTTAGTACTTAAAGTGAAATGACATAAATGTTTTGGTAGTTAAAATGAAAAAACATTACAATTTGGTACATAAAGTCAATGAACCTTAAAATTTTTACCTTAAAGTCTAGAGACTATGGTTTAAACCTTAAATAGAATCCAAACATTAACAAATTAAGTTAAATGTTACTATCGCATGGTCACAATTATGTGATTGTCATACAATCACAATTCACTTTATAATATATATATATATAGGTAAATTTTTAGGTAAGGGTGCGAACGTCAACACAGTGTCGACATAAAGTCAACATGTGCTGCAGCAAGTTTTGAAATCTTGTGTCGACCCTATGTCGTCACTGCGTCAACGTTCGCACAATGCGAACGTCCTTACCGAAGAAGGACTATATATATATATATAGAGGATGAAAGTTCGAATGCTCAAGCTAGCGTTCAGAGGGCAAACGGAGTTTTTGGACCCAAACTAATTTCTTCCCTCTGCTTAGTACCTCAACTAAAAACATTCATGCCCTAATTGGCAACCAATGGAATGAAGAAAAGGGTGGCGGGTTTGAAATTTCTTTACATCTACAAGAACAGAGAAGTAATTAAGAAAGGTTCAACAATGTGTCCGTGCAATGTTTGGTAGCAAAAGATGGCGACTAACACAATTTCACTCCACTTCAAATATGAAATGCCTATTGGTCAAAAAAACAAATATGAAATGCCTGTGTCTGCTATTACATAATCAAGGTTCAGGTCATTTTGGCATAACCCAAAAATTAAAATAAAGAACGCCAGTCCAAAGGTTATTTGTGTTTGTCTCAAGCACCAAATCAATCATGTAAAAAAGGTTTCAATCGAGAAAACTACTTGTCTATTCCTAGTTGAAGAGGCAGTGAAAAAAAAAAAATTAAAAAGGGGAATTTACATTCTGCTTTTTTCAAAGTATTTGAGTGTAAGAAAATAAAGTAGCTAGCAGGCAGATTAACCTCAGGCTGATCATGTAAATACCTTAGTTCATCTTCCAAAACGAAGGGTACCATATTATAACTTTGCTAGAAAATTGCTTTATTTCTAAAACACACACTTCAACATTTCTTTAACTGCTATACATATTTAACTCAGGTGACGAGTATCATTTCATCAACTCCTTCCCGCCACAAAATTCCCGACCAACACAAAGAGCAACAATGCAGATAGAATTCAAAAATGTGATTTCTCCCAGTTAATATGAAGTAAAATGTCATCATTGATGCACCCAACATCTGATTCAAGGTTTGGACTGGGATGGCTGACGGAGTCCTGGAATCTGCAAAACAGTGTATCATATAAACAAAGATGTCAAAAGGGGCAGAAGGGGCCAATAAATTAATACCTGAAGCCACATGGTACATTATAGTACCATGGTGAAAGCCTAAATATATATATATATATTATATAACCTGTAAACAATTGCTCATTTATGCACCAGAGGACATAAAAAATGCACATTTGACTTTTAAAAATGTTAGATTTCTGAAGGGGAACATTTATTCATCAAGTATACTATTTGAAAAAGTTGGTGCGATACATAGAAGGCAACATCAAACCTTAAAAACTGTTTATAAAACATTAGATACTACTTTGCAGTATCATATTGGTTCACCTAAACTGAAGGTTATACTAACAAACAATAAGGGTAGCACCTTCCATTTGATGGTTCCCACTATTCCATGAAACTGAAATAAGACTGATCAAACATTTCCTGTGCATATGATATGCTTTTGTTGGTTTTCAGAAAATGGTTATCCCCTAAGTAAACATTTGGGGATAGAAGTATTTCCATGACAGTGTTGGAGCAGCTTAAACCTCAACCTTGAGTCTGTAGTTAAGAGCAGAAGCAAGCATTTCACTCTTTTTTTTCAAGTACTGTTTTCAGTTCAATATAAGGATGAACATCTTCTCTTTTTTTTTTGGTTGATATGGAAACTAGCCCATAGGGGCAGTACAAACAGCTCTCAGCCTAGTGACACCAAGTAAGTCATCCAGAAAAACTGAAGCAACAGAAGGGGGTGGATTATCATGTTGCAACTTATCTTGGCCAGACTTTCAGCACGCATATTGCACCCCCCTATAAATATGTCTCAAGCCAACAGACCCAACCTGCTCAATATAAAACTTGCAGCTCCTGATCAGATGCTCAAGAGGGTGCAGATTAGTATGATTGTCATTTAGAAGCAACACAAGCACAGCAGAATCTGATTCAATGACTACTTTATCAATACCTCTCTCAACAGACATCTATAATCCCAAAAGCAATCCCCACAATTCAGCTTCAAGAACAGATCCAGTAAACCCTAAACCCTAAGGATGAATTATCTTTCTATTCCAACAATTTAAAAAAAACCTTACTGAATATAACAGGAAGTTAAAATTGGCCTCGTTTGGAAGGCCGGACAAGGACAGGATAACTCAACTAAATTGGACTATTGTCCCAGTGTTGGACCTCCTATCCAGATTCTAAGATAATCCAAAATTCGCTGGGTTAACAGACCTTTATGAAGACATGGATCTATTATCCCAAGGATGTCAAGAAGCATTCTTCATTTAGAACTACCCTCCTTTCACTCACATTCTAAGATAATCTGACACTATACACACCATCATTCTTCACAGAAAAAATATTTTCAGAAGGCATATTTCACTCTTTTCGTCTGTCACTGATGCATTCTTAGGTATTGTTTTTCCATATTATTTTCTTTTTTAGGTACTGTCTATTTCTGAAAAATTCTTAGGAGATACTGCATGTAAGAGAATAAATGGAAGATAATACACAAGCCTAACCACATATGATTCGGTCAGGATGATGATGATAATTTAGTTTACATCTCACATTGAACCCATTTCCTTTCTTTCTTTCTTTCTTTCTTTTTTCCCGAGTCCATTACTTATAAGGTTTTAAAACTTTCAGGACAAATTTCACATTCAACGTCGGGCGTTCGAATGCTAAAAATATGGTCTCATATCAAACAATGGAAAAGCAAGCTGTGAGTGCTTGTATGTAAAAAGTACACATGGAATGTAAATTCAAAAGAGCCTGAAGATGCCACATTAGGTTCTAAAAAGATGGAAATGGTGCAAGCCACAATAGTTGAGGCAAGCCAGTGACAAGCTTCAGTTCATTCATGGGTGTAATACCTCCACATCAAATGAATCTTAATACTTTGTTTATGTTTTAACAAGGGATAGTTCTGTTTCTCTCTCTCACACACACACAAAGAACTTAAAATACCTCTTCAGAACTACCAATTTCCAAGAGAGACCACAAGTTCTTGAGGAAGATCCGGCCAATTAGCCATATTCACTATTCAAGATTTCGAATCAATAATATCAACTACTCTGAAGATCTCATTGTTGAAAACGTGGAATTGGATTGGAGTTAAAAGAGAAATAATAGAGCAGTCCCCAAGAAGAGGCTATAGAGCAACACAAGATTTATGTTTATATATGCTATAGGATTTGGATTTCTAACAGCATAAAGAGAAACCTTACATGTGAAAGACGTACACCAGGGTCACATGGAGGTCAAATACAAGCAACAAAAACTATATATACACTTATGCCATTTGGAGCATCCAATACATCGCACATTGTTTGTAGAAACATGGCAAAGGATGAACATAAACGAAACAGAACTTCCTTGAATAAAAAATATCACAAACACAGAATATTTCCAGATATTATACAATATAATTTATAACAGGATGTGGGTACCAACCTCAATTCCATGGGGACCTATACGATTACGAGATATAAAATTAATTATTAGTGATGCAAATTCATCAGGTACATCTTCCTGCAAAAATTCAGATACAGAAGTTGCTCCATTTTATACAAAAAAAAGAAATGAAAAAAAAATTGCCATAGGATTAAACTCATTAACAAAACACATACTTGTATGGCATGCCCAGTATGTCTGACAACAACCATCTGGAATTTGCCTTGCATTTGACCAATTGTAAGAGCTCTGTTACAAAACAATGCAGATGACTCTCAGAATATGGACCTCAAACAATTTGTGGTTTTCAACTCAGTTGTTCAAGATGCTGTTACTGCCAGTCAAAAGTATGCTTTTGAAATCATAAGATTGCTATTTGAACGCAATTCAGTAATAATGTGGGAAATTATTACAGCTTAGAGCTTATGTAACTATAACACACCAGCTATCTACTAAAAACTATCATTGATTCTTAACAATGGCAAACATAGTCTACTTTATGCAGAAGCACCCACATCAAGCCTAAATCATTCCCTGATTTCAGTCATGCTTCTTGGCCCAAGTGAAAATATTTCATAACACACGCACACACCAAAAGACAATCACAAAACTGGGAAGATTCCATTAGCATGCAAAGGAATGGAGAAAAAAATACAAAGCATGTACACCTGCACTCAAGATTACAAGTTTCCTTTTCCTGACAGACATTTCCTGACAGAAAACATAGAATGCAAGGCAGGCTGACTTATTTACAGCCTCTTCCCACACCATAATTAATTTCCTCAAATAGAATCCCCTTCATCTGAATAAGGTGACAAAGACTGTTTACAAGCAAAACAAAAATAGAAGTTTATCTTCCCAACCAGCAGATCATCTCAGACTTCTCAGTATTATAACATTGTACTTGTGTGATACTGTTAAGACAAGGATGGTTAACCTAAAGCACCACTAATACTTCATTTGTCTGCAGACATCTGTATATGTTAAATAACCACTTGAAGTCTGGAACTTGCTGCAATTAATATCAAAATCTTGTCTAGTTAAATACCATGTAAGCATGCAAATTAAACTGGATACTCAAATCCAAGTAGAGCCTTCCAAAAGAAGAGATCTCAGCAGGGATTTCAAGCTTTTCTACCTTTTATACTTTAAGAAAAAAAAAATGCAAAATTAACAAGAAGTTTCATTTAAGTAATTTACTAATTTTACAAAGCACTTGCATACAAGTTTCAACAAACCTCAATGCCCTGTATCTATCTTCTACTTATTCCTGCTGGTAAAAGATGAGGGGATTGCTAATATCTGTTTTTTTTTTTTTTTCAATAAGAAACAGAGCTTTATTAGAAAAAAGAAGGAAACTACAAATCCAATGGACAATGAGTGTGTCAAACAACTAAAACAGAAGTTTTAATCTTAACTCACGTTATTTCCTTCCTTTATGGAAATTTCCTTTCCTAGTTTGTCACGTGCCAAATATTTATGAGGTAAGTGGGACCCAAAATCCTATACCACTAAACATGTCATAAAGATTATGTCATGTGACCATTCAGGGTTTGGGTAACATAGAAGGCAGATCACTAAAGATTATGTCATGACAAACTGTTCTGATTAAACAGCATGATCATGGAAAGTTAAATGGAAAGAACCTGTCCAGTCGATCTGTTCCAGCTAACAGCAGGAGCTTTGGAACGGGACATGACAGAAATTTTTCTGAAAGGCCTTCATACCTGCATTTGAGTAAACTCTATTTACCGATTTGAAAGAGGAAATAGTTTATGACACAAGCTAGCAAACAGAAAAAAATAAATAAATAAATAAATACATTTGACACATCTGATACTAAAATCAGCATATTATCTATGCTTCCAGTTTATCAAATATTATAAGATTGAAACAGTATGTTAAAGTGATGCAGGTTAATTTAGATCTCTATCGCCATCCAACTAGTGTGAATTTGAACAATACTGGGATGAATCAGTCAAATGAGCAGGTTGTAAAATTGTAAACAACAAGCAAGCCATGCTCTATTTCTGGATGCAGCAATCAAACAATTTGGCAAGAAAATTGTGCACAAGTATGCAGAATGAAATATTCCACCTCATAAATGGTACATAAACGCGGATGAGTTTGGTTTCAATTGAATTATCTACGAGTAGTAATATTGCCCTGACCACAATGCCAAATTCTAAATGTGAATATTAACAACAAAATCTACACATACCAGCTTTTCCAATATTGTTCTGTTTCTTCTAGTCGTGCTCTGTAAATGTAACTGCAGAACAATATCCGTCTGTTATGTGCAGGACTAGGATCAACAGAGACTTAATGAAAACAAGACAATAACGGATCATAATTTGCTTATGGTAATAGCAGCATAGCAATATATGGTTATAAATATAAAAGTACTTACCATTTCTTTGAGTCATCATACTTTAAAGTGGTAGGTACTGACACACGAGCAGACTCGATGTTTCTCAAAGAGCCTCCCCTTACACTCCATTCAATCTACACAGATAAATATCATGTTCAGAATAATCAGCCATCCCAATCCGGCCAATTGAATTGAGATCCAATTATCGTTTTCACAACCAGATCTATATTAGGAACATTTGGTGCTGTGGCAAGCCACATTGCCTTCTTACTATGTAGCCCATTTGGTACACTTGACATGGAATGTGGAAACCAATCAGATTACATAGAATAAAATGCATAAGAAACAAAATTATCATATTTAGTTAAACTTAGAATCTTTTCTTGGAATCCTTAAGGAATTTGATTTTAGTGTTTGGTTAAAATTAATACAATAATTTAGGGGAGTAATTTAATTTTGTCTTCAATCCTAAAAGATCCTCAAATACATCGCTATATTTTTATGGAGGATAATTTTTTCCTGTGCATTTTTATTTAAGGATTTAACAGCAAGGAATCTTAATCCTCTCATTAAAGTAGTTATCAAATAATGACCATTTTCCTTGTATTTCAAGAATCTTTATTCGGAATTACTTTACTTCCCTTGACCATAAGAAACTTCACAAATGATTGTGATTATTTCCGCACAATTTAAACAACATTACTTTCCATGGCAGGCATACCAAACGAGCACAAAAAGTAACCTTAAGAGTAAACTCCACACTAAATTAAAAGAGGATAAATGCATCCTTGAAATGTAGGGCCAATGTTAATGTCCACCATTAACTTCAATTTGGTCGATGTGCCCACTAATTAAACTAAGCTAACATTTCAAATATCCCCTTTGGTCCACCAAATCCATTAAAAGATGATACATGTGTATTTTCCATGCAATTTTAAATGGCAAAATCGTAATTATCAAATAGAACAATAGATTAATAATGCTTTTATTTTCTTTTCCCCTAGGAACCACAGGTGTTGTAAAATTGGATGGAAGTCTAGCCCCTCTCTAATTTTCTGGTGTCGAATCATTTTATTTTTGTGCCCAAAAAGCTTTACTTTTTCTTCAATTTACTGAAAAGAAATGGCACCGACCTTAGTCTAGGTTTTTGGCGCATGAAAGCAAACCAATGGAGACCTCACCTTCAACACCATCAACATTAGTTTCCGATTATCACAGATCAAGTAGAATGAAAGAGAGATATTTGTAGTTAGAAGTTGCCAGTGTAGGAGTTGAAGAAGGTGATCTTGCCGTGGTGGGACTGAGACAAGAACATGATCATGTCCAAGCATGGTGTGATGGGATTGGTGGCCTTCTACTTACTGCAGAAGATGGATTTGCATAAACCAGTTCAGGGATCAGTTGTTGGAATGCTAATGTGTATCATGGGGGTAGTGCACAACAGTGGATGTGTAGCTTCTGGTAGAGATGGGTCTCAAAATTAAGAGTTCTAAATCTCACACAATTCAAAGAAAAATATTTATTCTTGTTTATGATTTGTTTAATTAGCATTTTCTCCTCGAGAATCACGAACAAATGGCATGTCTGTCTATTAATGGATCTGGTTGACACAAGGAGCTATTTGACATTTCAACTTAGTCAGGAGAAACTTGATCAAATCAGAAGTTAAGGAGGGAATTGGAATTGGCCCCAAAGTTCAAATATTTCCCCTAAAATACCATATTAGCCAATCTCATAATGGTATGTGCATCCTGACTTTAAGAATCTTTATATTAATTTGTCAATCTTTCTTATATGATACCCTAATTGCAATTCTTTTTGAACAAAATTAGTGCTTCAAGTAAATCATGCTGGACGCAAGAGTTAAACCCAAATTAGGAACCATTAGAGTTTAAAAATCATGTAGGTACCGCTTTTTCAATGCTTGAAAAATGGTGTACTCTGCCTGATAGGATTTTCTGCATATGAATCAATGAAGCCATAGCCGTTCCCTGAAATTTTCGCAATTGTCAGTATAATTTGGTGCCAGTATGCCACCTACAGGAAAATAATCACAAAAACCGCAGAGAAAATTATTCTGCAGTAATCAAACCTCTACAACATCAACAACCACCAGCCCAGCCAAGCTAGATAATGCTTTCTTTGCAGAAACATGAACAGCAACTGACCCTCCCATACTGTATGACAGTGACATAAGCCAATAATGGTTAAGGTACTAGATTTAAAAAAATGGGTACAGGTACTGAAAAATTAGGAAGTCAGGGAATCCACACAAATTCGTCAAAGTAACATTCAATTTTTTTATTTTTTTTTTAGTATATAAAGCTTAAGGAAAATGCAATTTTCAAGTTTCAATTACCAATTATATGCAACTGTCCTGTTACAACTGATAGCAGTATGTTGAAAATAAGCTATAAACTATTGAAGAATATTTCCATGCTTTCAAACCCAAAAGATCTGGGGTACTTCATAAATATGGTCATGCTAGAGAAAAAAAAAAACCGCAGAATGGATTACTGGACTTCTTGGATACCTCTAGTAAGTGTTTGGAATTCATTTCCTTTCTAGAAACACATCACAACTGAACATGATGTAATATGATAACTTCAAAGGAAATTGAATTAATAAAAGTGCACAACCTGTGGCCAACAAGCACAATTGCAGGAGGGGAATCTCCATAAATTGCTTTCAAAACAGCCAGAACATCATTGCACATGGTCTACAAATACATAGCTCCCATTTAGTTGAGTGGACAGCATGAGAAATAATCCTACTAAATTGGAATTATATCTTTGAAGATCTAACAACTATAATTGAAGTAGAGGCATTCTTTTTTTGAATATATTTGTACCTCAATAGAAAGATCAGTATCATTTTCTGTGGTTGACTTTCCATGTCCTCTCAAGTCCAAGGCAACTACCCGAGCTTTTTCCTTAATTTTACTTGCTGACAAGGCAAATGAGAGCCTGGGCAAACAAATCATGTAAACTACAACAGCATACCAGATTTTGGAAGTATCCAAGCATAAAAAGGGAAGAAAAAAAAATTACATTATGAAGAAAGGAGAAAAAGGAGAGTGCCAATAAAATTAAAGCAAATATGTTGAAAATAGTTAACATCAAAGATACTATGCACTTCTAGATGAAACCATGGGATAACTAAAAATAAACTAATAAACAAAATGAGCTTATTATAGCCCCAAAATAAAACAAACTGAAAGAAACCGAAAAGCTTCTTACCAAAAGATCTGAACAGTTTTTGATACTTAACAGGAGTGTCATACAAACTCATTGACCGTAATTATACATAACAACAACAAAAAAATGCAAGAAGGCATAATCAATTCAACAGAAACCAACTAACAATAATTAATAATCTAACAATAATTAAAACACATGCAGCCCATAGTGTTACCTGTGGGAAATAATCTAATTTACTTGCTTCCTCTGATAGCCTCTATTATTGTAGTTTTTTCAGTAGATAAGTAACTCAAGAAAAGATATAAAAGCAGCAAACTCACGTTTCTTTTTAATAATAAATAAAACATAAAATAAGGAAAAAAGAAGCTGCATTCAATCAGTAATGCCAGCACTCTGCAACAACATAGAATATAGTAATTGTGATCGTTACAATGGCTCGTCAAACTTGATGCATATATCTGCAAAGCACAGATTTCAGTATTATTTTCTTAATTTATTTAATCAATTAATATTGCTGTGTATACTATTAACACACCCAGCAGGTAGTAGGTACTGATCATGGGCAGAGGAGGTGCCATTTGACCCAAAGGCCATTACCACAAGTCTTCCTGTTTAGTAATGTCATAATACATAAATTCTGAGTTGTATAGGCATCAGTTTGCAAAGGATGCCAGTGAGCTACATATCACACATAAAAATATTTTGCACATCTAAAACTTCGTTGTGTGCTCCACGTCAACATACAACCCAGAAATAAATAGAAGATGTTTTAGCTTAAGATGAGTAAAAAACAAATTGAACATACCCTGAGTAACCACCTCCATGTAGACAGAAAACAACCGGACCCTCTGTTCCTGCCATATATACATGAAAAACCTGAAATGGTAAAGCACATTAGCAGAGAATAAAATTTTAGCAGAAGCAAAAAGTTCCATATCCTATACACTCACATCATTTGAGTCTGGAATGCAAACATCATCCTCTTGGTCAAAATACCCCTTCCAATCTAAAGTTGAGTATTTTTGTGAACTAGACCTACAAAAACATTGCATTATATACTCAAGACCCAAAAGTTAACATTACAAGTGCATGTGGGCAAGCTGAGAACAACTCACTGACTGGGAGGGCGATCAGGACGGGAGGCAAAAGAAGAGAGGGGACGAGCTTCTTGTTGTTCTGGTTGTTCTTTTTGGTCTTCGATGGTGTTCTCAGGAAGCGAAGTGAGGCTTAACGAATCCATTTCTGCAAAGATCAATTAGAACACTCTGTCGCTCAGGGGAGTTTGTTACGCTAGACTGTGCTGGTCTGGACTAATTTTAGGGATTGTATTGAAATGTGTTGGACTTGACTGAGCTGGACTTAGTACCGTCTCAAAAATTCCAGTCATTAAAATGTTTCCTAGAGAACTGCAATGCTCTTCTACCATTTATATAATATGGTCAGATTTCTCAAAGTTTAAAATTGTATCAAATTGTTTGCAGCTCAGTCAAGTCTAATTTCTAATTCACCAATGACCTAAATTGAGCATGGGTTCTTAATGAACATTCCTATGATGTAAAGACCCGGTATATATTGATTTTTTTTCAACCAATAAAAATACAGTGATAACAATACAAGATAATGACCACAATATTTGCATCAATACTGGTTATTGCACTTCACCATTCTTATTAGTTATTATATTTATCTCCCATTAAACCCAACCAGAGACAACACTCCTTCTGATTACTGAGGGTGGTAGCAATTGGAACAAAACAATGTTCATGGAACAAAGCATAGTTCACCACACAATTTTTCACATCAGTGAGTGCTAAGTCAGTTTATTATCAAATTCTTAAGAGGTCCAAGGCATTTAACTCATCCACCTCCTTAAATCTAACTGCTAATCTTTGCAACCCAACCATGAACAAAGAGAAAGAGAACAGAACACAAGTGCACACGAACAGAACTCAGGAAAACCAAGAAACAAACCTATATAACCCAAACATTATATAATGCAAATTTAAGCAATTATATAGGCAATACCAAACATTTTAAACAATATAACTCAGAATAACCAGAAAAACGATCAAAAAACCATCAAAAAAAAAAAGAAACAGATCCACCATCAAAAATGGTCCAGTTGAGAAAGATTAGGAGAGGAAGAGAGATTACGAGAGAGAAATGACCTGGGTTCGGCTGAAAGAACTGAGAAGAAGCTTGAAGAAGTGTGATCAGTTGGGGGAGACAGCCACGCGAGAGAACGTCGAATACCAGAAAGCTATCCTTATTTATTTCGAGTGCTGCTATTTGCGCACCCAATTTTTTTTTTTTACACACCCCAAAATTTTAATTTGTGAAATGACAAAAAGCACCTAAAACAAAATTACTTAAAACCCCATCCCCTCTATCTCTCCTTCCCTGTTCCCTCTCTCTGTCCATCTCTCCCCGTCACAGTCCAACCCAGCCCCGACCACCCCAGCCCCGCCCTAGCCCGACCACCCCTAAACCCTAAACCCAGCCCCGACCACCCCAGCCCCGCCCCAGCCCAACCACCCCAGCCCCGCCCCAGCCCA
>QANW01008856.1:173871-319298 GCA_003254865.1 Dryas drummondii | reverse complement strand
TGGGTGAGGGACGTGGTGCTGCATGCGGGGAGGAGAGAGAAGGATGAGGGTGGTGCTGCATGCCGGGGAGGATGGTGGTGTTGCATGCCGGGGAAGAGAGAGAGGGAGGGGGAGGGGGAGGGAGAGAGGTGGTTCGGTGAGCTGGATGGGCTGGGTTGTCCGGTGAAGAAGGAGAATGGATGTGCTTTTTTTTTTTTTTCCTGAGTTAATGGGGTGTGTTGGATAAAATGGGGATATTATGGTAATTGGAAGGGGTGTGTGTATGAGAAAATTTAATTATGAAAAGGATGTGAGGGTGTGAAATGAGAAAAAGTGGAAAAAGGGTGTGCAAAAAGAAAAAAAAGGGTGTGCAAATAGCAGCACTCTTTATTTCAGGAGGTTCTTATTTTGACCCGTACTTCTGCACGAGAAATTATTCACTGCATCCGGAACACCACTCACGTGTCACCAACTAATCACATTTAAACATGTAGCCAAAAAGTTTTTTTTTTTCTTTTTTTTTCCATTTATCATCCAAACTATAGGGCATGTGCCACCCATAACAAATTTGGGTGAAATTTTATTCAATTATTATTTTTAATACTACATAAACTTTTTTAACTCTCTAGCCTCAAAACTAACAATAATGATCCTCTTTTATTTTTTCAGATCAAAATACCCATTTATGTGAAAATGTCGCCCGCATGGTCGTCACAAGTCGATTTGTGTCGACCACAAATTCGATCATGTGCTATAACCATCATGTTTCTGTATTCTTCTTCTCTCTCATTTTTGTGTACTAACTTCAATAGTAATATACTTACAAACCCAAATTTCAGATGGTTGGAAACAGATAATGGAATTGATTAAGGTTTCACCTTTCTGTCAATTTTATGGGTATAAAATTAGCAAAACAAAATTCTACAGATCTGGTGTCATGCATTACATATTCAAGGGTAATTTCCATTTTATTTTAAAATCTACTTGTTTGAATTGACGATTACTTTTAGCAAACAAGGCAAGAAGGCAAAAAGATAATGAATGATAAAGTGGACAAACCCAAATTGCGAAACAGTGGGATGCTAATAAATCTGATGAATTTTATTCATTTATTCAGTTCTTCTCTCTCTCTCTCTCCTCTCCAAATATACATGTGGTTTCCGAGAGGACAATACCACCAGATTTATCATTTATTCAGATCCAAATTGCTAATGAATAAAACTCACAATAAATGTGATTCTTAGCTCCCACAGTCACCATGAATTCTCCAAATCCAATCTAATGCAGAAAAATTAGATTTGGAGGAGAGAGAAGATATGGAGGTGAGAGGGGTTTAGCTGGCAGTGCCGCTGGCGCGGGGAGAAGGAGAGGGAGAGAGAATGAGAGAAGGCACCGCCGGAGGCGAGCTGGCTAGTTGGCTGGCTGCGGCGCCACTGGTGGTGCAGAAAGAATGAGATATAGAGTGAGGAAGGAGAAAAAAAGAAAAGTAGAGAATGAAAGAAAGTGAAAAAAAAATTCTGAATTTTGATACGTGTATGAGGGTATAATTGTCCTTTTATACTAAAAAATGTTATAAAAGTAAGTTTTGAAAAGATGTGTTAAAAAAAATTTAGGGAGTATTAAAAAGGGTTATTGAATAAAATTACTCAAAATTTGGCCAATAACGACCCATATTTCCTAATTTGGCACCTACCTTAACTTTTTTGTTCAATTATAAACTTTTTTTTTTCTCAACTTCTTATTTTGTCCCTAAATAATATTTAAAATTATTTTTTTAAAAATTAATATTTTACACTTAAATTAAATGAAAAATTAATCAACCAAATCCCACAAAATAGCCCACACATCAACATATTATTTTTTTATAAAAAAAAATATTTTGTAAGTAAGTAAAGTTTCAAATAAAACTAAAATGATTTATTTAACCAAAGGTCCAAAATCCATCTAAGGCCTATGTCTCTTTCCTCCACCCACCCACAGTGCCTAGCCACCCCCATCGTCGGCCTCGATCTTCCTCTTCCTCCTCCATTCCCTCTCTCTCTCTCTCTCTCTCTCTCTCTCTCTCTCTCTCACACACTCTATCTTTTTCAACTTTGCACCTCTCTAGCTTCTCTCTAAACGCTATATGCATTTGCAGCAAAGGGTGTGCCACTAGTGACAGAGATGAGAGTGAGGGAGATAGAGAAAGAGAAAGAGGAGGAGAGAGGGAAGGAGAAAGAGGGGGGAGGAAGGGCCACCAGTGAAAAAGGGATCGCTGATGGTGCGGATAGGAACACCGATGCTGAGGTCCACGGTGGTGGTTGTGAAGGTGGGGGGCTTTCATTTTTTTATTTTTAAATTCTTTAGTATATTAGATAAATATTTTTATGAAAAATAGTTATTTTAAATTAATTTTAAATATTTTTATATATGAATTAACAAAAATAACCTTAAACTTAACAGAAAATTAGATGGATTTGACGGCAAATGCCAAATTAGCACCATTTGCAAAATATAGGAGGCAATTGGCCAAAATCTTTTTTATATGTTGTAATTGCACACGTCCCCATAGTTTGGTTGGTAATGTGAAAAGAAAGAAAGAAAAAAAAAAAAAAAAAAAAACCTTTTTTTTTTAACCTTTATTTATTGCGTTTTTTTCTTTTACTTAATAATCAAAAGATAAATGGATATTTAACTTAGCAACCCATTTTTGGGGAGTAATTTTTTCTATAACCTCTTTTTTCAAAGTTACTTCCACTACAAGAAATATGGCCAAAGGCCACCTTGAATTGAAACTAGATTAGAGTTAGTAATAGTTGACATTTTTCATTGTCACTAATTAATATTTTGATTGTTTTAAAAATTATGGTGGAGTTAAAAGTTGCTTTAGTACCCACTAAATTTTAAAATAGTTGACTAATAAGTGACATGATAAAAAGGGAAACCCAATCAAGGAAGAAGATTTCGTTTTTGGGGGAGGGCGAGATTTTATCAATATCCCAAAATATTTTCGTCGAAATTTCAAAAATATCGGCTTTATTTCTGGGTTTCAGTTGGCTTTGGCGTCAGGCAGCGGCGACAGAGGGCGAGAGAGAGAGAGAGAGAGAGAGAGAGAGAGAGAGAGAGAGAGAGAGAGAGAGAGAGAGAGAGAGAGATGAGCTTGGGGAAAGAAAGAGATGAGGTCGAGTAGAGAAAGAGATGAGCAGCTGGAAGAGAGAGATGAGGTTGCACAACTACAAAATAGTATTCAGACGAAGAATTTTGACCATTGTGTAAATTGTCAATTTACCATCATCTAATTGACTGATGTCTATTCATACCCCAATAGACAACGGCCAAAAACCGTTGTCTTGGTGCACCTACACAACGATTGTACATAGACAACCGTTGTATATACATCTTTAAAAATCAATGATTTGGAGGATACCGTTGTTGAGTGTCTATCTACATATCAGTTTATATGTAAAAATCGATGTGTGGATATATGTTAAACAATGGTTACCTTATGTAAAACATGGATTTTACAACTATTTTAAGTAGAAACACGAGGTGAAATACCCATGAAGACAACCGTTTATTGATAATAACCGTTGTGTAGGTTATTGAAAATAGGTGTACTGTCATGTCTATAGGTCTTTCATACTACGGTTATGAGAAGAAACCGTTGTCTTAAATCATTAAGAACATGAGATTTTAGACATATAACCGTTGTGTAAGATACTCATTTCAAGTTTATTTTGATGTATATACGTGTTTGATACATCAGTTTTGGATTGAAAACTGTTGCAAGAAGGCACATCATACAACGATTTTGTAAAGTTTGTGTGGTATGTTTATAGATTAGACAATGGTTTTTGACATTAAACCATTGTATGTTAAAGATTAAGACCACATTTTGGAACAATAAATTGTTGTATTATGTACATGTTTACATTTATTTTTAGAAGCTTTCAATTATGAACATGCACAACCTGAGATGAGTTTTTTTGGTAACATCTAGATAAAAAGTAATAATAATATTATCAACCTTTTCAATTTACAAAGTCAGAATGTATCAAAGAAATACGTGTATATTATTCCTTCCTCACAAAATAAAATGTCTTGCTGCCCCTAATGACTAAGTCAATATATGTACAACATAGATAAAGTAAAAACATGAGAAACCATTGCTACCCCCAAAGTTCTTCCATGAAGATAATAAGAGAAAAATAAACTGAGAGAGCAAGAGATTACTCATTGTGCCTTTGGTGCAGATAGACCGACAACCAAAGCATTTTAAGCTCCTTCCGTCTTTGAATCCCTATAGAAAAATAGGCAAATAGACTCATTAATTAAAGAAAAATCAAAGTCTATGTAAATAAGACACATCATTGAAAATTCTATTATAAAATAAATCATATGTCACTTGGGAGATGTTAAAACTCATGGCTGCATGAATATAATAGTTATTTAAATTTAAATTGACAAGGATAAATGACTTAGCAGCTTACCTTGATATAAGCCTTGTAGTAATCTATAATGGTTGGGTGAACACAAATACATTTGCCTTGATAAATACATACACAAAAAAATAATGAGCAAAACATGGACCATCACTGAACACAAATGCTTCAAAGAGTACCCATTGATTTTGTAATGATTCGCATGCTAGCTAAAGCTGGCCTAAGCTGGCCTAAGCTGGACTAAGTATTATCCTACGTTTGGTGCTGCAGCAGATTAAGAAGATGGACTGTTAAAATAATGATGACCTATGTTTGGTGCTGTATCAAACTAAAATATAATTTTTTTAAAATAATAAAATATAACCATAATGAATTTGTCCTAATGCTTCAAATAAGTCTGTGCACAAATCATGTTTGGTTCATTTTCCTAGTGCTCAATTTATTATTTGAATAATCATGCAAGCTTTAAAATTTCATTCTGATTCAGCAAGAAATTAGAATACAAAGCTAGGCTTGAGGTCCGGACCTCACCCTTAAGGACTGGACCTCCAGTAAGATTGGTGTTTGAGACCTAGGCTTGAGGTCCGGACTTCTCTTTTGAGGACTGGACCTCCAGTGGTAAACTCAGTTTTCTGTCAACATAAAGCTGAGCAACCAAGACTAAACAAAAGGAAACAACATTTTGAACAACCAAAATACTGATTCAACTAAAACCAAATCAATAAACAAATCCCATATCAGTAAACAAAATCAATAAATCCATATTAGTAAACAAAATCAATAAAGATCAATCAAAATAAATAAGCACATATCAGTAAATCCATATAATTTACAAAATCAATAAACAAACTGCATATCAGTAAAACCCAGTAAACCCAATAAACCCCATATCAGTAAAATCAATTACAAACCAGAGAATTTAACACAAGCCATGAATATTGACTAAATCCAGAAAAATATCCCAAATTTTTATCAAGCCACAATAACTTCACCCAGAACCATAACAAGAATAAGAGAGACAAAGCAGGTGAAAGAGAGGAAATGAACACAAACCTACGTGAAGAAGATCGAAGAACAGAGCGAGCGAAGATGGAAGATGGAAGAACCGGAGGCAGCGTGACTTGTCTAGAACTTGGAGAAGCTAGTTTCTTATTATGAGTAAATCAGTACAATTTAGATCATACATGAACTTGCAACAATTTTATGCAGTGTCATGTTAGGATTAAATTGAGGATATAGATCGAGATTTTAAGTTAGGTAATCATAGAAATCTAATAAATTAACCTTTATTATGAATCCTCACCTCCGGAGCTTGGAAGCCTTTAGTTCCAACACAATGACCTTCTCTAATCTATTTTCCACTATATATTCATAAAAAATTAAATATGGCAAATTGAAGTAAAGGCATTGTTTAGTCCAACCAGATTGTCCAATTTACTAAAAGGAACAAACCTATGTTTCTTATCAAGTTTGCACTACTGACACCATTTCCATCAATCAAAAATATGGCATGTGGTCCTGCAAGGACAAGAAACACAAAGTTGAATAATACGAGTTGATAGCTACATGTGTTAACTCAAAGTCTCAAATAGGAATGGTTCATTATGCAAGTTCTTCCTAAAAATCTAACCAGGTCCAGAACTATTTCATTTAATAGAATAATACTACTGACCAATTATTTATTAGGAGAGGTAAAATCAAGAAAACAGAAGGAAACAAGGCCAAGTATTTTCTGCCAAGAATTATGTTATGGAAGAGGAACAACATACTGCAATTTGCTATTGTTAATGTTTTGAATGCAGGTCCAGGCAAATAAAAATGAATACGAGCCTACCAAGGTTCTTTAACTTGAGAGACAAAATACTATAAACTTGCAAGTGCAAAAGCAACATAAGCATATGCGCCTTACCTGGTTGAAACAGAGCCCCAAGCTCCTGCTATAAAAGCCATCATATTTAACCATAAACATGCCACAGTCAAACCTGTTATCAACAATTAATTGAAGACATTTTAATTGAGGTACATATTTCACATATATATATATATGAGTAAGTTTCTCATCATTGATTTTTAAATCATATCCCACTTTTAATTTGCCTGCAAAAATATGCAATTAGCTTCATCATTTTACATCTTTTCCTTTCGATACTAGTATGACTAGAAAACTTCATACAAATACATTTAGCATGTATAAGCAAATGTCGTTTTTGTTCTCTACATGAATGTCTGTGTGAACAAATAGAATTTAATGAAAGAAAAAATGTATCTAAGCGAACAATCAACTAGTGACCATCCAACAAATTAAATAAAATCTAGGTTCAGTATACTAAAGCATGCCAACAGTAAATCAAGATGCTTGGAGGAGATGAAAAGCTTACTAGTATTTCCATACTTCTTATGCATATCCTATCAAACATAGAAAAATAAAAAACATGAAAGAACCAGCAGATTTCAACATGTTGAAAGTAGGTAAATAAATCAGTGACACAAACGAAAAATAAAATAAAAATACCAAGAATTAATTATAACTAACCATGGCAATATTGAAATCAATGAGGTAACCTTTGTACGTTGATCGACCTTATGAGAGAATAGGAAATTGCCATGTTTAACATCTCTATGTACTATTCCCTATGAATGCAGAAAAAAGTATTTTAGAACCTTTTACAAAAAGCTCTTGAATCCAAAGAGAATATACATATATACTTACTTGCTTAAGAATATCAAGCAATGAACTTAATTGCATCCAGATGATTAAACAATCAGAATATTGCAAGTAAAACATGAGAACAACCAATCTATTAATCCTTTGGAGAAAATTTTAAATATAATGTAATTGAATGAAGTAACATGAAACTACTGGTTTTCAAATATAATCCACTGATTAATCTTAGAAGAATCAAATGAATTGTGTGCACTGAACACTTTATAATAAGATAAGGAAACTATAGAATCAATTTCAAACCTCTCTTTGTGGGGTCTCCCCATTGAACAAGGACATGGCAACCCCTGTTGATGCGATGGCACTTATGGCACCAACAAGACCAATACCAAAATACCAAAATAAAGAGAATTCAAAGAAGAAACAATACCCCTATAATCAAAAGTAAATCTAAAGAAATAAAGATAGATCTCAGCAAAACTTTCTTTTTCCTGCTACTCATCACTAGGTTCTTAGAGCTCTATAGAAATCCAGTTCTGCTCATCATCAAAACAAATAATAAATTAAAAAAAATCAAGTAGAATACATAAATCATCAAATTAGCATATGACAGTAACAGTGAAAAAAAAATCTTGAAATACTCTTAAATAAGCAAGTAAAATATCCCAAAGTCTTTCCTTTTCTCTTTGGCCATGCAATAAGATTCAAAATAGTTATCTTTAGATAGGCCAAAATGTCCACTATTCAAAGAA
The DNA here is from genome assembly GCA_003254865.1 of Dryas drummondii. Lineage (NCBI taxonomy): Eukaryota > Viridiplantae > Streptophyta > Magnoliopsida > Rosales > Rosaceae > Dryas > Dryas drummondii. The sequence continues at coordinate 311,484 of QANW01008856.1, read as the reverse complement.
GATATGAGAACAAAGGGATACCTTGATTAGGAAAAGTGTCCACTATACGTACAACTTCATCCCTAGACATGCCATCTTTCTCATGAATTTTGTGAACAATATTAATGATATCCTCATGGTTAGGCTTCTCTCCTTAGCAAAAAAAAAAAAGGAGCATTGACCTTTGATTGGCTGCCCGCAAAAAATAAATGGACTCTGGGCTTTGTTTTTGTGCAACCTAATACCTGGAAAAAAAAAAAGGAGTTGAGTTTGCTAGTAGCAAAGGTGTAGAGCAAGTTCAGAACAATCTAAAAGGAGTAAAGAAAAAAAAAACATTGCAACAAGATGGAATCACTTGATCACCTCCACCGGTTGGACTTCTTGCAAGTATCAAACCCAATTTTGTTTGGACAAGTTGCTGCAAACAAAATGTGGCATATTGGATTTGTGTAAGACAAAATGTTATTAAACAAAGAAAATTGCAGAAAAATGAAATATTGCAGCAAGATGAAATAGCATGATTACACGTGATCACGTTTTGACCTCTTGGTTCCACTTCCTAGACTTCTATCAAAACCAATATGAGATTTTGTTTTAGCAACTTGCTACAAACAAAGGATGGTTAAGACAAAATGGTCATGGAAAAAGAAAAAAAAAAAGAAAATGAAACAAAGAGAAGATGCACTGGCAAGTAAAAAGACAATATGCACTTCTCTCTATGTATATATTCTGAGCACACAAATGCATGCACACACACGGATGAAAGGGAGAAGCTACTAGCTATCCATTAATAGTATAAGGGGACTTCACTATTTACAGAAATGAGAAACCATTTTCCAGTAACCAACCTTAATCTATATATGACACACAATGAATAAAAAATAAAAATAAAAACCTACTGAAAAACAACAATCAAGGTATGGTAATGATTGGCTTACCTTATCAAGTTTAAAAAATCTTATATGGCTCTCTGAAGATATTTATCACAGTCATCAAAAAAGAAACCAATACCTCTAAAATCAAAAGTAAAGTTCAAGAAATAAAGATATATCTCAGAAAAATGAAATAAAGAAAAAATCAACCATAGACCCATTCATCAGATCAACAAACCAAACCCTAGACCCGCCCATTCATCAAATCAACAAACCAAACCTAAACCCATTCATAAATCAACCATAGACAATCAAAGAAATGCCCAAATATTAATAAGATCCAAGACTAAATTAGCTAAAACAAGAAAATTAAAGAACCCATAGAACTTAGTCAGAATGATGCGTGACACGATTGATCTAAGGGGAGAAAAAATAGGAAAATTTTGGATCAATCTAAGGTGATGAGTGAGTGGAGTACGCAGCTGAGGAAGATAACAAGAGAGAAGCTAATGGGGTTGTGAAATCGCAGCTAGGGCTTCATGAAGGGTAGGAGATACACCTAAGAGGAAATAAAGAGAGAGACTGAGAAGTGAGAATGAGAGACATATAGACGGAGGAATTAGTGAGACTCTGAGAGGGATCTAGCTGGGAGCTTGGTATCAAAGGACTTTTGTCTAAGTTAGAGGCCTGGGAAGATGGAGATCGAACAATTTGGGTTAAAGAGCAATGAAGAAGGACATGGAGAAGTCAGAGGGGCTTTGACCAAAACGGGAGTTAAGGTGCGATAACTTTTTTCATTAATGCTAGCGTGTTTTACCAAAATACAAAGACCCGCAAAATTGCCAAATTTTTTTTAACTCAACCAACACAACGGTTTTGCCTAAAACTATTGTGTTTAATAAATCAGGAAAACCATAAGAACAAAAACCGTGGCATATTATCACTTCATATAACGGTTTACAAAAAAGCATTGTGTGGTAAATTAAGATAACGGACAAAACAAGAACCGTTGTCTATTGACCGATGTCTATTTACGATTTTGTAGTGGTGTTGGGGAGAGATCTGGTGTGTGTGGCTGGAAGAAAGAGATGAGGTTGGGGAGAGATTGTTGTGTACGGGGAGAAAGAAATGAGAATGAAGAAGAAGAAGTCACGGAAGGAAAAAGGAAAGAACGGAAAGAAAGGAAAGAAAAGAAAAGGAATAAAAGGAAAGAAAAAAAAAAAAAAGGGTTTAGGATTGATTGGGGTTTGGGGCCTTTGGGCAATTAGAAAGAAAAAAAGATTTGGGCTTTCATTTGGGGTTTGGTTTGGCTCTTTTGGGGTTTCGTTTAGTTGTTTTTAAACTCTAAACCCTAATACATCTTATTGAATACTTATTTAATTCATGATTTAATATTATAATATAAATAAATTTGAGGTGTTATTTATATAATTATTAATTAGTGACTCATTTTTGTAACAGTATTTGCCTCCAGCGCACATTATATTTACCTTATATCATATAAAACCTACTATATAATTTGATTTCTTTAATGTTTTTTAATAATATAGTAGATAATATATTAAATAAACATTTAGTCAAGTTTCATTCAAAATTTCCGTCATTTTTGTTTAATTATTCGAAATCGAAATTTCTATGAAAATTTCCGTCGAAATTTCTTCGAAACCAAAATTTTACTCCTTAAACCCAATTAAGAAAATATTTACTAAATATAACTAAAGGAGGAACGTTGGTTTGAGGATGGGAAACCTAACCTATCCGAAACCCTTTCTTCGCATCCCAAATTCAAGTGAAAATTAGAACGATGAGAAATTTTGATGAACTTCTTACAATGGCTGACGCATAGAACCCTATGATTTTGGATTGCAACCCCTTCACCATGTACACCTGTGTTGCAGCTGGGTTCTGTATGTTTAAATATTTGGGAATGAAATCTTTCACTGGAATTGGGCAAAGGTGGGAGAAGATTAATGGGTGATATTGTTACCATGGATGAAATCGGTGCCACCGCCATGGAATTTGAGAAAATTCCTCTCCATTATTTAGGTTGGCTTGTTGACACAAAGTTTGTCGATTGGGAATATGTTGTGGCCATCACCGTTAGAATGAAGTGGATTTATTGATATGGTTTGTTTACCATGCTTAGTGATCCCAAGCCATCATGTTCGTATGTAATTGATTTTTATTTTTTTCTTTAGTTAAATAATGCACGAACATGGTGATGTACTCAGATATCACCCGCATTGCAACACAATTAGACAGAGGTAGTTTTTGGCAGCACCTTTACATGTCAGAAGTAATGGATGATTTCTGAATTTCCTTTGTGTTAGTGATTTGAGGCAATTGGATGGTTTCTGAATCTCCTTTGTGCAAAACCTTTGTATAATATCGACCATATTGTGTATGTGGAGAAGCAATCTGATTTTGGTGTAATTGAATAAGCGTGGGAGGCATGATACTCTGCTACCTAATACTAATATAGGGGCGTGTCCTCAACTCACTTTAATTTGGTTTGGATATGTTCACTTTTTTTTAACCAAGGTTGGCTGGAAGCAAACTTTGGTCTGTTTGTATGTGAGTGCGGGGCGTGCCACTGTCAAGCCAAGTTTTGGCTCAATCGGAATGAGAATGTGATTGGGTTGAGTGATTGCACCTTAAACTGATTCTATCAAACGATTGATCGGTCGAGCTAGGAACCGCTATCGGCCTAGGTTCTTTTCTACTTTGGGAACAAGGCTTTGTAACAAACAATCAAAGAAGATGGATCGAATTGAGAACGCAAATAAGGCTCTTGCAGGAAAATAAAGTGCATCAAATCAAAGAGAATTGAAAAACAATAACGTAAATCAAAGAAACTTGAAAGTAGAGTGCGGAAAATATAAAGGCAATTGTATTGAAATTGAATTAAAGAGCAACAAAGAAAAACTAGAGTATTTGAAAGTAAATGGACAAGAAAACTAAATCGATACTAAGGCCTTGTAAAGGCTTAGTAGAGCAAAAAACTAAAACAAAGACTATGGGGGATTAAATTAGGTAGACAGGTGTCTGAGTGTGTTAAATGTTGAATGTCTGAGTGTGTGTCCTCTCTCTTGGGTGCTTGTATTTATATGGGTTAGCATAACAATTGGTCATTACTTGGCCCAGAATTCCCTCTAGACTTCTTGTATAGATAGGATTTGAACTCTCTTGAATTTAAGATTTCGACCAGATTTTTCCTTGATAACCATGTGATCTTCAGCATTGATATATTACTGATCGGAATCCTTTCTAAACTTAGACTCTTTACTTGAACATCTTGGCTTCTTGATTCAATCGGGATACTTGGTCTCCAAGACTTTCCGAATTCCTTCCTTGGTTGGATTTTGATTGATCTTGCATTCAATTTCATCAAGGAAAATCTTTAATTTGGATTCAGGCTCTTCTTTGGGTGGAATTCTAGCTCAAGTTGAACTTCTTGGTGGATGAGAAATCTTTGTGTAACTCGGGTAGAGCCATTATTGACTAAGAAATTTCCATTCATGAGCTTTAGAATTTTCCAGACTAGAAGGGCACTTGATAAAATCAATAAAATCTCAACCCAAAATGCTAGAAAAATTATAAGGTTGTCGCCCTTTAAAAAAAAAAACACGAGAAAGAGATGACCCAGCCTCAAAATAGGCTGGAATCATTCTTCTATTCGATACAAAATAATAAATTGGGTCTCTTAACAAATTATAAATAAAATATTTTAGCCTTTCCGCACCCAAGTTGGGCCACTTTCATAATTATCACCATCACCATAATCCGACCTCCAATATGTCTTTTTGGTCGATCACATTTAGGCATTTTTCTCCCAGCCTCATATAGGCCTTTCCTCCCGACCTCATTTAGGCTTTTTAATCCGGCCTCATATAAGCATTTCCTCATGGTGGGAGGTTGGGCGAACAACATTTTTTATACCATGGGTGAGGGAGCCCGGATAGATTTTAATTGATCATTTTTACCATAACCATAAGGTTGGGCGATCAACATAGTTATTATTTGGGTGAAATCAACATATAAAAGATCGGGAGATCAAAACATAAAAATAGATAAAAAAAGTCACCTGTGCTAGGTTGAAGGTAATTTGAGTGTGAAAAATGATGGAGAGCTTGGATGGATGGAGATGATGGGAAAAGCAATTTGGGCCAATTAAAGAATACTTTGATAGAAAAAGTAAGAAGAGAAATCAGACAAAATAGGAAGAAGGAGGCTAGACAAAATTAGAAGAAAGTGGCCGAACAAAATAAAAAGAAGGAGACCGGACAAAATAAGAAGAAAGAGGCCGGACAAAATTTATAGACTTTGGATGGCCATCTATCATGTCTCTTTTTCAAAATAAGTCGGGCCCTTTTATATTTGATCATGCAAATTTCATGATCTAAAGATATAACATACCCGGCCTCAAGTTAGGCCGAAATTATTTTCCTCACTTATAATAGTGCGACCTCAAGGATTAATGTTAAATTAGGCCGACTCTCTCTACTTTGATAACGATTCCGATAAAAAAGTCAATCGGAATTTATTTGAGTTAAAGTTGATCAGAAGGAATTTTAACCAATCCGATTGAAATTATAAAAGTCGATCATAATTATTTCAACAAAGTCGGCCGATATTTCAAAAATTGATCGGAACAAAATAAAGTCAATTGACTCAAAATCGATCGAAATTTATTTCTATCGGGCCGCTTATCTCTTTTAAATGTTGATTTAAATTTATTTGATACTCAAGACATTAAGTAAAATAAATTCGATCAGAAGAAAATTTCTACCAAGTCGATCGAAATAAATCATATAGGACTAATATTGGTAAAGTCAATCGAAATGTTTCTATTAATTAGGCCGTTTGTCTCTATGTACCCGCCTAACAATTTATTTATTTGCCCTTTTCTTTGATCTGACATTTTAATCAGACTCCGACCAACATTTCAGCTTGATCACCTGAAAATAGCGCGACCAAGAATTTGCAAGTTTGATTGGACCCATTTATTAGAAAAGCCTTAATCCATGCTGACAACAAGTGTTGAAATTGCCCATCTTATAAGTGTTTCTGATTAAATGGATGGCAAGGCTTAATTTAAACATGCACACATATATATATATAGATTTACTACAGCTTCTACGCCTATATTAAGTTGTCTAATTTTAAGACCTTGGCTTGAATAAACTACTACACTTCTCATTTTCTTCTTATATACATATAAAGCTGCCGACAACATTTGATTGTGCTTCTCTATCTCCTTTGTATATACCAAGCTGCCTGACAACATTCATGTACCTCTCTTCTTTTCTCTCAACCAACGTACCAAGCTATGTCTATATATATATAGAGAGGAGTGCTCTAAAACTAACTAGTTAGCAAGTTAATACAAACCAAACTATGTTTTTAGAACCACCACATAACTAATCTCATAATCCGAACCGTCAATTATTTAGGCCATACTTCAAAGATCATCATTGCAAAAAATCAACTAAATCAAAAATCATTTGGTCATCTAATTGAGATCAAATAAATATACGATCAGTGTTTCGATAAAAGCATTTAAATAGTTTTTGTTATAATCAAATGACTAAATGACTTCCGATTTTGGAGAGTTTTTACAAGGATGATCTTTGAAGTATGACCTAAAAAATAGACGGTTCAGATTTTGAGTTACATTGTGCGGTGGGCCCAACAAGGTAGTTAGTTTTGTATTAACTTACTAACCAGTTAGTTTTAGAGCATTCTTGTATATATATATTATATGTGAATTTCTTTCACCTAATATAACTAACCATTCGTAATATGTAACGCCCCGAACCTCGGGCCCATAAAAATACTGAACATCAAACTTTTAAATCTGTTTTCTCTTTCTTTTGAGTCATGCACAACAACGTAAGTAAATAAATACGTTTAATAAATCAGAATGTGAGCCCAAAAACATTTATATAAAATCACTGTATAAAAACAATCACATAAATCAAAATGGATCCCACTGCCTTGTCTTCTCCTCACTGCTTCCTCAACCTGCTTAACCTACAAAACAACAACCACACTGCACCATATCCATGGTACACCGGGTCATTCAAACAAATAACTCGGTAAGCTCACTAGAGCTTGTATGAGTGAAATGACGAGATAATAATTATCCTCAATAATATCCTCAAGTTCCATACTTAATAATAATCCACAATAATATCCATAAATATTCAATCACATAATAATTTCATCACCAATGATCCAAGCATCAAGATAAATCATAAATCCTCGTAATCAAATCAAATCTCACCAATAATAATATTAATCATTCCATCATTCTGGCCAATCAATTTCCTAATCATCAAGTATTAACCTCAACCTCAAACTCAAACATTCACCTCCTAACCCATACCTCAAAGCATAGTCAACATCATTTCCATTCTCAAGGATTCTAGCCAAATCAATTCCTAACAAACAAAAGCACACAAGAAAACTAGCAAACAGTTAATCTAACTAATTTCACTCACAATTTAACCACGCGAAAAGACTGAAATGCCCTTCTTGGCTCCTTTGCTCGGATCTCAAATCCGGCAGCATAACGACATCAGGAAAGAGATTTCCCGAGCCCGTGTACCACAAGCTTCGGGTGACTGGCCAGAGGCCAAAAATCAACAATTCCAGCCACCGGTACGGCCAAACGCGGCGGGACCCGCGGTGGTTCGTGGTGGTCAACCTGCACGATTTTCAAAACTTAAAATCAACTTAAACGAATCACACAGGCACGAAGGAGACGTCGAGAGGATCAATTTTTATACCTGGGTCGACTGCCAAAACTCGCCGAAAATGGCCGAAATCGGCGGCGGAAGTCGGCAGCTGACTTGGCTTCTCGAGCTCATTGCTCCGTCGTGGAGCCTCATATGGACGAACGAAGACCATGGCTAGACTCACCATGACGAGGGGAACAAAGCCCAGTAGGTCCGTCCATCCAATTTCTGCCGAAACAGTGAAATCGCGGTGGTGCAGCCGCAACCTTTGTGGCGTCGAATCGCCGTTGTGGAGCGTTACCGGCGTGAAGGAAGGGCATGGGAAGACTCGCCGTGGCCTGGGGAAGAGAACCCAGGTGGTCCGGTGCCGCAACTCCGTCGGAAAACGCAGATCGCCGGCGATAGCATCTTCTCTGTCTTCACGTCGATTCGTCGCGATGGTGGCTCAGGTGGGTGATCGGCGGCCAGGGGGAGGGTGGCAAGCACGGTGGGCCAAACACCCAGTCTAGCCGCCGCCGGACGCGCCGCCACGAGCCGGCGACAGAGGCGGCGAGGGTGAGGGGCGACAGAGACGCGGGAGAGAGAGAGAGAGAGAGAGAGAGAGAGAGAGAGAGAGAGAGAGAGAGAGAGAGAATCAACGGGGAGAGAGGAGAAAGAATCCCCTAAAAAAAAATCTGGTTTTTGGGTTTTAAAACCCCTTTTGTAAAATTTACAAGTTTGCCATTTACTTCAAATGCTCGTAACTTTCAAACCGTAACTCCGATCGACGCGTGCTTCGTTTATACGAACTCGTGAAATCGAAACCTTTCCAACGGTCCCAAAGTCAAAACCAAAAACTCAATAGAATAAAAAGTCATCTTTGGGTCAAGCCCAAATTTAAAACAAATATAATTAAAATTAAATTGAAACTTTTTTAAATTCCAAAATCCTTAAAATAAATTCTCAAAATATTTAGGATAAATCCTTGAAAAATACGGGGTCTCACATAATATACTTCTAAACCCATTTTTCTCTCAAATGTCGATATCACTCATTCAACCTCTTTTTTTTTATATGTCAATCGAGAAATGGGTCTCGAAAAATTATTGGGTGTATCTGATACACCAAAACGTGGTATAATCAATCTAACATGTAAGAGTATTATTAAATGATATATTTATATTAGTAGGGTATTATATTAATAACATCCACTTATATTATGACACTCTAGATTGGTTACACCACGTGTCAATGTATTGGCTATATAGAATAATTTATCATGTGTCTCAGCACTATTTGAGACCCAAAATGAGTTTTGGGTCACAAAATTTGGGTCTCCCTATACTTAGGCCTTCCACTATGCTACTTGAAAATGTGATCTAAAATGGCTCACACCCAAGCACTATGAGCCGAAAAATGTGATTCAAAAGAGAGTGTAACCCAAAGTGTAACCTAAATCCAGGTCTCAGTGTGAGCCAAAATAGCTATGACCCAAATGCAAAAGAGGCTCACCCACGTGATGTTTGCAGGAGGAGAGAAAGTGAAGCACAGCCTAAAAGCAAGCGGACCCCGCCTGCAATTCTTGTTGGCTACTGCAAGCTGTGACGCGCTTGGGATACGTGCTAGTCACCAACGGTCCAGATTAAATGACCGTTGGTGATCAATGGCTGCCATGTTTTGTCTGTTAGTCCTTTTTTTTTTATTTTTTTATGGGTCGATTTGAAATAAAAGGTCTGCATTAATGGACCGTTAATAATCAACAGTCCAGATCGCCTAACCTTTTTTTTTTTTATACAAATAATTAATAAATCATTAAAAATTGAAATAGTACCAGAAAAATTGCCAAAGAATTTCAGACAATTTTTTTAAAATTCCCCAAACCCTCCAACAGCTATATTCTCAAATGGGTCTATATATGCTATACAACACCTATAGTTTTTGAAAGTTTGTATTAAGTGATTTATCTACCTAATCAACTTGATTAAAACCTCAGTCAGTAATCGAACCCCAATTTTTGTTTATGTGATGACTCAGGGACTAATCAAACTGACAAAAATCTGAAGACAAAGGGACAATAATCTTAAGACACAAATTGACACTTGTAAATCAAAATGCAACTTTTGTAAACAACACAAATCAAACACACCAAAGGATCAAGTGATAACCTATACACTCAGATACCTGTTCATAAATATAAAAGGGATTAAAGCCTGGGTTGAAATGGTATTAGAGCCAAGAAAAGGTAGTTGTTAATCATAGTCCCTGTGACATAGGAGTGGTCCTAATCCACCGATTACAAACATTGATCGACAACACTTTGCTCTTTTAATTCTAGCTTGATTGTTTTACTTACTAGTCGCAGTGGGTGGGAGTCCGTTTAGCTGAGGTAAGGCGTTGAGGACGTCGATCACTATTGTTCCTGTTGACATTTCATAAAAAATCAATCTGTTTTAAAATGGAAAATTTGTTTAGATCACTGTCTCATAAGTCTGATGGATCTGGATCCAGTGAAAGTCATGAGGATAAAAAATACTGAAGAAGTAGTAATGAAAGACTATGAAAAACATTTACAGAACTGGAAAATCCCTAAAGTTCCAATTTGTGATATTTATAGAAAAGGATCATTTTCTTTCAAAAGAGATGATGTTATTAAAACTTGTGAAAAAACTGTTGCTATTTATGACGCTCATGAAAATTTTCAGTTGTTTTCACCAGAAATGCTTAAGGAGCATAAAAAAAGAGATTTTAAATATCTACATATATGGTTAGTACAGGTTGATGTAAAACCTTTAACAAGAACTGGACTTAAGACTTCTGTTCTTATTTGTGTTATAAACTGTAGACACAATATGTTTTCAGATTCCCTCTTAGGGGTAGTCGAATCTTCTCTATGCAATGGGCCAGTTTTCTTTAATTGTTTCCCAAATTTCTCAATATCTCTTGCAGATGAAGGAGCCTTAAAGGCTTTAACTTTGAATATCCAAACCCAAGGATTTGATATGATTCCAGGTTCACAGAATATGGCGATAGTTTATCGGATTTACTACAAGGCCATGAATACTTTGTGCCCCGAAGCTCATAACCTAGAATCTAAAGGTAAGACCACATTGTTTCAGGCAAACTTAGGAAAGGCTAATGTAGTTGTGCCTAAAACCATTATGTGGAGTGAAATTTGCCTCCCTGAAAGATGGACACTTTAGAACCAAGTGCCCATTCGACCTTTAGAAAACCAAGATGTCGAACAAATCATAGAACACCAGGATGGTGATGTTGAAATTAGGTTTTCCTCTAATAGGTCAACAAGAATTGGAAGAACAAGTATCAGCACACGTGGTGAGTCTTCTAGACCCACTAGTGCTAGAAATTCCTTTCTGGCAGAAACAGAACATAATAAAATAATCATGGGGAGAGTAACACAGTCAGAAAACCAGGTTAACTAACCATGGTATAGAGTGGAGACACCTAAGTCTGAAAATACAGAAATTCGCCCAAACCAAGTCAGGAGACCTCAATCTCCAACTTTCTCAGACATAAAAGGAGATCTCTATGTTAATGTTTTACAAATAGAAAACCCATTTGAAATTGACCATGAACTCTTACGGCAAGAATTTATGAGTCAAATGAATACTTCTAAAAGAGAATGGTTTGAGCAAACCTTTTGCCCAGCACAAAAAGAAGTTTTACATAGAGCCTACAATGCTAATATAACAAGACACAGGAGGCATATAGCTTTCTTTGTTTGGTTCGAAGGATTCGCCAGAAGAAACAAGTTAGAAGAATATGAGAAAGTTATTAATACTTTAGAAAGTCCCTTCAAAAATTACATGACAAAAAAGGGAAAAATGGTAAAGTCAATACTCCCACCAGCAGAAGCCTTAGATGTTAATCGAGGAACAGCTTCTCCATTTAAAGTTGACCAATTGTCAAGAGTTGACAAAGTTACTACAGAACATTTGGGGAATGTTCTGTCTTAAGGAAATTACACTAATTTGTATCTACAATCCTTAGGAGCCCAAACCTCCAGGATAGAAAATTCAATTAAAAGATTAAACCCCAAAGAAATTACGTTCAAGGCAGAAAGTTCAAAATCCCTTAACCAACCCTAGGGAGTAATGTTTAAACCACCACCTAAATTAGAAAATTAAAAAATGAAAGAACCAATCACAATCACTCAACAAAAGGATGTGATGGAAGAAATATTAGAAAGATTGTCTAAATTAGACATAAAGAAAGGTCCAGTTGTTAATGTCTTATCTAAAGAAGACTCAGAAATAGAAGACTTACAACAAGTCTTCTTAAACCAACCAGAAGAATTTCATCCCCAAGTAAACAAAATTTCTTTTAAAAGAAACCCAATACCTATGGCCCATACCAGGAATTATTATCACAGGCTAACACCTGTTGATATGGGATTCGAAGAAAAATTTCACTATGACACAGCAAGATTTGACGCTGGGTCTATAGTTTAATGGAATATTGATGGTCAGACTGAATACCAAATAGTTGATACTATTAGACATATGTTGATGTATGCTACAGCAGGAAAAGCTGCAGGAAACTCAGACAGCCAAGTGGCATCAGCTATCGTCACATGATTCTCAGGTCAATTAAGAGGATGGTGGGATTTCTTAAAAGAAGAAACTAGAAACGAAATCCTTTATGCAACAAAAAGGATCATAAAAACAGAACATGGAATGGAGGTAGAAGGTCAAAAGGAGGATGGGGTAAACACTTTGGTTTACACTATTACTCTTCATTTTGTAGGAACAATAGATCTGCAGCATGACAGGTCTAGAGAGGTTCTAATGAATCTAAAATGTTCTAGTTTGTCCCAATTCAGATGGTACAAAGACGTTTTTCTTGCCAAAGTCTTTACCAGAGACGATTGCCATCAAGAATTTTGGAAAGAAAAATTTGCTTATGGCCTTCCCCCATTATTTGCTGAAAAGGTTAGAAGCAGGCTTAAAACAAAGAATAAAGGAAGAATTCCTTATGGGCATATTACTTTTGGAGGCTTAATATCTGAAATTTGTGCTGAAGGTCTAGCCTTATGTACAGACATGAAGTTAAAAAAACAGTTAAAAAAAGAAAAATCCTCTAGAGGAAAGGAAATGAGAGATTTCTGTGAGCAGTTTGGATTTTCCAAATTACCAAAAACTTTAAAAAGAAAAACTAAATCATGAGGTAAAACCTATAGAAGATACCCAAGGCATAAGCAAGCCTGGAAAGATGATCTTAAAGATGACACATTTCTTAAAAGAAAGATAAGATTTTCAAAAAATAAATCTAAAAAATTTAAAGACAGAAAACCACTAATTTGTTTTAAATGCGGAAAAGTTGGGCATTATAAGAATGACTGCATGATTAAAGACAAGATTGGCACCCTCCAAATAGACAAAGATCTAAAAGATGGACTTCTTAGTATTCTCCTCAATTCAGAAGACTCCTCGAGCGAGGAAGTTCTTGGCTTAGAAGACAATAAGTTCAGACAATCAAGATTTAGAAACAGATTGCATCTGTAAAAGGTCAAGAGTATGGAGGTAAGCGTTTTAACTAGTCAAGACAACCTTCTCCTAGACCTTATTGATAAAATAGAAGATCCTGCCCAAAAAAGAATTGCCTTAGAACAATATCTAAGAATGATAAAAGAACCACAGAGAAAAAAGGAAAATGTCTTTACTTCTCCTATTGAACCATACAATTTCCAAAGCATTTTAGAAAGATTAAGTGGTTCCAAAAACAGAGTCAGTCAAGAAACAACAATCCCGAATCTAAAGAGGGAAATGCAGCAGGTTAAAGAGGAAATCAAAGATCTAAAAGGAAGAGTCAATGCCCTGGAGTTGTCCAAACTCTCAGAACACTTTGAAGAACAAGGATTTGAAGATGAATTCTCTGAAGAGATAGAACGAATCAAAGGGAAAGGGGTAAGAGATTCTGACTTAGAAAATGAAGGCATGACTAGCCTAAATTATATCAACCAAATTGATAAGGTCTTTTCCCAAAGATGGTTTGTTGAAATAAATATTTTGATAAACCAAAATTATGAATTTTCAACCATAGCCTTAATGGACTCAGGAGCAGATTTGAACTGCTTAAAAGAAGGCTTAGTTCCAACTAAATATTTCTCGAAGACTACCCAAACCTTAAATGCAGCCAATGGGAAAAAGATGCAGATAGATTATAAGTTGTCAAATGCAGCAGTTTGCAATGGTGGGATTTGCCTAGAAACACCCTTTCTGATGTTAAGAGACCTTTCACAAAACTGTATTCTTGGCACTCCTTTTCTAAATATGCTCTATCCTATGCAGGTTACAAAAGCAGGAATTGAAGCTTCAATTAAAGGTTCCATTATAAAATTTCGATTTATCCAGGAACCCCATGTTAAATATATCAATGTCATCAAAGACAAGATCAAAGGAAAAGAAAGGTTTCTCTTTTCCTTAAAAGAAGAAGTCCAGTATAAACATACTGAACAAATTCTTAATACTTCTCAAGCCCAGAATCAGGTAAAAACAATTGAAGAAACCCTAAAAAGAGAAGTTTGTGCTGGTTTACCTAATGCTTTTTGGAACAGAAAAAGGCACATAGTTACATTGCCTTATGAGCCAGATTTTAAGGAATCTCATATTCCTACTAAAGCAAGGCCCATACAAATGAATAGCACCCATTTGGAGTTATGTAAAACAGAGATAAATGATCTCATAAAGAAAGGGCTAATCAGGAAGAGTTCTTCCCCTTGGAGTTGTCATGCCTTCTATGTTGAAAAGGCCGCAGAAATCGAAAGAGGAATCCCCCGGTTAGTAATCAATTACAAGCCTCTTAACAAAGTCCTTAGGTGGATCAGGTATCCTTTACCAAATAAGAGAGACTTATTAAGTAGGTTATGTAATTCTACAATTTTTTCAAAGTTTGATATGAAATCTGGATACTGGCAAATTCAGATTAAAGATGAGGAAAGATACAAAACTGCCTTCATAGTTCCTTTTGGACATTACGAATGGAATGTAATGTACGTCATTTGGGCTAAAAAATGCACCATCATAATTCCAAAATATTATGAATGAAATTTTTAACCCTTACTCCTCATTCACTATTGTTTACATTGATGATGTTTTGGTCTACTCAAATTCTTTTGAACTGCATATTAAACATTTGAAAATATTCCAAAGAATTATTATAGATGCTGGTCTTGTGATCTCTGCCAAGAAAATGGAGATTTTTCAGGTAAAGATTAGGTTCTTAGGCCATAATATCTTTCATGGCATTATAATTCCAATTGACAAGGCAATTGTTTTTGTGGAAAAATTCCCTGATGAGCTTAAAGAGAAAACTCAACTCCAAAGATTCTTAGGAAGCCTGAATTATATAGCAGACTTCTACCAAAACTTGGCTAAAGACAGCAAGTTGCTACACCAAAGACTGAAGAAAAATCCTTTACCATGGTCACAAGAGCACACAATGGCAGTTAGAAGGCTTAAAGCCAAAGCCAAGGAACTTCCATACCTCTCCATACCTATCCCTGAAGCTTTTAAAGTAGTAGAAACCGATGCATCATAACAAGGGTATGGTGAAGTCCTTAAAGAAAGGATTAATGGTAAGGAACAACTGGTAAGATTTACTTCTGGTAATTGGAAGCAGGCTCAGCAAAATTACTCAACAATTAAGAAAGAAATCCTTGCTATTGTCCTTTGTGTAACTAAATTTGAAAGTGACCTCTTAAATCAACCATTCTTAATAAGGGTAGATTGTAAGACAGCTAAAGATGTTTTAACTAAGGATGTTAAAAATATAGATTCTAAACAAATCTTTGCTAGATGGCAGGCCATATTATCTGCTTTTGACTTCCAAATTGAATATATAAAAGGAAAAAATAATTCTCTCCCAGACTTTCTGACTCGTACATTTTTACAGGGGAAGGATGAGAAGAATACCACTACCATCACAACACCGCAACAACCAATTCAGGGGCAACAGGGGTCCCTTAGAAAGAAAAGATAAACAAGTTGCAAAAGAAGAGGAACCTAAAAGGTCTCTTTACCTTCCTTCAATGGAAATCCCCCTTGGACCCATTGAAGATATTCATGCAGAATCAAATCCAGCTGAAGTAGCTAGAATCAAATCCCCCATTGGCCATTTGCACCATAAATTCGAGGGTAAAAATCATTTCTACTATGAATCCATCTTAATTGAGACTGGATCGGTTAAAATAACCCACAATTATATAAATTATTCTACAAGAGTCATCGGATTCTCCCAGATGTACATCTTAAAAGTGCTTTCCTGGAAAGATTGGGGTTCCAACCCAATGTCTAGAAACCCAAAAATATTTCCAAATTTTTACAGTTATTTGATTACCAGTATGCATGGGAAAGTACTTTGTGCATTCAAAATGAAATCTTTTCGCATTCTTGGTTTTTTAACTTTTAGATCAGAGAAAAGACCCATCTTCCAAACTGGTTTAAAGCTTGGTTTCTTATCTGGGGTCCTTCTGAGGATATCCTTCCATTTGAATTAAAAGATTCTTTTTGCAGATTTAGAACCTCTAACTTTGATCTTGCAGGTTATTAGGAGACTCTGTTATGGTTCTTCTATCTCTATGATTTAATCTGGATCCTAAAATGGGTCTATGACATTTCCCCTCCTGATAAGGATGACAACATTTATATCCCCAATTTAAGAAGACAAATTCTTGTAAAATGGTGGGATAAATTCCATTTTAACCATCTTCTCCCTCCCAGATTCAAAATAAAATCTGTGGATGACATTATCAATCCTGCAAAGACTTCTTCTTCACAACCACAAAGGAGCTTCTCTCCCTACCTTGAAGGATTAGTCTCTCATTTAAAAGCAACTAAATCAGCTGATCCATCCCACTCGTCTGCAGATCTCAAACAGCATCTGCTTGAAGCTTTTGACGAAGTGGATAAAATGTCTGCCTCTAGCACAGATGATGACAACCACCTTAACAATGAAGATGACTGTGAAGAAATATTTCCAATTTTGCATCATTAAGTGGACCCCTCCACTTTCCTAAAAGAAGGTTGGATGCATAGTTGGATGTGTTTAAGTCACGGGACTCTACCACTTTCAAAATAAGCTGAGGTGCCCTTTAATATTCACTAAAAGTAAGTGCAATCAACTTTAGGTGGATACCAAACATTATCTTGTCTCCCACCATTATGGTTGGTGACTTTTCTCTTTCGGTGGAGCTTTGGATATATCATCTCCCCCTTCCCTATATAAGGAAGGCTCATTAGTCTAAAACAGGCATCGAAAAATACTCCAAGTTTTAAGTTTTCTCCAAGTTTTAAGTTTTAAGCTTTGTTCAGAGCCAAGAGTTAGAAACTCTGTCTCTTTTTTTTCTGAGGGTTTGTGTGCTACTGCTTGTACTACTATTTGTAAGCATAAAACTGTTTGGAGGATCCCTGTTCTAAACATATGAATTTGTAAGTTGTAATGCTTTCTTTCATAAGTCCTGTGTGTAATAACTTTGTGATTTATCTTTGTATCTTTCAATTCCTATTGGTTTGTTTGTTGATCTGTTATATTGTATCCTTACCTGTTCATAAATATAAAAGGGATTAAAGCTTGGTAATATATATACTTCTAAACCCATTTTTCTCTCAAATGTCGATATCACTCATTCAACTTTTTTTTTTCTTATATGTCAATCGAGAAATGGGTCTCGAAAATTATTGGGTGTATTTGATACACCAAAACGTGATATAATCAATCTAACATGTAAGTGTATTATTAAATAATATATTTATATTAGTAGGGTATAATATTAATAACATTCACTCATATTATGACACATTAGATTGGTTACACCACGTGTCAATGTATTAGATATACAGAATAATTTCTCATGGGTCTCAGCACTATTTGAGACCAAAAATGAGTTTTGGGTCACAAAATTTGGGTCTCCCTATACTTAGGCCTTCCACTATGCTTCTTGAAAATGTGACCTAAAATGGCTCCCACCCAAGCACTATGAGCCGGAAAATGTGACTCAAAAGAGAGTGTAACCCAAAGTGTAACCTAAATTCGGGTCTCAGTGTGAGCCAAAATAGCTATGACCCAAATGCAAAAGAGGCTCACCCACGTGATGTTTGCAGGAGGAGAGAAAGTGAATCACAGCCTAAAAGCAAGTAGACCCCGCCTGCAATTCTTGTTGGCTACTGCAAGCTGTGACATGCCTGGGATACGTGCTAGTCACCAACAGTCCATATTAAATAACCGTTGGTGATCAATGGATGCCATGTTTTGTCTGTTAGTCCTTTTTTTTTTTTTTAATGGGTCGGTTTGAAATAAAAGGTCTGCATTAATGGACCGTTGATAATCAACAGTCCAAATCGCCTAACCTTTTTTTTTTATTTTTTTTTTATATACAAATAATTTATAAATCATTTAAAATTGAAATAGTACCAGAAAAATTGCTAAAGAATTTCAGACAATTTTTAAAAAATTCCCCAAACCCTCCAACAGCTATATTCTCAAATGGGTCTATATATGCTATACAACACCTATAGTTTTTGAAAGTTTGTATTAGGTGATTTATCTACCTAATCAACTTTATTAAAATCTTAGTCAGTAATCGAACCCCAATTTTTGTTTATGTGATGACTGAGGGACTAATCAAACAGACAAAATCTGAAGACACAAAGACAATAATCTGAAGACACAGATTGACACTTGTAAATCAAAATGCAACTTTTGTAAACAACACAAATCAAACATACCAAAGGATCAAGTGACAACCTATACACTCAGAGAACTCATCATAGTAGGCATCCCAGTGTTATCCACAACTATAGTGGTGTGTGATTAACTAAACAGTTCCATATGACATATAGCAATATCAAGCATATAAATTCAATGCAGATTTTTGTTTAAAAGTTGAGTGAGTCAATAAACATAACAACACAAAATGGAGACAAAGACACAGAAGATGTTCACCTAGAAAAACCACAAAGGGTAAAAACTGGGGGTCTTTTTCAACTGACTGGGCAATCCACTATATAGGAAGTTCAATACAAAGACAACAAACAACACACAAGCTCAATCACTAAGTCCTAAACTAAGTGGCAGCTTCTTACTCCTTTGTGCAACTTCAAAGAGCTAGGTGATTGTCAATCATGGGGAAGGCAGCTCAAACTCCAAGCTAATCAACTCATGGCACCGATCCACACCCAGCACAGCGGATTCTTCAATGTATGATCATGAAATGCATATTTGGATTCTTTAAAAATCAGTCTTCTCAAGCAAAAAAACATGAAAAAAACTAATGGAAAATCCTTGATCTAAAATCTAAATGATAGCGTTTATGAATATGTGAAAAGCTTTAGACTACACTCAAACATATTCAGATTTTAGAGGGTGAAAAATAAGTTAAGAAAATTGTTTTAGTTTTTCAAAATCAAAAGCATTTTCTTACTTGAAAAGATAAGCATACACACCTAAAAAGCCCAAGCTCTCACGCAGCAAGAATACCCAGATGAAAATTCACGTCACACCAAGAAGACCCAGACCAATGATGCCAAAATACTCACGACGCACACACCCATTGTCTGCCCGTGCCACGTAGAAGCTGAATAGTGGCTGTCCACAAGAGACAAATGAAGACATATTCTTTTTGTCCAAGAAAGGAATCCTAATACAGTTGAAGATAAAGATGTAGAGCTGTAAATTCAATAATATCCTCATTTTGCAAAATTCATAAAATATGAAGAAGATGAATAGTGGTGTGAGAGGCGTGAAGATTTAGCTAAAAATAAAGAAACCCATGACCTGTACAGACTTAATCAGTGAACAACCAGATCATGTGCAGTGCACATGCTTGTTTAAAGAAAGAGAAATAAGCTTTAATTTGATTGGGCTTTAAGAGCCAAGTTACGAAATGGGCTGTTGAACTGTTAATAATTATTCAAGTGATAAAACTGCAAGTGCAGTACACGTGTGAAAAAAAAAATTGTTCTTATGATCAGTGAGTGACTAGTTAAATAGACACAAAACTGTTTTTCGTGAAATACATGAAGTGCATTATACCTTAGAGTCTTTTGCATTGCAACTTCATTCTTGATTTCTTCAACACAAGTGATCTTAACTTTAATTCTAGCCTAGAGCTTGTGAGTAAATAACTAAAAAATAAATACAATGATTTTGACAAGGAAAACCCAATTCAGAATCCTAGGAACTAACAATTTTTCATCACAAACTACAACCTTCGTTTATCAAATTTGCACAAAATTTGTTGTTCTTTGTCATGGCTCCTACAGAAAATGCTTGGGGGGTAACTAAAGATGAAGCCCTAGTGATGACATATTTAGAGACGTCTCCCGACGGTTGTCTTGGTGCTCAGGCAAGAGCCGCCATGCTTTGAGAATAAATTTATCAAATTTTCAAGCGTAACATGGGGGGTGAAACCATTCGTAAGGTTGGCGGCGTTAAAGCACGATTCAAATATATTGCACGTGATTGCAACAAATTTTATGCTTGCCTATTGGAGGCCGAGCGAATGCGCGCAAGTGGTGCAAATGATGTCAATGTGGTAAGTTTTTATGCATTTATGTATTTGTATGATTATTTTTTGTTTTATCAAATTATCAAGCATATTTATATATTTGTATGATTATTATTTGTTTGTTTATTTATCAAGCATATTTATATAATGATATTATTATTTTTTTGTTTTGTTTATTTATCAAGCATATTTATATATTTATATATTTGTATTATTATTTTTTGTTTTGTTTATAAATGAAGCATATTTATATAATGGTATATTATTTTTTGTTTTGTTTATTTATCAAGCATATTTATATATTTGTATTATTATTTTATTATTGTAGTTTACGCAAGTACTTGAAGCCTTTTGACACAAAACTGGATTCAAGTTTTCATAGGTGCACATTTGGGAACAAATAAAGGAAAATGCAAAGTACACTGTGGCTCATGCTCCTGTCCGGTTTAGTGATCTAGAGACCCCTGCCACTGACGATGTCGACTCTCCCGCCAATGATGATCCCGAGGATGACAATGCTGATCCAATCATACTACTTGGCGAGGAAGAAAACCCACCACCATTCCAACCAAGAGGTTCATCGCGACCAAGGCCACTAGAGAGAAACCATGCAAAACGGGCCAAGGCAGCTGAGCCCGTCTAAACTCATATGGTTGAGGCAGTTGATCATTATAATGAAAATTTAAGGATTTTCATACAAACGAAACTTGACAAAGAGCCTGCAAAGAGTGAAAGAGACGCTGCAAAGGAAGCAAGAGAGAGGGTGAGGATCGAGAGGCAGCTAGAATGAGAAGAACAAAATATTATGGGCCAAAATTTCTCCAAGATGAATGAGGGGAAACAAATGTATTGGGAGCAAAAGATGGCTGAAGTCATTGCAAAGAGGCAAATGCGTGCTACCCACACCTCGGAGTACATTCTATCTGGATACTACTCGAATCTTTTCAACCTCAATCAGTTAAACTAGGGATACCCGCCTAATAATTAGAATGAGACCTTGTATTATGTTTGCTCTTTAATTGTGTTTTTTATTTTAAATGTTAATCTTGTTTTAAGTCATGTTTGCTTTTTAATTGTATTTTCTAATTTGAATGTTAATCTTGTTTTAAGTCATTTTTGCTTTTTAATTGTATTCTTAATCTTGATTGCATTTCCAATAGCATTGGATTCCCACTTATTGCGGTACAACTCCAATTAATGCATGCATGCTGTACAGTAAATAAGACTGATGCATGCTACCATTACTGCATAACAGGCCTACTATTGAAC
Organism: Dryas drummondii; assembly: GCA_003254865.1. Taxonomy (NCBI): domain Eukaryota; kingdom Viridiplantae; phylum Streptophyta; class Magnoliopsida; order Rosales; family Rosaceae; genus Dryas; species Dryas drummondii. The sequence continues at coordinate 290,122 of QANW01008856.1, read as the reverse complement.
ACGACTACTCAATCAAACAACATGATCGAAATGACTACACCATCATAAAGCAAATGAATGTGGACCATTCAATCCTTATCTCAAATGCATGTGGTTTCATTATAAATACCACTATATTTACCATGTTACACTGAATCTTTTTTCAGGATAATTTCTCATTCCATAAATACTAAGGCCACGTTTGTTTCACCGTGCTAGCTAGTGTTTGCTAGGATTGTGTTAAATAACACCTTTATCCTGCGTTTGGGAACATACGAGATAAAGTTTAAGTGTGCTATGCAACACCGGTTTTCTTAAAACACATCACTATGCCTTCTTACATAACACTTTCGAAAAGGACCGTGCTATGTAAGCCCCTGACTATGCCTTCTTACTCAACAAGAGGAAGCCATCAAGGATAGGATCAAACATCTATGACCCTCTCAAACAACAAACTTTCATCACCAAGTTCCTGCAATTTGGGGCTTTTTGATTGGAGTACAACAGACCACATGAATCTACACCAATGGAAAGATCAGAAAGAGAGGAGCAAAGCCCAGTGAAAATCTTCGTCAATCGTCGTCAGAGTCGCCAGAGATCGGCAGAGGGAGGTCGCGGCTTTGGACCTTTGAAATGCCATCATTGGCGGATAAAGGGAGAGAAGATTGCGCAGAGAGAGAGAGGTTTTGGTTTTTTGTTTGAGAGAGAAAGAGAGAGAGAATAAGGAGATGAAGGATGGCCATCATCGGGGAGAGAAAAATATAGAGCAATGAGGGAAGGGGTGAGAGTGACGCTGGGAGAGTTTTTCTATTTTATTTTATATTTTGTTTTTTTTTAATTTTATTAATTTGATGCTTTTATAGTTTTATCCAAAAAAAAAGTGTTGCTTTGAAACTTCAAAATCATAATTTTTTAATAAAATACATTAATAAATTAATAATTTTAGTCATTGAAATTAATAAAATTTATTTAGATAATTAAATTGTTTTTATTAATTTAAAAATTAAAATAATTATAGTTTAGTTCGGTCATGCACCAAACACAAAACAGTGCTATTTAGTTTATCCAGTTTCATAATCCGACACAGCACCAAACATAGGATAACATTTAATCCAGCTTACTCCAAGCAAACACAGTCCAGCATAATCCGACAGAATAATCCAGTCCAACATAGTCCGGTATAACAAACGAAGCCTAAGGTGAATCATTTGTACGTGTATTCATCCTCCTCCTCGTCTTCAGACTCTGATGCTGAATGAGATAGGGAAGAGGATGAAAGGGAGATGGTGGGGCAGTTGATCAAGTCAATGGGTCATACTGGCGGAGGAGGAGAATGAATACACGTCTTCAAGTCGCCGGTACACACACCGGAATAGAGAAGCCGCTCGCGAACGTCTCATGGACAACTACTTCATCCCCTCACCAATCGAGGACACCGTGACTTTGCGCAAACGATACCGCATGCACCAACCGCTATTCAATAGAATTCTCGAAGCAGTTTGCCTCCAGAATGAGTATTTCCGTCCTGGGTAGAGTGGGTTGCACACCTAACCAAAAGGTGACTACAGCACTGCGAGTGATGACATATGGCATTTCGTTTGATTTGGTCTCAGAGTCACTGACTATGCCAAACCACTATACGATAATCATTCGTGAGGTTCGTGAGAGCCATCATTGACGTCTTCGGACCAGAGTATCCCCGGAGGCTTAATCCGACTAATTTGAGAAAACTTTTGCGAAAAGGGAACCAGAGAGGATTTCCAGGTATGATTGGTAGCTTGGATTGCATGCATTGGGTATGGCAAAATTGCACAATGGCCGAGCAAGCTGTTTACCATGGGCATTATCGTGTCCCAATAGTTATCCTTGAAGCTGTTGCCAGGTACGATACGTGGATATGACATGCAAATTTTGGTATACTTGGGTCGAATAATGATATCAACGTGCTGGACTATTCGTATCTCTTTGATGATATGATTTCCGGTCGGAACCACAGGGTGAAATTCACTATGAATGGGATAAACTACACCATTTCATACTATCTTGCAAATGAGATCTACCCTCAATGGTCTACTCTTATTACTTCATTGCACAGTCCCGTTCTTCCCCACTACAAGTTGTTTGTCGCTCGACATGAGGGATACATGAAGGATGTGGAGAGGGCATTTGAGATTCTAAAAGCCCGGTGTCAGATTATAAAACAACATGCTCGTTATTGGCATCTGATTGAGCTTGGGTATATCAGGAAGGCGTGCATAATATTGCACAATATGATAGTGGAGGATGAGCGCCCTGTGGATGACTGTACAGATGACCCAATAGACCCAGAAGTGAGCACTAAAAGGGTGTTTGTACCCAAAAATGACACTTGGATTATTATTGGCCTTTTCTCATGTTAGCCATTTCTCATATTGGCCATTTCTCATGTTGGTCATTTTTTATGTTGGTCATTTCTTCATTCTTGGTCATTTCCGAGTAGTGGCCAAGGAAATTTTCTTGGTCATTTTGTTTGGTGGCCAACTCACTTTAGGGCTAATGGGTGTTTTAACCCACTTCTCTTTAAATTGTGGTTTAAGGGCCAATAATTGTTTAAGACTACTAACCAATATGGCTCACGACCCAAAAGAAGTTTTTAAGGCCAGTAATGAAACTATAAAATGGATGAACCCGTCTCAATAAAGGGGCCGGTAGAGATTTCCACGGTCCATTCACATAACCAACTCTGTAAAATGAGTCCAAAATCACTAGAAAGCCGAATCAAGTAATGAGTTCGACTTTGGAAAGGATTTCTATCCTCATTAATAATGGGATTCGATCCAATATCCTCTTAGAGTCCACCTTTGGAAAGAATTCAGAAAGTTTGGCGAACAAGTCACCTAGATGGACAAGGACTCAATACGATCAAGTAAGGACTCCTACTATGGAAAGAATTTCAATCCTCATCAATGACAAAAGTTGGCCGCCAAAAAAAATCTCAGAAGTTCAAGTCCTACTAGGAGAAGGAAGATGATTCTGGGTCAGGAAATGGCCCATTATCTAGGGTTGTATCCTAGCACCCTTATAAATAGATGCATTCGAGAGAAGAGAAACACACACATTCGGCATCCAACACACCCAAATTCTCAAATCTCAAGAATCTCTTAAAGTTCTTTTGTTTTCAATTTCTTTTTAGTTGCTACCGTTCGAGGTGCTTTTAGGTTTCTCATAACCTTAGTCTCAAGATCATTAGGTTTGTAGCTATGTCATTGTCTTCACAAGGATTGTGGTATTGACTTATTTTATGCACTTTAGTTTCATTCAATTGGATTGTTTTCATTTTAATTCTTGTTCAAGTTCTTTGCTCAATACATAGATGTTTATTTTGTTCATTGTTCTTTTTAATATTGAAGTTGATTTAGTTGACAATAATAGCGTTGAGTTTCATTATAATTTTATCATCCATAGTTTCTTTTATCTATTTGGCCAATTTCATCATTGCATTCACGAGTTCAACCACAGCGTTCTAAAGAGGCCGAGACGCGACTCGGACTTTGATTTCGACTAAAGCCTTGTCCCCGAGGCTAGAAAAGAATCTAGGCCAAAAGTGCTTCCTAGCTTAGCCGCAGAATTGTTTAGATTGGATTTTAGATTTAGGCGCAAAACCCCAACATCATTATCCCAATTTCTATTATGGCCTAGTTTGAGGCCTAATAGTGGCACGCTTCGCACACTAACATCTAAACGGACCAAAACTCACTTTTGGCCAACCTTGGCTGAAAAGAAGGAATCTGCTTTTGCTTTCTATAAAAGGAAGAATCCTTCTCACTTTAGAGGCATCACGAGTTAGAGCAAGATTAAGAGTTCAGACGTTCAGGTCTAAAAGTTTTTTAGTGTGTTTTAGTGTGCTTTGGAGTGGAAGTTAGAAGTGTAAGTTTGAAGAAACATTTGGAGGTCACTTGTTCCAAATGCATTTGTAAGTCATTATGCTTGATTTCCTTGTATTCTACATCTGTATTTTCCAGTTTCTTTTAATGTGTTTGTGTATTTGTTATATCTTTTCACTACCAATTTATAAATATAAAAGGGATTAAATCCTGGGTTGTTAATGGTATCTGACAGGACCGCCCCCGGATTCCACCCTGAAACCCGGAGAGGTCCTGCGGGAATCCAAAATCAAGGAAAATCCTACCGAAAATTCGGCAGAATCTCCCCTGAAAATGGACTAACCCAGAAACTTCAAAACCTGTTAAGCACTTCTAAGTCTTTCAGCCACCTCTACCACAAGCAAATAAAGGGTCTTGGACCCAACAAATTTCAAAGAAAACCCACTTAAACCTTAGGAGTTGTTATCAGAGCCACTAATCATTTACAATAAGTTTTTACAAAAATAAACATGGCGCCTACAGGGTCCGGGAATGAAAAATTGATGCTATGCCTCGACGCGTTTGGCTCGACCTCCACCAAAGCTACATCCTAGGGGGACAATTTAAGACAAAACAAAATAAACCGTGAGACAAACTCAGTGAGTGGACAGTTTAATAAAAACGAAAACAAAGTAAACTTCATATTTCAGAAAAATCCTTCAAAACCACGTTTAGCTCTAAGAGCTCACGTCACTCTTTGAAATCTCCCAGTTTAAAACCATAAAGTTTATTTAAACTTAAGAAATCCCATAAAACAATATATATTTCTCAAAATAACAATTTCTTAAAACAAACGAACCGTAATACATCGTAACAACAACCTTGATAGAATTCAAAAGAAATCCTTCACTTAAAAACATATTTAATAATTTCAGAAAATAACCAAATTCATTTTCCACTATGCTATATACCCTGAATAACCTGGCCATACACCTGTGCGGAATTCCTGCATCGCACAGGCAGGCAATATCCTGGCCATACACACGTGTGGAGTAAATCCAACACGTGCAGGCAATATCCTGGCCATACACACGTGTGAATAAAATCAGCACGTGCAGGCAATCCTAGTCATGCGTGTACGCAGAGCGGCCCCCAAAGGGCGAAGCATCCCGACACACGGCCCAAAGCCTATATGTGTGCCGTGATGGGTCCCAAAGACCTATGTATCTGATAACCTGGAGAGTACTGCAAAGGTGGTTTGAAAATAATTTTTCCATAAACAAAATCATAAAATCATTTTCCACGGATAGAAAATATATTTATCGTTCCCAGAAACTTTAAATCCTCAATCCACAATGCACAAGCACAACTAGTAAAATAGTCTTTAATAAATCTCATTCAAAACACATAAAACCAATCAAAACTTTGACCATAGGCTAAAATATGAAATAATCTGTACGTATAAAAATAAGAAACTAGTTTCTCTTCAAACGTCCAACAATAAAACTTATTCGAAATAACACTTGAAATCCAACATTTAATACCAATGATCAAATCCCAAGATAAATTTTCAAAATATTAAGTGTGAAATGATTGATGAAATTTTCATGAATTCTTTAGAAAACCAAAAACTCATTCAAACTTCTATTTCACAACTAAAATTTATATAATCAAAATAAATCACGAGTTTCATAAATCATCTTAAAGAAACAAGAGTCCACTCACAGTGATATCCCTAGCTTCGATCCTGCACCGGATCGTCACGAGCCACAGCCGTGTCGCCTATAGAATAAACAATCAACGAAATATAATTAGTTCCGACTTAAGACACTTAAACGTAGATGTGTGCTCAACTTAACATCACGCCCGACACTCGTTCTAACTCAACGGTTTCTGACATTCAAAATTAAACTTACAAACAACTTCGGTTTCTCCAATCACACTCACGTAGCCATGCTCAACAACCCACTCCACAAATGCCCAAAATAGTTCTTAGTTCACTAATGGCAGTGGGGGATTCAGAATTACTGTGGGTGCTACCCAAGGTGGCTGCCCCAACTCTAAATTCAACCAAGAAATGCCTAATTCCTCAAACCCACTTAATCCTTCAATCTTAAGCCACAATTGGGGTTCCTAGGCATAGAATTTATTATTCAAAACAACAAAAATAGCCCTCTAGTCTGAAAATTTAAGAATAACCCGAAATGGCTTCAAAACCCAAAAATTTCAAATTCCTATATACTCGAAATTAATCAACACCAGTTAGGAAAATGAAAGCTCAAAGTAAGAGGAAGAAATCTCACCAAAAATAGGGATGAAAGGGGCTGAGATTTGGCCGGAATCCGGCGAGGGAGAGGCGGCGGGCTGGGCTTCCTCTGGCCCTGATTTCACACGTGTGGGAGCTGGGATGGCTGGAGGAGTGGCCGGGAGAGGTGGTCGGCGTCGGGAAGGCTCGCCGAAGGTCTCAGGTGGCCGGAATGGCCGGAATGGCCGGCGACGTGAGCGGAAATGGTGACTGGGTGCAGAGGTTGGGTGCGCATAGAGAAAGGGGAAAGAGAGAAAACACGGGGAGAAAGAGAGAATAGGTTCGGGGGAGCTGGTCGGCGCTGGAGGGTGTTCGCCGGAGCCAGGGGCTGGCCAGGGATGGCCGGCGATGGTAAGTGAGGGTGGCTGGGTGGTGCCGGTGTGCAGGGGTGAGGGGACACGGAGAGAAAGGGGGGTGCGGGGAAAGAGAAATAAAGGGAGAGAGAGAGAGAGAGAGAGAGAGAGAGAGAGAGAGAGAGAGAGAGAGAGCGAGAATGTTCTAGAAAAAGAGAGAGAAACCCCTTAAAAATCAGATTTTGAATTTTTTTAAAACCCAATTTGTCAATTTTACAAAATTGCCCCTCGCTTCAAACGCCCATATCTCTTAAACCGTAACTCGAAACGACGCGTGCTACGTGTCTATGAAATCGTGGGTTCGAAACCTATCTAACAGACCCAAAATTAAAATCGAAAGCCCATTTATTTTAAAAGTCAACTTTGGGTCAATCCCAAATAAAAAAAAATTATTTAAATCAAAACCCTTTTTATTTTCCAAAGAAATCTCAAAATCTTTAAAATACAATTCAACATCTTTTTAAAAAAAATCTCTTAAAAACATAGTTAAATAAAAATTTAACTTTCTAGTGAACATTTGGGTCGGGTCGTTACAGTATCAGAGCCAGAAGGTTGTTGTTGTTAATCATAGTCCCTGTGACATCGGAGTGGTCTTAATCCACCGATTACAAACATTGATCGACAACAATTAGCTCTTTATTTCAGTTTGTTTAATTTATTAAACTTTTGGAGGGGCGGTGGAAGTCCGTGTTAGCCGAGGATAGGCGTTGAGGACGTTTGACACCGTTGAGAACTTCAAAAGTTTTTTAAATTTCCAAATTTGTTCTAAATGGCTAATTTGTTTAGATCACTGTCTCGTAGGTTGGATGGATCTAGATCTAATGATGTTATGAGGATTAAAAATGTAGAAGAAGTGGTAATCAAGGATTACGAAAAACAGTTACAGAACTAGAAAATCACTAAAGTCCCAATTTATGATATTTACAGAAAAAGTATATTTTTCTTTTAAAAGTGATTACGTAATTAAAACATGTGAAAGAATAGTTGCGATCTCAGAAGCTCATGAAAACTTCCAACTTTTCTCACAAGAAATGTTAAAAGAACATCAGAAAAGAGATTTTAAATACTTGCATATCGGTTTAGTCCAAGTTGCTGTAAAGCCACTAACCAGAACTAGATTAAAAACTTCTGTTCTTATCTGTGTTAGAGATTGCAAGCACAATATCTTCTCGGATTCTCTTTTGGGAGTAGTGGAGTCATCACTTTGTGATGGACCAGTATTCTTTAATTGTTTTTCCAATTTCTCAATCTCACTTGCAGATGAAGGAGCCTTAAAGGCTTTAACTTTGAATCTTCAAACCCAAGAGTTTGATATGATTCCAGGTTCACAAAACATGGCTGTTGTTTATAGAATATATTATAAAGCCATGAATACTTTATGTCCAGAAGCACATAATTTAGAAGCCAAAGGTAAAACTACACTTTTTCAAGCAAATTTGGGAAAAGCTAAGGTTGTGGTACCTAAAACTATTATGTGGAATGACATAACTCTCCCTGAAAGATGGACTCTACAGAACCAGGTACCTGCTAAGCCATTAGAAAATCAAGAGGTGGATCAAATTATTGAACACCAAGATGGAGACGTAGAGATAAGGTTCTCTCTTTTCTTCTTTGGGATTGTGTTTCTTTTAAAGTTCCTAGGTATTGTTCTAGAGCCATTCTTTTTTGAACAGGATCTTCTATTCTATCAATTAGATCTAATAAAAGATTATCTTGGCTGGTTAGAACATTTACCTCAAGCTGTTTTACCCTTTTACACAAGCATGAGACCGCCGAGTCTGACTCTTGGCTACTAGTGCTTGAGTACTCATCTTCAGTGCTATCTTCCAAGCCTAACAGCTCTTCGCTAGATGATTAGTCTGAATTTAGAAAAATATTAAAAAGTTTTTCTTTTAGATCTTCATCTATTTGGAGATTATTAATTTTTTCTTTCATTTTGCATTCATTTTTATAATGCCCCACCTTTCCACACTTAAAACAAGTTGGTGATTTTTTAGATTTGAAACCTTTTCTTTTTGAAAATCTTTTTCTTTTTAGAAATCTATTTTCTTTGGGTTCTTTAACCCAATCTGACCTTTTTCTTGATAACCTTTTATGCTTATGAAATCTTTTTGTCTTTCCTTTGTAAAGATATGAGGTTTTAGAAAATCCAAATTGTTCACAAAAATCTTCCATTTCTTTGCCTCTAGAAGATTTTTTTTTTCTAAAAGTCTTTTTAGTTTCATATCTGTACATAGGGCTAGTCCTTCAGCACAAATTTCTAAAACTAGATGTCCAAAAGTTAAATGACCATAGGGGATTATTCTCCCATTTCTGGCTTTAAGCCTATTTCTTACCTTTTCTGCAAAAAGAGGACGAAGTCCAAAAATGAACTTCTCTTTCCAGAATTCTTGGTGGCAATCAGACCTAGTATAAATTTTTGCAAGAAAAACATCTTTATACCACCTAAACTGAGACAATGTTGGACATTTTAAGTTCATCAAAACTTCTCTTGATCTTTCATGTTAAAGATTTATAGATCCTAGGAAATGAAGAATTATAGTATAGGCAAGAGTATTTACCCCATCTTCTTGAGTACCTTCTATTTCTCTTCCCTGCTCAGTTTTTATTACCTTTTTTGTAGCAAACAGGATTTCATTCCTGGTTTGTTCTGGTAGGAAATCCCACCAACCTCTGAGTTGTCCTGAAAAGCCTGTTACAATGGCTGAGGCCACTTGGCTTTCAGAATTTCCTGCAGCCCTGCCAACAGTTGCGTACATTAACATTTGACTTATTACGTCTATTACCTGGTATTCTGTACGCCCATCAATATTCCATTCGACAATGGACCCAGCATCAAATCTGGCAGTGTCGAAGTGGAAGTTTTCTTCGAATCTCATATCCACTAGTGTTGGCCTGTGATAATAATTCCTGCTTGGAGCCATAGGAATAGGATTTCTTTTAAAGTTGATTTTATTTACCTGAGCTGAAAATTCCTTTGGATGGCTTAAGAAGACCTGTTCTAAGTCTTCTTCTTTTTCTTCTTCTCCTTCATTTTCTTTAGACAAGACATTTACCACATGACTTTCTGTTCCACCTGATTTAGATGACGTGTCTTTTTTGATGTCTAGTTTAGACAACCTATCGAGTATTTCTTCCATCACATCTTTCTGTTGGTTAGAAGTAATTGGTGCTTTTAGTTTATAATTTTCTAGAACAGGTGGTGGTTTAAACATAATTTCTTGGCTTGTTGCTTTAGAGGAAGTAGACGCCTCTGTTTTTATTTCTTTGGGACACATTTTATTTATGGAATCTTCAATTCTTGAAGTTTGGGCTCCTAAAGACTGGAGATAAAGATTAGTATAATTTCCTTGGGACAGAAAATTTCCAATATGTTCTGTAGTTACTTTGTCTATTTTAGATAGGGCATCACTTTTAAAGGGACCAGCTAATCCTCCATTTATTTCTAGGGTTTCTGCTGGTGGATAGATGACCCTAATTATCTTTCCTTTTTTAGTTAGATAATTTTTAAAAGGACTTTCTAGGGTATTGATTACTTGGTTAAATTCTTCTAAGTTTTGCCTTCTTGCAAATCCCTCAAACCAAACAAAGAAAGCTATGTGCCTTCTGTGCCTTGTTATGTTGGCATTAAAAGCTCTTGAAGAATTTCCTTTTGTTTTGGGCAAAAAGCTTGCTCAAACCATTCCCTTTTCTTCCTATTTTTCTCACTCATGAATTCTCGTTTTAAGAGTTCATGATATATGTCAAAAGGTCTTTCTTTTTCTAACATGTTAATAAAAAGTTGACCTTCTAGATCTGAAAAAGTTGGTGATTGAGGCCTTCTTACCTAAGTAGGTCTAGTTCCACTTGCCTCAGTGTTGGGTGTTTCTACTCGGTACCAAGGCTGGCTAACTTGGTTGTCAGATTGCATTAATCCTCCCATGATAATTTTATCATGTTCTGTTTCTGCTACAAATGAGCTTCTGGCACTTGGACCTCTAGAACATTCTCCTCTTGAGCTCGTACTTGCTCTACTGATTATGGCTGACCTGTTAGTAGAGAACCTTATCTCTACGTCTCCATCTTGGTGTTCAATAATTTGATCCACCTCTTGATTTTCTAATGGCTTAGCAGGTAACTGGTTCTGTAGAGTCTATCTTTAAGGGAGAGTTATGTCATTCCACATAATTGTTTTAGGTACCACCACGTTAGTTTTTCCCAAATTTGATAAAACTTCTAAAGCAGAAGGATCAAAAAGTCCTATAGTGAATGTACTCTCTAAAAGAGAGGATGAAACAGAGGAAGAGGAAGACTTAGAACAAGTCTTCTTGAACTATCCAGAAGCTTCAACCACTGCTCAGGTAAATAAAATTGATTTTAAAAGAAATTTTATTTCTATGGCTCCAAGCAGGAATTATTATCACAGGCCTACACATGTCGATATGGGGTTTGAAGAAAATTTCCACTTTGACACTACCAGATTTGATGCAGGTTCCATTGTAGAATGGAATATCGATGGACGTACAGAATATCAAATAATTGATGTTATTAGACAAATGCTAATGTACGCTACTGTTGATAGAGCTGCAGGAAATTCAGAAAGCCAAGTGGCATCTGCTATTGTGACAGGCTTCTCAGGGCAGTTAAGAGGATGGTGGATTTCCTACCAGAACAGACAAGGAATGATATTTTGTTCACTACTAAGAAAGTAGTAAAAGAAGAATTTGGAGTAGAAACTGAAAGCAGAATGGAAGATGGGGTAAATACTCTTGCCTATACTATTACTCTCCATTTTTTAGGTTCAGTAAACCTTCAACATGAAAGGTCTAGAGAAGTTTTGATGAACCTTATGTGAGACCCGGAAATTTTCAAATCTATTTTGTGATTTTTCCTTATTTTTAAAAAAAATTTTATAGAATTTATTTATCGGAAAATCTAATTTTTCCACCTTGAGCTTTAATTGTTTGACCAACTTTGACTAGGGTTTTGACCCAAGTTAGAACTTTAAAAGGTAGTACTTCTACTCATGAACCCAACGGTGCAAGTCTCGTATTATTCTGAGTCCGGGGGATTATTTTATGAATTTCCTAAATTTTCTTAGTTTGTGGAGCTTGAAATTTTCGAAATTTTTCTAAAGGGCAAATTGGTAATTTGACCTCATAGTTAATTAGTACTAGTCGATACGAGTCCGTAGTATTTTTCGGGGTATTTTTCTGAGTCCCGAGCTATTTTTAATTAATTTCTGAAGTTGGGGAATATAGGAAAAAGAAAAATAAAATAGGAAATCACCAGATCGCGCCACGTGGCACGATCTGGAGCGTCCATCGCTGCATGGCAGCAAGATCTGATGGCTGCATGTGCAGCCAAGTGTTAGTGCACATGACATGTGTCACTTCCTCATTGGCCCATTTTGTGACGGTTGACTTGAGTCAACCCAGTCAACTCAGATGAGTCAACCGAGTTGACTCACTCACTCTCCCTATAAATAGCAGCGCACCCCCCAGCTGATTCCTCACATTTCAGCCGCACGCTTCCCAAGAGAGAGCTTCTTTCTCATATCTCCTCTTTTCTCTCTTCTTCAATCTTGTTTTGAGTTTATCTTGAGTTCTGGAGCTCCGATCGACGATCCGATTTCGCCTACGCGATCGTGGCGACGAGCTCTTCAATTCTAGTAGTGTGAAGGCTATGTTTTGGTGAAGTTTTAAAAAAATCATTTCTGAGCTTTATAGGTAATTTCTTGATCCCTGTCGAACTTCTGTTAAAATTTTGATAAATCTCTTATTCATTAGGCTCTTTTAATCTTGTTACTTAGCAAGTCTAGTAGTACCGAGACTCTGCCCGTGGGAAGTCTTCAACAGGTATACCCTCAACCCAGCTTATTTAACCTGCTGTTATTTAAGTTGTGGTTATAGACGGAACGCTGTTTAACTGTTGTTATCAAATGAACTTAATAAATATTGAGGCCATATCAGTGGTAACCAAATAACGTGATGACTAAGGTCAGTCCATGAGCATACAGGCGTTGGGTACTGAGCCAGAGCTCCCTCAGTTTCCCCATGCACTGACCTGGTCACGTTGTAGGTTCATATCTGATCAACCTCCTCGACAATAAATTAAAATAGATATAGAAACCACACGGTCTGACATGACTGTTTGCCTCGGGGTGCAAGGTCATATCGGATTAAGAATTCAGAGAAGCCTAACAGTTACGCTAGTGCCAAACCTCTGAATTATACCTGGTCTTAACAGACAAGGTCATCGATTTACGTGAAGACCGTTTTTAACACCAGTTGTTGTCAAACTAGGAACTCCAGTTACCTAAAGGAGATCGTTGCGACGTGGCAAATTGTGATTTGTACTCGAAAACAAGCAAAAGCTTTGGACGCTAGGTAGGGGGACAACACACTCTGACTAGTGGATTTCCTGCATGTACTATATAATAAATACTGTGTGATAAAGATGCATGTTTTTGATTGGCATATCTGCTTGGTTTTATGATGATGAGAATGATGACTGTTATGCATATTCTCGTGAGATTGTTATTATGTTTGACTTGAGAGTGAAAGGTCCCTTACGGTAGACCTTGGGTTTCGATCCCCAAAACCTCATGAGGGGTTGTAGGGACGGACTGGTCGATTGTCCTTCTTGGGAGGCCAGTCTAGGCGGTATAAACATGAAATGGCCACTTTCGCTACCCTGTCCCAGTCAAATGACTGCAGGACTTTGTTATGTTTTTGTGAGAGAGTAGTTAGCCCTAACGGCTGGTCAACAGGTATGATTCTGAACTTGGGCCCGAAAAACTGTATCTTGAAAATTGTATGAGCATGCTACTCGTTTTACAAAACTTGACAACTGGTTTGTGTTGTGCATTTGATTTTAAATTATCTCAAACTATTTTTCAAACCTAGCAGGGAGTTCCCTGAGGGGGAGCAATGAACGTATGTGATGCTCACCCCTACATTGTTGTTTTTCTCCCTCTCAGGTGCTGCGCGTGTGGACTTTGACGGCCTCGATTAAGGGGGTGGTGGTGCGGTCTCGAGCTTGTCAACTCCTGTGTTCCTATTTAGTCAGTATATTTCCTTGGGCAGGTCCTTGGTGTCCTTTTACTATCTTTATATACCCTTGGTCATATCTTGTATATACACTGAGTCCTTGGGTTGTCTACTTTTGAATTATCGAGTCTATATAAACAGTTTCTTTAAAGTTACTCTAAACAATAGTAGCTCCGAGGGTTGGTTTAATTATGAATTAATTATTTCTGAATAAATTTTCCGCTGCAAACTCAAGCACTCTGATCCAACCCATTTTACTAAACCAAAAGGCTTAACCTATTTTGTGGATATTTGGGATTATAACACCGGGGGATTGGTTGTTGTAGTCTCAGGTATTCTCAAGATAGGTGCCTCTGTTACGTACCCGGGTTTCGGGGCGTGATACCTTAAGTGTCCAACTCTGTCCCAAATAATTCTCTTCCTGATTTTCTAACCAGAGAATTTTTGCAGGGAAGGGATTTGCAGGTACAACAGGCTGAGCTAGAAATTGAACCAGAAACTAGAAAAGGACCTAAAAGGGTCCATGGAAGGAAAAAATAAGTAAAAAATTGAACAGGGGGAACCTAAAAGGTCTCCTTATATCCCTTCAATGGAAATTCCTCTTGGGACCATTGAAGATATTCATGCAGAACTCAACCCAGCTGAAGTAGCGAGGTTAAATTTAATTGGTCATTTACACCTTAAATTCGAGGGAAAAAACCAGTTTTTCTACGAAGCTATTCTTGTAGAAACTGGGTCGGTTAAAATAACCCACAATTATAGAAATGACTCTAAAAAAGTTATTGGGTTTTCCCAAATATACTCTTAAAGGTGTTATCTTTGAATGATTGGGGTTCAAACCCAATGTCTAAAAGACGTTTTAGAAATCTCAAGATTTATCCAAATTATTTCAGCTATTTTGATTACTAGCATGCCTGGGAAAATGCTTTATGTCTTCAAAATGACATTTTCTCTCATTCCTGGTTTTTCAACTTTCAGGTCCGAGATAAGAAGCCCCTTCCAAACTGGTTTAAAGCTTGGTTTCTTGTCTGGGGTCCTTCCATTGATCTTTTACCCTTGAATCTAAAAGATTCTTTCTTTAAATTTAGATCTTCAAATTTTGATTTGGAAGGATACTGGGAAGCCCTTTTGTGGTTTTTCTACCTATATGATATGATTTGGATTTTAAAATGGGTTTATGAAATTTCCCCACCAGAGGAAGATGATTTCATCTATCTCCCTCACCTTAAAAGACAACTCTTCATAAAATGGTGGGACAAATATCAAATCCAGCATTTGCTGTATCCCAGATTTAAAATAAAATCTGTTAATGAAATTCTCTCAGGGGTGAAGGAAGCCTCTTCATCACACTCTAAAAAGGAACCAAAAGAACCTGTTCCTGTCCTTAAAGGACTTCTTTCTCAAATCAAGGCAGCTAAATCAGCTGATCCATCTTTATCCCAAGCTGACATCAAACAGCACCTCATGGAGGCTCTTGATGAAGTAGACAAAATGTCTACATCAGATCATAACGCGGATGACACTCACCTCAATAATGAAGACGACTGTGAGGGAATATATTCCCCTCTTTATCATTAAAGGTGTCGGTCATCTTACTTTTCAAAAAGGAAGCTACTGTTCACCTGAGTGCGAGTCATTGCTCATTTCATCACGTTACCACCTGTCTCCCACTCATGCTCAGTGCGCCTTAAAGGATAAGAAGGAATCTGCTTTCCCCTCTATTCAAGCAAGGCTCCTTCTCACTTCAAAGGCATCGAAGAATTTAGACTTCAAGTTTTAGTTTTAGAAAGAGTGTCTTACTTTAAGCTTGCTTGTGTGCTTTGAGTGTTTAATTTTCAAGTAACTACAAAGAGTCATTTGGAGGTCACCTGTTCCAAATGAATCAGTAAGTTACTATGCTTTGTACTCTTATCTGTACTTTCGTTTTGTATCTTTGTATCTTTGAATTTCTCTTACTTTGTATCTGTATTTTGTATTGTATTTCTTTACCAGTTCATAAATTGAAAAGGGATTAATTCCTGGGTGCTAACTTAGGGTTTCTGCTAGTGGATGGATGACTCTAATTATTTTTCCTTTTTTAGTTAGATAATTTTTAAAAGGACTTTCTAGGGTATTGATTACTTGGTTAAATTCTTCTAAGTTTTGCCTTATTGCAAATCCCTCAAACCAAACAAAGAAAGCTATGTGCCTTCTGTGCCTTGTTATGTTGGCATTAAAAGCTCTATGAAGAATTTCCTTTTGTTTTGGGCAAAAAGCTTGCTCAAACCATTCCCTTTTCTTCCTATTTTTCTCACTCATGAATTCTCGTTTTAAGAGTTCATGATCTATGTTAAAAGGTCTTTCTTCTTCTAACATGTTAATAAACAGTTCACCTTCTAGATTTGAAAAAGTTGGTGATTGAGGACTTCTTACCTGAGTAGGTCTAGTTCCACTTGCCTTAGTGTTGGGTGTTTCTACTCGGTACCAAGGCTGGCTAACTTGGTTGTCAGATTGCATTAATCCTCTCATGATAATTTTATCATGTTCTGTTTATGCTACAAATGAGCTCTTGGCACTTGGACCTCTAGAACCTTCTCCTCTTGAGCTCGTATTTGCTTTGCTGATTCTGGCTGACTTGTTAGTAGTGAACCTTATCTCTACTTCTCCATCTTGGTGTTTAATAATTTGATCCACCTCTTGATTTTCTAATGGCTTAGCAGGTACCTGGTTCTGTAGAGTCTATCTTTAAGGGAGAGTTATGTCATTCCACATAATAGTTTTAGGTACCACCACGTTAGCTTTTCCCAAATTTGCTTGAAAAAGTGTAGTTTTACCTTTGGCTTCTAAATTATGTGCTTCTGGACATAAAATATTCATGCCTTTATAATATATTCTATAAACAACAGTCATGTTTTGTAAACCTGGAATCATATCAAACCCTTGGGTTTGAAGATTCAAAGTTAAAGCATTTAAGATTCCTTCATCTGTAAGTGAGATTGAGAAATTGGGAAAACAATTAAAGAATACTGGTCCATCACAAAGTGATGACTCCACTACTCCCAAAAAAGAATCCGAGAAGATATTGTGCCTGCAATCTCTAACACAGATAAGAACAGAAGTTTTTAATCCAGTTCTAGGTAGTGGCTTTACAGCAACTTGGACTAAACCGATATGCAAGTATTTAAAGTCTCTTTTCTGATGTTCTTTTAACATTTCTTGTGAGAAAAAGTTGGAAGTTTTCATGAGCTTCTGAGATCGCAACTGTTCTTTCACATGTTTTAATTACGTAATCACTTTTAAAAGAAAAAGATCATTTTATGTAAATATCATAAATTGAGACTTTAGGGATTTTTCAGTTTTGTAACTGTTTTTCGTAATCCTTGATTACCATTTCTTCTACATTTTTAATCCTCATAACATCATTAGATCTAGATCTGATACCATTAACAAATTTGACACAGGGACATGCTTGAAAAATAATTCACTCAACCAATGACAAGACCATACACTGACTCTACACTTCATCCCATGCACAACACTGTTGCTTCACATGTGAGCTTCGAGTATCTGTGAATCCATTAGGGAATCCAATGAGCAAGTTATCATGTTTTTTTCCCTTATAAATACCAAAGTTTAACTAGTAGGTCAGCACATCCACATAACTATTGTTTAGAAATGGCTTCTTCCTCCAAGCAAGGTGTCAGTGAGAGCTTCAAGCAAGGCGTTGGTGAGAGCTCCAAACAAGGTGCCGGTGAGAGCTCCAAGTAAGACGCCGGTGAGAGCTCTAAACAACAGTGCGATCAAAGCTTGTGTAAGTGCCTCCCTAACTATGCTACACCATTGTGCGATTATTGTTTAATGATGGAGCGTGCAAAAGAACTAAACTAGAGGTTTTGCAAGTGTTCAGATGATATTTTGGTCCCTTTGTGTGAATTTTGCATGAGATTGGAGCTCAAGAATCTGGCCAATCACGCAAATCTTCGCCACCAATAGTTGAACCACCTGCCAGAGCCCAAATCACCCGTGCCATGCACCTGCGGGAAGAATCCTCTGGTTCAACCATGTGATGAGTGTAAAACCAAACAGAAGATCTCAGATTGGTATAGTTACGGGGGTGTCAATTCTTCGTCATCGGACTTCGAATAAGAAGTTCGCTTCATTTTTTTTCATGTCGAATGCAGTTGTTGTTTTTGTTTTTTCTTTAAATCATCATGTTGTTCTTGTTGTTTATGGTTGTTGAAGTCCCAATGTTGTAAGGCTTATATTATCTAATTTATGAAATTTTCTTATTTTAAATATATTCAATATTAATCTTATTTTAAAGATCTCATTAAAATAAATCCAATGCCATAATTTTTATAATTATTTGAATTTAAAATTATAAATTAAATATCACGTAATTAATATTAATATTAGTCATATTTTAAATAAGTATAAAATACTGTGACTTGATTCACAATACTATAATAGTGAGAAATTGGTCACAGTACTATTTGTAATCCAAAATGAGTTTTGGGTCACAAAAATTACGTCTTACCATAATAGAAAGTCTTTTTTTTTTTGCCCAAGATAATAGAAAGTCTTAAAGAAGGCAAATAACATTTTCAAAAAAAAAAAAATCTAATACCAAAAAGGAGACCGACCTTTAAAAAAAAAAAAACAAATACGGGCTGAATCGGGCCGGGCAGGCTAAGGGCTTTGGAGTTGTAGGGTTCAAGTCGGAGTTTGCTCCCAAATAAAACCCTGGTATCTCTTTCTTTGCTGAAGCTCAGTTTCCCTCTTCAGTAGCACCTGTCTCTCTCCTTCAGTCCTTTGTCCCTAGAAGTCGCTCTTTTGCTCTGTCGTCTCGGTAAGAGAAGAGGAAGAGATAATGACCAGTTGGAAGAGTCTTCTTCTTCGAATTGGCGAGAAATCTCCCGACTATGGCACCTCCTCCGACTTCAAAGACCACATTGTTCGTACCACCTCTTCCTCTGTATATATTTCTCTTAGACTTTTCGAAACCCTAAGTTGCTTCATATCCTCAACCTTGCTTTTGAATTTGCAGGAAACTTGCTTTGGCGTGCTTCGCCGAGAATTGGAGCACTCTGCCAACGACGTTTTGCAAGTAATGTTAATTCTTTTTATGTTTCCTTCAACACCTAGATACATGCATTGCAGAAGTTCCAACCTTTTAGGTTATAATTATTTATTTTATTGGTTTTAATCCCCGTGGAAAAATATTGAGGAAAAGCAAAGAAACAAAAAGAATATTAAGCCACTGTATTAAGGTGTAAAAATTGAAAATATAAGCTAGAGTTTGTTTTGGGTGGAGGTTTTAGCTTTTGCTAGTTTGAGATACTGTGAAATCTAAATATTTGATACTTCAGTTTTTTGTTCCTCAAATCAAATGGGTCATTTAATAATGTGTTTCATTTACTGCCTGAGAAAAGAACCGAAAGGAAAAGTAAAATTCTCATTTACTTCATCGTTTTCACATAGGTGGATGTAATGGAAAATAAAAGAAAGAGAGAGAAAATAGCTTTATATTTTCCTTTCGAAACCACCAATATTGTCTCCTTATATGGGCAAATTTAGGAATAATTTGGGTAGCTACAAGAAAAAGTACGAAAATCAACTCAACTTGAAATCTATCTCTTTCTCTGGTCTTCTTGGAATCAAACCAGACAAAGTGAGAGAATTTGAGGTTATGTGAATAAGGCTGATGGATCTGATGTATTTCATGAATGTTTACAAATGATTTTGAATGTCTTTGCTGTTATTATCTTCTTTGCATTATTAGTATAGAATGCCTTTTGAAAAATGTTGGAAATAGTTGCTATGGTTTTTATTTTATATTTATGTAGTGCCTATTCATTTGTTGGAATGCTTCCACTGGATGAAATGTTTATTTTTCAATTCAAATAAAAGAAATTTTTTTTTTTTTTTTTCATTGTGTCTAATTTTCAAAAATTTCTGGATTACAATTTGGATTCCTCTTGTTTTATGGTCATGCTTAACTCTTTGTAGATTTGTGCCCCTGTGTTTCTGTATTTGTGCATTGTGATACAATACAAGTGTATCTATTTATTTATTTTTCATTTCTTCTAACACAGTAATGATAGAAGTTAATACCATGTTGCATAATTAGATGTTTATGCTGTCAACACATTTTGTGATATTCACTTTCTTCTTTTTTCTCCTGCAGTTCCTTCTCCAGTGTGCCGAACAATTGCCTCACAAGATTCCTCTATATGGGACAGTGGTAGGGTATATCTTTACTTTTGCACTTCTTTTATATTTTCTAATTCTTCATTTATGCTGATGGGGGTATTGTTCATCTA
Source organism: Dryas drummondii (assembly GCA_003254865.1). Lineage (NCBI taxonomy): Eukaryota > Viridiplantae > Streptophyta > Magnoliopsida > Rosales > Rosaceae > Dryas > Dryas drummondii. The sequence goes on along the minus strand of QANW01008856.1, from coordinate 270,310 downwards.
TCCCAATGAGCCATTTATCGAATCGTTGCAATTGATGTTCGATCCCGACGAGAGGGAAGAGATCTTCGGAAAGTGGGTTTTTATGATCCCATAAAGAATCAAATTTATTTAAATGTTCCTGCTATTCTATATTTCCTTGAAAAAGGCGCTCAACCTACAGGAACTGTTTATGATATTTCAAAAAAGGCGGGGGTTTTTACGGAGCTTCGCCTTAATCAACAAACAAAATTCAATTAATGAAATATAAAAAAAGAGGGTGTGAATGACTTGTATATAGCTTTGTATAACCTTTTTGTTTCTTTGCTATTTCCTCTTTTGTTGTATTCATACTTAATTTATTTTATTATTGTTACTATAGAATGTTGTCTTTTATAATGCCAAAAATCTATTTTTATTTTATTGATATAAATAAATAGATTCCTTTCATCCCTAGAGATGGTATGCATATGCATGAACATAGGTTTTACATATGCAATGGGTTTTTATGCTTGAAAATGCTTTGTTTAGCTTCCTTATTATGTGAACACATGCATCAATGTTTCTATATTAGCGGCAAGCTAAACTTGTTACAATTTAAATAAAATATTTTCTTGGACTGCAAGTGTGAACTTTGAAGCGCCTAAATGAACCTTGAAATTGACTATGACTAAGCTAAAAGGTTTCATTCCTGATTAAGTGAGGATCAGATATTAAAGTCAATGGAAATATTCATGTAGGGCACCATAAGGGTTCTACACATAGTCGATGAATTGTATTAGCACAATCACATCAGTAGTATAAAGTGAAAGAAACCAAGTATATAGAACAATGCTTTGTAATTGTTTTTTTTGAATTATTTGTAATTACTACCTGTTGAAAGGGCAATATAACTGTAAAATTATTCAAATGCTTCATATCTAATTTGGAAATTTAGGGCCTTATCAGATACGTTTGAAGATTTTTTTATTAATTGCATTGTTAGTAATAGCTGTGAAAATAAGGAAAACTTAGTCATAATATGTGGCTGCACAAGTGTAAATGAAGAGTTCTTTTGCCTCCACCAGATTGATTTTCCTCAGATGGTGCATATTGCACCATACAGACTGGAATTCGTAGTCTATAGGATACAACAAAAAACTGGAATGCAAAAGAAAACTGGAATCCAACAGAAAACTGGAATGCATGCATATTGCATATATTGTATATGTTAGTATCCTGTTATGTACCATGTGTATAATATGTTGTAATTTCTATTTTTGATTATCCATTATCTTAGAGTCTACTGTATGCATATCATAGTGTGCATATCATTTACGCCTTTTCAAAAAAGTTATCATTTTATCATACATGTGGTTTCTATTTTTTTGTCTAAGCTCTTGAGCTATATGACATTAATAGTGGTTGCTTAAAATGACCATTTTTCTGTGTACTGCTGCTGATTCGTAAGGATCTCTTTTACTCTCTCTCTCTCTCTCTCTCTCTCTCTCTCTCTTCAGATTGGCCTGCTAAACTTGGAAAACGAGGATTTTGTTCAGAAAGTAGTGGAGAACACTCAAAGTAATTTTCAGGTGAGTGAGTATTGAAATGGGCTGCAAATGTCTCTCCCTCTTATAATTTTACCTCTTAAATCAGAAATTTACCAAATATTGGATTGGTGCCTTGTAATGATCTCTGACCTAACATATATTGTTTTACATTTAGTTTCTTTTAATTGATGCTATACAATGTAGAGTGCTATATATCTTGCACTTTTTTTGTGTGCTGTTTGATTTTCCTTTTGCATTTATTATTGCTGCTGCCATTATTGATGTTTAGAGACTGCTTCATTCTTCATTCTCTGAATAGACTGCTACAATGCTTTAATTACTTTGAATTTTGATTTATTTTTTACCCTGATAAAAAAATGATTAGGGCTGCCACTGGGTCAAATGGTAATGCCTGGTGATTAGAATGACACTCTTAGTTAATGCATATAATTGTGATCTCACCTGAGTTTGCATAATATTTTACTGTAATGTAAAAACTAAAACATATACCTGGAAATAAGGCCTGTAGTGTTTGAATGTTTGCCATTAGTCATTGTTGGAGGTGCAGATGTTTTATCTTAATTTTAAATTTTAAATTTTAAATTACAAGTGTGGTTAGAAGGTATCAAATCGGATCTTAATTTTTCTAGCAGTTATAGTAGTGGTGCCAATACTTATGTGTAAAAGTGCACAACTTCGGAAGAAATGGTTGATCACCTGCTTATACATTGTTCAGTGGCTTGGAAACTCTGGAGCTTTATTTTATTCTTATTTGGAGTCACTTGGACAATGCCAAGTCTAGTCAGGGGTTGTGCTTTAGAAGATGCAACAAGGATGTGTGGCAGGCAGTTTTGATGTGTGCTTTTTCTGAGTGTTACTAGTCAGAATTCCTATTCCTATTCCTATCATTCTTACTTTGCTATTCTACTAACTTCGCTTTTCTTTGCCCATATACTTCTTTCTCTGCATGGGTTGCAACCCCTGGGTATTTTTTAATTAAGTTTTCACACAAAAGAAAGTGGTGGTGATATTGGTGCTAGAAGTGGAATCTGCATGAATGACTGATAGAGATTAGTTTTGATCCCAAAAGAATTTTACTCATCCAGCTGATGTTATGGTTATTATGGATGCCATCCTGGTTGTTATTATTGAAATTATTGAAACCTTTTAACATTTTTAGAACATGGTGGGATTCTATGAAGAGTTAAGCATTCCCATCAAACATATTGAAGAACATATAGTGTCTTTTATCTTTTCTTGTTGTTCTTAGGTGGGTGTAATTATTTATAGGCACTGATCAGCAGAATATATTTTTTTGTCAGTGGTATGTTATGTACTGTTTAATTTTTATTCAAAGAAAGTATGTTTCTCACCGAAAAAGAAAATTGATGAACATAAAATGCAACTTTCGATCAAAGTAAAAAAAAAAAAAAAATCATCCTTTTTGTCATTTATAATGACAACAATAATATGATGGTGATTAAGACAAGAATGAGTGAATCTGAATTGTGGGATTTGAGCTGCCCATTTTGTTTTTAGGTCAGCACTAGGCTGCTTGAGTTATTGATATTTGTATCTAGGTTGTGTGAGTTACATCAATATAATCTGTGGTAGAATTTGATTAAGTGTTTGCTCTTTTTTTTTTTTTTTAAATTGTCTTTATGAGGCTATGTTTGGAGAATAAAAACTTTGAGATGGTTATTTTCATCTTCTTTTGATGTATTCTTCATTCTTCTTTTTAAAGAAAATGACCACCTTCGTTTTCTTTCTTTGTGGTGAATTTTCAGGATGCCTTAGATTGTGGAAATTGCAACAGGATTCGTATTTTGATGAGGTTCCTGAATGCTATGGTATGAAATATGTTGCTATTGGTATCTGATATGAAAGTCATGAATAGATTGAGTGCACAAGAATCAAACCACATTTATTTTGTTGATTATAGGCCTTTTTCATTTCAACATATACTCAGAAAATCTTTCTGTTTTAATGGGAATATAATGGTTGTCAGTCATATGCTCTATACCTAAACCCTTTCTTGTTTGGTTTTTCTTTTCAACACATATGTACTTATTCTGCAGTTTCTAGAAGTTCTTTTAAAAAAAGGTGGGAAAGAATGATAATAATTCTGAAAGTTTTTTATTTAGGCTGTGTTTGCACAAGGTGAAAAATTCTAAAGTTTCATCTCCTGCTCTAGTAGGCATGACATTAATATAAAGAACATATTAATAAGTATGAGTTTTCTGCCATGCGCATGAGGTGCTCATCTTCGACAATAACTATTAGATGTGAAACTTTCCAGTGATGTAATGGCTTTTTGCCTACATGCGCACCTCATGCACATTCTCCCATGCACATTGGAGAAAATCCCATAACAAGTATTAACTTCTATATTTACCAATGATAACATTGGACTTTTACCCAGGTATAAGAAAACAACAACCACAACTTCAACAAAACTTGTCCCAACTTTTTGAGATCAGCTGTACAAATCCTGGTCCATTATGTCCCATCCTCGGGCTTATTTTCATTCAAGTCAAACACTATCATATCTTTCCTAATTATCTATATCCATGTCAGAATAAATTTGTATGTAAAAAGAAAAAGTCCACTGCTATGTAATGCTTCATGTGCATATCAATAGTATTTGTGTTTCTTTTAAAAGAAAAGTTTGAGGATACTTATAGGAAGAACTCTTAGAGTTGACTTGAAACTTTGTGCACACATTCGTTGGTGTAAGGCATTTGGTTAGTAGTGCATGAGGTCTGCTACATGCCCCATAAAGTGGGTTTTGTTATGAAAATGGAGGTGTTGAAGCCTCTTGATGCTCATTTGCCCATAGGTTGATATCATGAAATAAACTTCAATATGTGTACAAATGCTTGCATTTGATTAAGATATGAAGATGTTTTCCTTTTTTGTAATCTTCTTTTTGTTATGTAGATGTGCAGTAAAGTCCTCCATCCTAGTTCTCTGGTGGTTGTCTTTGAAACGTTATTATCATCAGCTGCCACAACAGTTGACGAGGAGAAAGGGAATCCATCCTGGCAATCACGAGCTGACTTTTACATAACATGCATTTTATCATGCCTCCCTTGGGGAGGAGCGGAACTCATTGAGGTACTGTTATAATGGTGCTTAATTTGCTCTTTGCTCTTTTAGGTATTGCCAGTTGCCAACGTTTCCACACATTACTAATCAAATGAGATTGTCCGAATTTTTTCAAATAGCTTTGACATCTCTCAACATTATCTTTTGAACTTAGGTGATTTTTGGTTTGAAGGAATGAAATGGAATCATTCTAATGCAGGGGCAGAAGGAGAATTTTAGTTCAAGGGGGGCACTTCAATGATATAAAGAGACTAAGATAATTTTTGTTAATTTTGTAAACAAATTACTGCAGTATATATAAATAAAGTCTAAATCCACATAGCTAAGGAAGTGGGCTAATTAGAAAATATATAGGACATCAAACGTAAACCAACCGAAGCATAAATAAGGATCAGCATGCCTACAGAATTACATTGTACAGATCCTATATATATATATATATAAGAATCAACATTTGATCTATTTTACCAATTTAGTTAAAACCTTTGTAGGACCACCTTGGGTCAGCGGGGGCACGTGTCCCCCTGGGCCTAAGGTGGGTTCAACACTGTTCTTATGAAATGACCATTCCATTGTTTGGTTCACAGACAAACAATGAATGAGCATTCCGATTCCTGAAAAAACAATAGAGTGGGCATTCTCAAATTAGAGGTTAGGAATGCTTATTCCATTCCTACCGTAGGACTTCAACCCTAAAACTTGGGATTTCGGGAATTTGGATCCTCTCCTTGTGTTGGCTACATTCTTAGAATGAGTAATCTGTTCAATATTCCTATAGAAAGGAATTTATCACGTAAAACATTATAATTTTATATGCACGAAGTCTTCTCTCTCTTTGCTGGGCATGGCAGAAGTGAGCAAAGAGTTGGGCCCTATCCATTTTAAGTGGCTTATATACATTCCAGCCACAAAATTTTTAAAATTTCAAAACTGACCGCTTCTCCTTTCAAGTGGTGTGCCCATGATGTGTTTGTGCTGTGGACTTGGAAGTTGATTTTTTGTTCATATGCATTTAGATGCATGTTTGATGCAACTCACACGTTGTAGCTATGTCAGAGGGATTTCTCTTTCTGATACACATCCTACACAAATGTACTGGCCCTTTTAGCTGTGGTCATGCTTCATAGGAATGTGGTTGGTGGTAGGCCTTATTATATTGTTTTTCTCTTTGCTTCAACTTTGTATTTTCTATGTCATTTCATTATCAGTTTAAATGCTTCAATCATGATGTGTTCTCTGTTTCTCGTTTTCTCTTGTTTGCAGCAAGTCCCTGAGGAAATTGAGAGAGTTATGGTTGGTGTAGAAGCTTATTTGAGCATAAGAAGACGTGTTTCTGACACTGGGTTGTCTTTTTTTGAGGATGATGATGAAAGCGTAAAAGAATCTAGTGAGAAGGTATATAGCTTATTTGAACATCCTGTTTGTTTCCTTCTTTTAAATTAAATCTCATTTGGTGATTCAGTTTACTGTTTTCTATTGTCTGAGTCTCCTAGAAAATGTTAGCTATTTGGTGTCTTAGCTTCTAGTCAGCAGGAATAGGTTGTGTCATTGCACACTCAGATGTTGAAATTGTGTTAGGGGTGGTATCTGCTGTGCAAGTTGGAAGTGTTGTGTTGTTGGTGACAGTGTTGGGTATTGTAGCTGAGATATTGATGGGTTTGTGCTGTTAGATAGTGCATTTTCAGTGGTAATGAGGATTGCTTTACGGTTCTGGTTGAATATGATGGATATAGCTGTCAGATATACTGCATTTTCCTCCTAATTGTTGAGTTAGAACTGTAGCTTGTCTTCCAAGTTGACTAGAGCATCATTTTGAGCGAAATGAGAAAAAGTTGGTTCATTGTGTCAGTCATATGTGTCCTCCAAGTTAGTTAGTTGGGTTCTATAAGTGCCTGCTTTTTAAGATGACAGCACTCTGATCAGTAAAAGTTTACATTGTGCTTTACTTGGTGACACTTTTTGGACATGCATGTACCTAATAGTAAACTTCTGATATCCTTAGTAGTTAGGCTAAAGCATTCACTATGTAAGGTCTGGAAGAGGGGAATGATGGGGCTGGTGACATCCCCCAATGATATGGGGTCTGTGACATAAATTCTCTTATCTATTCCTTGCTATCATATGCAATTTCGCCAAATAAATTAAAATTTTAAAATCTGTTGTATTGCTTTTTTTTCATGCTAGTTTTTGTTGGCCTCTTAGTCTTCTGTCTTCTACTTTTAATATTCCTCCTTTGGTGCGAGGTGCATTTAGTGGCCTATGTTGTATGTCATAGGCATAATTTCTTTAGTCTTATCATTAATTGGAATGACACCCAATTTTTTCTCCAAGTGATTGATTTTTAATTCTTCTTCTGCTCACTCCTATCATCCATCTTAACATTCGTTTTCCCACTACATGGATGCATTGCTCTTTCTTTTATTTGTTGTCAAATGTTCTTTCTGATAAAGGGTAGCTGGCTTAATGATTCTTGTGTTGAACTTCCCTTTTAATCTATTTGGTATTCCTTTTATAAGTTAGGGTTAAATACAAAAATGGTCCACGAACTTTACACTGATTCTCAATTTGGTCCATTAAGCATAAAAAGTGTCAATTTGGTCCACAAATTTTCCAAGTTGTATCAAAACAGTACAAACGTTAACTTCCATCTGAAAATTAACAGAATTGGTCACATGAAAATGTGATGAACGAATTGAAATGCCCCTGAAAATGTGGTCACTTGTTGTGCGCATGACCAGTTTTCGTTAAATTTTTCGATGGAAGTTAACGTTTGTAATGCTTTGGTACAACTTAAAAAGTTCGTGGGTCAAATTGACACTTTTTATAGATAGTGGATCAAATTGAGATTCGTTGTAAAGTTCATGGACCATTTTTGTATTTAACCCTATAAGTTATAACATAAGATACTACTACCTTGTTTCTATTTTGTCTATCATGTTCCAATTTTATTTCTTTTTCATTTTGCATTATTGATCCTATTTATTGAAGATCATCTATTTGAGTTATTTCTGTCCTCATGAACTGTTACTAAAATATTTTTTTTGTTCTATATTTCTATTAAATTTGCACTCCATATATTTCATTCTAAATCTTCTAATTCTAAACCCTTTGCTTCTCAGTTTCTCCATGTTTATAGTTTTGCGGGAAGTAATTTTGTAGAAGTGTCCATCAAAACTATGCCATCTGCAAATAACATACGCCACAAAAACGCTTCTTGTATATCCTTTGATTGTAAACAGATAAGGTCTTAATATTGATTCTTAGAATAATCCTTTGAAGCCATTGGTTTCTCTACATTCAGTGTGGAATCTAGTTTATTATAATGTGTCTTGAATGATTTTTAGATATTTAATTGGAATTCATTTTCTCTGTAGGGGGCTTCCAAAGTATATTTCTTGGTACTCTATCTTAGGTCTTTTCCAAGTCATTGAATATGTACATTTTTTTTTTTAAATTACTTAATGAACTCTTCATTAATTGTCTTAGTATGTTGATTGTCTCCATAGTGGATTTAAGTAGCTTAATCCATTTTGGACATTTGACGCTGTTTCATTGCTTAATCTTTGTTCTACTAATTTTCCTTTATTTCGCAGTGTGTGACTCATCAATTAATGCCTCTCTCTCTCTCTCTCTCTCTCTCTCTCTCTCTCTATTTAAATTTTATCAAGTAAGTTTGTTAGCTACTCAAATCTTACATTTTCCATGAGTTTTCCACGCCTCTGTAGGTATTTTATCTGGTCCTAGGACTTTATCGTTTTAAGTAACTCTCCTGTATCATCCCTGTATAATAATTCATTGTTTCCCAATACATTTAACTTCCTCCATATCCCTATCCAACCTGTCTCTATTTCATTGTTTTTCCCTATCTTCTAATCTTTATTCTAACCACTTTTTATTTTTATTTTTGTCCTGGTAGGATTTTTTGGAAGATTTGTGGGACCGAATACAAGTTTTATCCAGCAATGGATGGAAACTTGATAGTGGTAATGGTCAAGACTCCCAAAAAATTCTTTTAACAGAAATCTTCATAACTGGATGGAAAGTCTAATTTTATCTTATGTTTTCTCATGAATTTGCTGTTTGATCAAATTCTATCTTTTCACTTGTTAGTTCCAAGACCTCACCTATCATTTGAAGCACAGCTAGTTGCGGGAAAGTCTCATGAGTTTGGACCTATCAGCTGTCCTGATCAACCTGCTTTGCCTTCAACAATTTCTGGGATAACTTATGGTAAACAAAAGCATGATGCGGAGTTGATATATCCTCAAAGGATACGGAGGCTGAATATTTTTCCTGCAAGTAAAACTGAGGTAGTTTGCAATCTAAGATGTAAATCCTCATGTGTAAATCAACGATCTCATTTTTAATGTCTGTTTTGATGGAAGGTTTAAGATGAGGGATTTGAATATGAGTTTTTAGAAATGTTGCTTTCTTATGTCAATAAAATCCACTTATAAATTTGATTACATAATAAAGTGAGGGCTTTCATATAAGAGAAAGGTCTTTTTTCAAACCCTTCCTTTTCTTAAATATTCAAATTTATATGTGGATTTATGAACATAATAAATTAACATTTCTAAAGATTAATTAAGTAATTTACACTAACCTCAAATCCAAATCCCTCATCTGAATCTTTCCACCAGATGGACTTTTAATGTTGATTAACCCTATGCAAACTTATTGGCTTTTAGTTTATTTCTGGTTAAAACCTTGGTGCCACATTGTTGCAATTAGCTTAAAATGACCAAAAATCCTCCAAAATAAAAATTTCTGTATTCTTAGCTCTCCATTTGGAAAAGAATAGGAAAAAAAAAAAAAGTTTAAAACCCTCTCCAATTATAATGCCTTGAAAACACTTTTTTTTTTTTTTCCTTCCTAGATGCATAAATGTGATATGATAATTGTCCTATTTGTTGGTGTTTTCTTCACTTGGTGGTAAAATATTCTATCACTAGGTTCCTATTTGTTCAAAAGAGATAAAAAGAATATATCTGCAAAATAATTTTTTTTTTTTTTTTTTATAGTTCCTAGCTCTCTTTTTAGACCAATGGTTTCAAAGGTAGGTGAGACGTTTTATGTCTCTTGAGATGTTTGTTTTTTTTTTTGTGTACCTCACCACCTCTTTTTTGAATGGTTACAGGATCTGCAACCCATGGATCGCTTCATTGTGGAAGAGTATCTGCTAGATGTGCTTTTCTTCTTAAATGGCTGGTTTGTACCTCTCAATGACCTGTTGATAAAAAATATTTAAATTAATTTCCTTTAGCTTGTTCACTTAATTCGTTTGTTAACTTTCTGATGAGAGGTATCACTTTGTCTTCTACCTGGTGAAACCAACAGAGTGACTCGTGTTTATAAAAAGATCTGTATGTTGGGATTGGAAATTTGTTCTGAAAATGTTGTGTTGACATATATTTGAAAGTGGTGCATAGTGATAGCCAAGTTGTATGATGGCTAACCGCTTAAGTTATGCATTTGATGGGAAGGATGAACTTTATTTTAAAATCTTAGATGAATTTGATGGCTAACTGCTCAAATTATGCATTTCTTTTGTTTTTATTTGAGTTGTGGGCTTAATATTTATTGTATTTGTTTCTTCCTTAATGCAAAGCTAGTCGAAAGGAATGTGCTTCATACATGGCTGGCCTCCCTGTGCCCTTTAGATATGAGTATATTATGGCAGAGACAATTTTCTCTCAGGTAATATTTAATTACCTTTGCATTCTTCGCTTCTCTTAGTGCCTATTTTATTATGAGGTAGTTCCTTTAGTGTTTCTTTTTTCTCATTCTTTTTTTTTTTTTTTCTATTATATGCTCTATGGTTGGAGTTGTTTCTTCTGTTTCGTTGCTATGGTTTTTCCAGTGTATATGCAAGTAACCCTTATGTAGGATAAATTTGGAAAAGCTGCCTGTGTTTGTTTTTGTGGTTTGCCATGTTTAGGTTAAAATAGATTCTTTATTTTGAGGGAAAATAGTTTTAGGACTGAAAGCTTTTCTTGGAAAAAAGAGTTTAATCTTTGTTTGTTTGTAGTTTTCAGATTGTTCTTAATAAGTTCAGATTGAAATAGTTATATGAAAAGAAATATAGACCATAAGAACATTGATACTGTGAATTTTAAGAAGTTTTGTTTCCTAAAATGTCTTAAAGGTACATTAATAACTCTAGACGTTTCCGTTTATGTTTATGAAATTGTTCTCTAAACTAATGTCCAGGATGCTTTTTTCTTGGATTTTTTATCTTCCAGGATTTTGGTTAAATTGTTTTGGGGGAAATGCTACATCATATGCTTATAAAGATCATAAATGAATATAATTAGAAAAAAAGCTTCTTAATGGCCAAAAAAGAAAAAAAGCTTCTTAAAATTTTTATTTTGGAAAAGAAAAAGTATTTTTATTAAATTATATATTAATTTTTTGCCTTTTGACAACAAAATTCAATAATTTGCACTGCAGTAAGCCAAATGCAAACTTAATAGCTTAAGATAGATGCAGGTTTAATAGCTTATAATAGATTCAAATTTTCTCTTTTGTGATGCCAAATCAACTTGAAGAAAAATATTCCTCTCCCCTTTGTGAGAGCATGTAGAACTCATGCCACTGGGAAAAGGGCAGTATTTTTGTTTTTGTTTTTTGGGTCTGAAATGGGCCGTAACTTGTTTAAAATAGTTCCAATAGTTTGTTTATGATTAAAATCTGAAATATCTTTGACATATTTTGTTTCATGAGTTGCTTTGTTGTTTGTTGTAGCTATATCATTTTTAAAATTTTTGGTTTGAACTTGTGGAAATCAAAATGACATGTTTAATATCCTTGCAGTTACTTATGCTACCTCAACCCCCTTTCAGGCCAACATATTATACACTAGTTATTATCGACCTCTGTAAGGTAATATGGATTTCATTATTTTGACTATGTCTTGCTCCTTTTGTCTAATTCACTAAAAGTATTTTCAAGTCTAAAATACAGTTTAAAGAAATTATTGCATTTGTAAAGCAATCTGACTTTGAATTATAATTCTTAGGCTCTTCCTGGAGCCTTTCCTGCAGTTGTTGCTGGTGCCGTGCGGGCTCTTTTCGAGAAAATAGCTGATTTAGATATGGAATGTCGGACACGGCTCATCCTTTGGTTTTCGCACCACTTGTAATTTCCACCACAAGCACTGCTATAGTTTTTGCTTGGGATGGATATTTCCCATAGCCTTTACCACATGCCATTGTGGAATTTTGTTCTGCAGTATATTATCTTGTTTAATTGTTTCACTTTCACCAGAAAGACTGCTTTAAATGTCATTACTGTTGCTCTAGGTTTTGTTTAAAATTTTGTTTGGTCTGTATGCATGTTGGACCATAGGGTACATAATGAGAGGTAACCTCTCTCATCCGTAAACTCCTATCTTAGGTGAAGGTGGATTAGGTCCTAGGTCCTTCCATAAATACCAAAGGCAATTTCTAGCTGAACCAGCTGATACCTTGTTTAAAATTTTGGGAGATATTACTATAGAGTTATGTACACATGGCTGGGATCTTAAAATTGAGAAAATATATTTACTCATTGTTTCTTGTATACAGTTGGGTGTATTTTTGGAATTCATTTCCTCACATTTAGTATTGGCTTCCTGACCATGCAGATCAAACTTTCAGTTCATCTGGCCTTGGGAAGAGTGGGCTTATGTCTTAGACCTTCCAAAATGGGCCCCACAACGTGTTTTTGTTCAGGAGGTTTTGGAGAGAGAAGTCCGTTTATCCTACTGGGACAAAGTGAAGCAGGTACTAAGTCATTCTTAAGGATATTTGTAATTTTAAGTGATGTTTTTACAACCCAAGGCTTGGCCTTGACTGCTGAAGTCTTGAAATGCTTTAGCTTATATAGTTTAAGCAGCAATTATTACAATTAGTTCTGCCAAAGAAATGCATGCTCGATGGCATGCTGCTTGTACGTACATAGACCTTGGCTTGGCTTTTGAGGCGTATGCCTCATGGTAATGAAACCTTTTCTTTAACATCTAATGTGACTTTACATTTGTTCTTAATCTCTTGGATTGTGTTTCCCCCCTTAATCTCCCTGCATGGATTTTAATCCTAGTAAATTGAGTTATGATTAAATATTGGCAGATCTTTCTATTCAAATTTTAAGCTTTTTGCTAGTATTACCAATAAGATTTTATGTGCTCTATTTTTTGGTAATGATATATTAGTTGCTAAATTCATTTTTCCTTTTGCTTATCCTTTTGTGCATAATCTTGTTTTCAGAACTTAATAACTTATGGCTTACACTTGATGTCTCAATGAACCTCATGTTAAATTTGGCACCCCATTTTGAACTTAGATTAATATAACAAATGATTTAATCAAATGTAATTGTTTGAATCGCAATATGAGTTTGTGGCAATTGATTGGAGTGAAAATGAGGTGTCTTTATGGTACACATAATTATGAGACGTTTTATCCCAATGAACCAATCAGTGTTCATTGCTTCACGTTTCCACATTGCATATTACTGCCAAATGTGACCATTTGGTGTTTTTGTTAATGAGGATAATTTTTTTTTTTTTTTTTTTTTGTAAGTAGAAAAGTAAAGGAAAGTTGATGTTTGATATTTTGAAATTATAATGGAATTCTGGTATTATACACAAACATAGACTCATAACACAGAACATGGAAACCAAATATAGGACAAACACGGTAGGACATGAAAATATATATATATATATATACACACAAACACACACACACACACACACACACACACACATATATATATATATGTATTCTATATATGGAGTTGTTCTCTAGAGTGCAAACAAAATTGCAGAGTTAAAAGTTAAAACCTAACATCAAACCTCCACAAGTCATTCTACCCTATGAGGATGAAACCTTTGGGTAATGGGGGTAAAAAACGGCAGTGGAAGCAGCGGTGATTGCTGCAAGAAGCGATCGCCAGCTTTTAAAAAAACGACAACCGAGTGCTCAGTGCCTGATATCCACGGAAAAAAAAAGTGCAGACATCAGCTCTAGAAGATTTTACTATATATTAGTATTATATATAGAGTAAAGCTCTAGTAAGTAACTAAAATAAGTAACTAATCCTGAACATTGGTAGGGCTAACACCTGTGATTTGATTCAGAGGAGAATTCCTTTTTTATTTTTTATTTTTTAATAGGAGTTTAGAGGAGAAATCCTAATGTTTGTCTTTCTTCCCATTGTTGTATTATATGTAATGGGGAAGCTGAAAGTTCTGACCATTTTTTCCTTCATTGCTCAGTTCTCATTAAAAAGAAAAAAAAAAAAAAAAGGGAAGAAATGAGTAATGAATCCTGAACTTTGAGATCTCTTTTGAAAGACCTACTAACACACAATTGATCGTGTAAAAGAGCCTTTTAACACACATATTTGCAATTTCCTATTTGCTTAACACATGAAATATTAAATACATCATTTACCATATATATGAAATTAATTATTGATATTAAGTAGTTTACACATAAGAGAATAGAAGTTTAGAAAGAGCATTTTTGCTAAAGTTTGAAGAAAAAAATTCAAACATGCACTTAAACTTGTGTCAGATTTGGAGACACTGGCTGCAAGTGGTGCAACTGCTTATAATAGCTTTTCTGTGAGCAGAATTAGTTTACATTCACCAATATTACCATAGCTGAGAACAGCACCTTTCTGCAGTGTTCTAGTGTATGGGAGATTGGAAGCTTTTGGAGGGGTAGTGATGTTATAAAACAAACTCAATTTTCTTGTTTTTGAGATATTACACTTCCACATATTGCTCACATGTTATACTTTTCTTAATATTGTTTTTTAATTATATTTGTCTAGAGTATTGAGAATGCCCCTGGCTTAGAAGAGTTGCTTCCTCCCAAGGGAGCTCCAAACTTCAAATTCAGTGTTGAAGAAAGCAGAGAAGGAACTGAACAACATGCACTTTCAGCTGAACTCAGAAACTTGGTGAAAGGAAGGGCATCTGCCCGTGAAATGATCGGATGGATTGAGGAAAGTGTATTTCCTCTTCATGGGATGGAAGTTACCCTCAATGTGGTTGTGCAAACTCTCCTTGACATTGGATCTAAAAGTTTCACTCATTTGATTACTGTATTAGAGAGATATGGTCAAGTCATTGCAAAACTATGTGCTGATCAAGATAAGCAGGTCATGCTGATAACTGAGATTGATTCTTACTGGAGGAACAATGCCCAAATGACTGCAATTGTGATAGATAGGATGATGGGCTACCGACTTTTATCTAATCTGGCCATTATCAGATGGGTCTTTTCTCCAGAAAATATCGAGCATTTTCATTTATCTGATCGTCAATGGGAGGTATGTCAACATTTGTTTAATCTGTGTCCACCTTAAACATGTCTTTTTGCTGTCATAAATATTTGCGTTTTGAACCATTGATTGATATTTCCATGTACGTGATGGTTGTATGGTCCTATTTTTTCTTCTTGGTCAATGATGAATACAGCATCAGAAACTAGTTGAAAACAACTATGTATGAACTGAAAACTTCAAAATTAATAGCATTAATAGTAAACTGCTTCCAACGTGAGTAAGTAAAAACAACTTGAAATCTACCAGCACTCAAACAAATGGAAATTGAAGCATAAATCTAAACATTAAAATTTGGTCTAATTCAAACATCATAGGAAAGCCAAGACAATGCTACTTTCTAGTGAAAAATGTGGATTATTGTGAACACTATTTAGGAGGACAGACTTCTAAAAATTTTGATAGGTGAATTTCTGAGTGTTTGATCTATGAAAAATTTGAAAATTTGAAATGCCCACATTGTCCCTTGAATTATGTGGACTTTCTTATGTGGCAGATATGTGCTTGTCACCCCAGTCTGTGTATTATGTGCAGAACTGGATATGAAACTGGTGATCATATGTTTGTTCATAGTTCGATAGCTTTGAGTTTATGTTGAAAGTTGTGTAAGGAAATATTAGCTGGGTTAGCTAGGAGAGAGGCAGAAGTTTATGGTATCATCAGGGATCGCTGCTTATGGTGATCATCAGGGACTGCTGCTTTGCTAGGAGAGAGGCAGAAGTATTTAGGAAGGGAAAGAAAGTCTGTGGGGATTGTTTGTGCTAGCTATAATTTGGGTAGTTTGGTGGGAGAGAAATATAAGAATGTTTGAGGATTATGGGGGCATCAGTATCTACAGAATGCAGGAATACTTTGTTCTCAATGATTTTTTCTAATTGGAAAGCTGCAGTGGTCTAACTTTAAGGCTGGACAATGTGTTTGTCTGATTGTAGTTGATAGGACTCAATGTATAGCGATATTTTCCTGTAGTGTGATGTGTGTTTTTTGTGGAGTTCAACCCTGGTACTGCAAAACAGTCAGAGAAATTAAGCAAATTTTGCCATTTCATCTCATTTCTGGAGACTAATAGGACTGTATCATCTGTATATTGAAGCTGTGATATTTCCCCTTCTCTTCCAATCTTCAATCTTTCTACCAGCTGCCTGTCCTTTGCTTTCTCCAGTAATCTACTAAGCACATCCACCACAATACTGAAAAGAAAAGGTGATAAAGGATCACCTTGTTGCAGCCCTCTTAAACCTTAAATTTTCCCTGCGGTCTTCCATTTATCATGACAAAAAAGTTTGCTGACCTTAAGCAGCCCTCATTCCATCTTCTCCACCTTGATCCAAATTCTTTTCTTTCCATTACATAATCAAAGAAACTTTAATTGCACTTGGTCATTTGCCACCAAGACAGCGTCTAATATCTGCCCACCTTTCACGATAGCACTTTGAGCATATGGTGCCAGCACCTTTGCAATTAATTTATAATGGTTTGTCACCAAGCTTATGGGTCTGCAATCCCCAACTTTTAATGATTCCGCCTTCTTTGGTATTTAACATTTAGGTCTTATTTGTGACAGCACTACAACCCCCGTTCCTGTGAAAATCCCCGAAAACCAGCAAGAACTCCTTCAAGACG
The DNA here is from genome assembly GCA_003254865.1 of Dryas drummondii. NCBI lineage: Eukaryota > Viridiplantae > Streptophyta > Magnoliopsida > Rosales > Rosaceae > Dryas > Dryas drummondii. The sequence goes on along the minus strand of QANW01008856.1, from coordinate 253,736 downwards.
AATCTTTAAAACATCAGTATATTGAACCCATTGGGGCCTGGTGACTTGTCTATACTGCAATCTAATACTGCTGCAGCGCTGCTTTATTTTATTCTTGCTTTAAAGGTCTTTTCAACCATCCCCTTTGCATTTCATTAATTGGATTCCTGTTCAGCCCTTCAATTTTGTAGCAGCAAGCTTGTATACAGATTCTTGTCAAAACTAATAATCTCTTGCTTAATCTGGGTTAATGCTTCCACCATCTCCCCGCCACCCACTTCTAGCTTTTCAATTAAATTCCTATTCCTCATTTTGCCACTTAAATTTGGTATTTCTGTCCTCTATTTCTTAAGTTTATTGAAGGATCATCCTTACAAGAAAATAGACAAATTGAAAATCACTATTCCAATTGTGATAAAATAAATAGATGAATACTATTTCCAATAAACACAAAAATGATCAACTATTTAATCAAATAGTTAAATGGTTTCCGATTTGTCGAAATTTTAGTAGAGATGATTCTTGAATGGAGACTTCTAAAAATATATGATTCGGGAATGAGCCTCATAATGCGTCTATCAAATAACTTTATTTAAGGGATCCTCAATGGATGCTTTCTAAATGTACATACATACATACATATATATATGTTCTCCTTGATGGTTGAGCATTCTTGTTGTATGTTGCTCTCCCCCCCTCCCCCCTCTACAATGTAAATTGAAATTTTCTTTTATTTTCAACATTTTTATTTACCAATTTATTTATTCTTGTTGTAAGTTGTATCTTTTATCTTCTTTTTAATTTTTTTATTCATATATTTTTCTACCATTCCTCCCAACAGATTTTAAGAAATGCAGTTAGCAAGACATATAACCGTGTATGTGATCTAAGGAAGGAGATTTCATCTTTGAAAACAAGTATCGTATCTGCTGAAGAAGCTGCAGCAACAGCAAAAGCAGAGTTAGTGACTGCTGAGTCAAAGCTCTCACTTATGGATGGTGAACCTGTCCTTGGGGAAAATCCTGTGAGGCTGAAGCGTTTGAAATCATATGCTGAAAAGGCAAAGGAGGAGGAAGTGTCTATACGTGAATCTTTAGAGGCTAAGGAGGCTCTTCTTTCCCGTGCCCTTGATGAATTTGAGGTACTGAATATAAAAAAATAAAAACATTATTAACACCTCTTTCCCATGATTAATCTGCCAGAATCCTTTTTCTTACAATAGACAGAAAATGAGGCATATATTTTCTTGTTTTAGGTACATATTATAATTAAAAATATTTAGAATATTAAAACGCGATAATAAGTGGAGGCTTAGATATTTTACTATGTTGGGCATGTGGCAAAGGTGCAGTACGTTTTTACAGCCAGACAACAGTGCATTGCTTACCCTTCCTCCCCCCAAACAACGGTAGATCAATACTATCTTCTGCACCAATGTCGATGTGCAATCTTGAATCTAACTGCTTCATTGATGTGGCATTTTGAAAGTATCTTAAGCACTTTATGAATTGTGTAGCCAGGCCTTAATTATCCAGCAAAGTTGTTTCACTTGTGAGCAAGAAAATACCCCCGCCCCCCTCCTCCTCAGCTGTGTTTGGCATGAAGACAATCTTTTTCTCTCTTAATATATGATTCGTTACAATGTGCCCCAGTATGGAATATGGGTGAGAGACGCACCACCAAAATGCTGATTGTGTACAGCTTGCATACAATATATTCTTTTAATTATAGCCTCTTGATAATTTACAATTCTTCTAGCGTTTAAAATGTTATTACAAAAATCATTTGCGGTATATGCTCTTTTGCTAAAGTTTTTCCTCTCTTAATTCCTTTTTTTCCATTTTCTTGGTCTACCAAAACATTTCTGGAATGGGTTGAATTTAGTAATCAATGCTTGGAATGTTTATCTTCAATTAATCAATCTCCTGGTTTCCCTTCCTTTGATTGAAAATCACTTCTACTGTTCTACATGTCTTTTTCGTGTACTAACCATGGTTGGCATGTTGCAGGCATTGTTCCTGTCTTTGTACAAAAACTTCTTGAAAGTGTTGACGGAGCGGTTGCCAGATGCATCCAAAGGTGTTACATTGCAGCAATTAAAGTCGGTTCAAGCAGATTCTATGGCTGTCGACCTTGAAGAATCATCGACAATGGATGTTGACGATGAGAATGGAAGACCTAAAAGAAGGTTTTGATTTCCCTCCACCAAAAAAGATAGAACATCTTTAATCATATATATAATTATTCTTGGTCCAGATGGATGTAAACTTCCAGATTCAGTGTTGATCAATCGGCAAAGGAGGCCGATAGATTGACGCTTTAGAAATTGCACGTTCAGAAGATAGGGACTTTATCTGGGAGGGTAGTGATGAGGAAGGATCATTTATTGAGTTCGGAAAAAATGTACAAAATCAGAAGATAGAGGAGGATTAACTTTGGAAACTCATTGAAAAGGAACAAATCATTAGGAAAATGGTTGTAGTGTTTCCTATACTCACAAGATTCCTAGTGGTACTCTATCATTAGGAATACATATGGAGTGCATTCTAATGGGTGGGACTTCCAAAGAAACTCTTTTTGTTCTTGGAAATACATCTATCATGTTATCCGCATTTCTCTTGTTTTTCTAAATTTGTGGCTGGGAATAGGAAGACATTTGGAACTTCTACTCATCATCATTTCAGTTTTATTTTATTTTTTTTTATTTTTTTTCTAGTTTATATCAGTTTTATTTGAAACAGAATGCAATAGTTTACTTATTGGCCTCCCCAATCTCCCTGCCTACTTGTGTTTTTTCTTGTAACGTATCTTCTAGAAAGAACTTGAATCATAGCAAGTTTTTGAGTTTTCTGCTTTGTTGTCTTGAATAAATGTATAGTTGAATCTAGTTTTTCTTTGGACTACTATTTGTTCTGGGGACTCTTTCTGTAAGTCCTTCTCATTCTATGCTAGAAACTTCAAATGACTGTTTTTGAACCTTTAGATGATTTGGGAGACTAGACCCGCTAAAGTCAAAATTCTTCCTTGGTGTTTCATGTGAAGATCAATGCTTGTGATATGCTTCAAAAAGAGGACCTTATGCTCCAAAAAGAGTGTGCTCTTTGCCTTTTTATGTTGCTCCTTTTCATATTTGTAGGAGGATGCTGCGCTTGTTTGGAGTGGAGTGGGTTTGTCCTAGAAACTGCTCCTCCTGTTGTATATTGTTTTGGGAGTCGGGGCCAAAAAGGAAGCTATTGGGTTCTTTTTGGACTGTTTTGTTGTAAAGAACTAATAAACATTTTGACAAGGTGGAGCATCTTTGGGACAAGTAGATTTTTTTTACATGTACAGTTTGGGACATTTAGGTACATAGCGTGTCATTTTAGGGAAGTTCTTTTACTGTAGTTCATCTTTGATTGGGTGGGACTTTTGAGTTGATTGTAAAGTGTCTTCTGTTACTCCTTGGTAGTTGACTACCTTTTGATGGACTTCTTGTCCATCTTGTCCTGTAGTTGTATCTGTTCTTTCTTTTATAAACTTTCTTGTTTAATATAAAAAATAATTTGCTTTGACCTTCCTTGTAATGATATTCAAGCGATGTGTATCTAACTTGTTCTCTTAATTTTGGCAGTCAATTGAATGGTGGTAGGACAAATAATGTATATAATGTAGGTGAAAAAGAGCAGTGGTGCCTATCGACTTTAGGCTACCTCAAGGCCTTCTCAAGGCAATATGCTTCTGAGGTAAATACAGTGTCGTGGCTCTTGTTCTTTTCCGACTTTCTTTTATCCTTTGTTTTTTCATTTTAAAGGGAAGTGCCAGTTTCATCTTGCACTTCTTATATGTTTTTAGTTTCTTCATGAATGTAGTGCTGTCGTCTTTTTCTTTCTTTTTGGTATACTATTTGTTTTCTTTGGATTGTGCTCCTTGGAATGATCCTAATGTATGTAGACTTTTTTCTTAATAAGAGTTTTCCCTTGTATTTTTCTCTTACCCAACACATTTTGACATGTCACACCCGCTCTGCCTGTTTAGCTGTATAATCGCATAGAGTTGCTGCACATCTCCGATTTATTTCACCATTTTTATTTTTTTCGTTGTATACATTTAAAAAACAAAGGTCTATGTATTCCCTTTGATGACTTATTACTTCCAACTAGATGCAAATTCATGTTATGAACAGGTATGTGTTTTGTAAAATAGTCTTTGAATCCAAAAAATAAAATAGTGGCAAGGATATGACAATAAAATAATTGGTTAATTGGGATCCAGTCTATGTAACTCTTATTATAACTTCTAACCCACTGATTTTTGGTTTGTGGATTAGACCCAGAATTAAAATGTACAGCTATCTAGCATTAAAACAAACCTAAGAGTTCTCCCATAATTACAAAGCATGTCACTCTTCTTAATAGAATGTATTATGTAAGTTGATTCTTATGTTTAGGGAATTAGTTGATTCCCAAGATTTTAGGCAGTAACTAATCAGAATGCCAATTAATTCAAATCCTCCCTCCAAAACTTCCTCCAACCGTGTTACCTTGTGTGCGTATTTATCATATAACTATAAGGGACCCCTCAATGGAAGCTCTCTCTCTCTCTCTCTCTCTCTCTCTCTCTCTATATATATATATATATCTTTAGCTAGGTACCCATCTCCCTTCAATTTTCCCCTTTCCCCCCGCCGGGGGGGGGGGGGGGGGGGAGCCCTGTTTCATTTCATTAGATTCTTTGAATTAATTCTTTTTCTGTAGTATTTCACATCTTAAGTAATTATCAAAACATCTGTTGCTCTCTCCAAATAAAATGAAATTATGGTGGTGAAATTTTCTCCATTCTTCAATTTTATCAAGTTAAATTGTCAGTTATAAAATAAAAATTATAATAGAAAATCTTGTATTCATTTGTCTGGTCAATTAAACATATAATTAAGCTTTAAGTGGAAAGGAAATGTTACCATGTATTAGTTGAAGCCGAAATTGGGTTCTGTCCCTGTGGGTTTCTGTTCGAGAACTGAAATCAAAGGGTTTATGGTTATTGCCGATTAGGATTGGGATGAGAGTTATGGTTTTGAAATTATTGAATGGGTTGTTATATGCTTGTGTTAAATTTGTTAATTGTTATGTTAATCAAGTTTATATCAATTTACAATTGTTATGGGTTATTGGTTTTTGTTTGATGAAGCTGAAATGGAACTACTGTGGAATGGGTTTTCAGTCTTTTAACTATTAATTTATATCAGTTGTTTATTACCTTGTAGCTTTAATATAATGTATATGACAATATAAGTTAACAACATTGTGCGTTTTATAGTTATTAAATTATATTAATGGTTAGATGAAGCAATGGAGAGGTCTTGCCCCTGCTGAGACAAGTTCATGCCTCTACCACTACTAGATATGATAACTAGTCATGTATCCTAGCCTGTAGCTCGTTTGCCAGAAATGTATCTTTATAACTCCGTTTATAATTTTTTATAAAATTTGTAAGATGATAAACAGAAATCTATATCTACCAGGCACACATGTCTGGGAAGTTACAGTATCCTATTCTCAAATTTGCCTTTTCAGTAATATGTAATTTGTGTGTCAAAACCTAGGGAAAATCCTAGTGGCTTGGCTGTTAGTTGAAGTTTTGTAGACATTCTTAATGCATTATGAAATCATTTGTGCATTCTTAATATTCTTCGCTACTGAATTTCTGACCTTGTGTATGTACCTCGCAGATATGGCCTCACATGGAGAAGCTGGATGCAGAGGTTATAACTGAAGATGTGCATCCTCTGATTCGGAAAGCAGTTTATTGTGGTCTCCGGCGACCAATTGATGGATTGTGATCTGGTTAGGCTTGTTGAACCTCAACTTACTTTTTTCACACCCCCGCCCAAGAAAAAAAAAAGTTTAACAACGATGCATGTTAATCTAATCGAGGGAACTTAGTGAATATGAAGGAGATGAGGTTAGCTGCAGCGTGTATGATGAGAGTAGTTGATCTGTTTATTTAGTTGCAGGTGTATGGTGATGTGTTTATTTAGTTGCAGGTATACGTACAACCTCTTTGACATGTAACCGAAGCAACTAATTGTAGGCTAGTATTATGAAATTCCCTTTCCAGGGGCCACTTTGTTTCATTTCAACTGCTTTTACCATGTTTTGGGTTAGATTCTATGCGCCACATTTTGCTGAATACAGAAACACCATTTGAAGAAGGAAAAAAGAAGAAGACATGTTACACATGTTTTACAAATTTATCCATTTTTTTATAAATGAGATAATTTTATGCATTTCGAGCACAAAAAGCAATTGGTTGGTATTGGTGTTGTATATGCTAACATTTTCAACCTCCCTTAACAGTCACAAATTCGACCTACTGGACTTGGTTACATTAGTTTCAACTTTCACCTGTCTTGTATCTCTAGCGATTATTGAAGATCATAGTGGGGCAGAGTTCCTCTGCTTTTGGGTTTTTGTTAGAGTGCTGTTATATGCACACTCATTTTCTCTCACTACGTATTTTTTCCACTTAATTTGTGAATTTACACATTTGACACAAAGCGAAAAGACTTTTAAGAACAATCCAAAGTTTTTTTTTCAAAAAAAAAAAAAAACCTCTCTAAACCCTAAATCAGGGCTATTTTTTTGTTTGGTTTTTACTGAATCGATCTAACTACCGTTCAACGTTTTTGGTAGCCTATTTTCATAATTTGAAAATAAAAAATTTAAAATTCAAAAAATGTTTTCAACAAGAATTGATATAAAAGTCCTTTGTTTCGAGGTCACAATCCGACTAGTGCTCCTTAGCAATGCTGTAGAAAAAGAAGATTTGTTGCAATGTAGACCACTTATTTGTTCGTTTACCAAGTTTGGCACAATGTGGCTCTGGGCAATTTACTGCTAATGCTCTCCATATTGTTGAAATAATGGCCACTTATTTGAATTAACGGAATCATTGTGGCCGGTAGCGCAGAATGCGGCACTGTGCCTTAGGCTCTTCATACAATCATTGGAAGTCGATTCGGGCAAGTGTTCGAATCTACTATGACATAGTTGTGAGACAGTTATGAATTTCATTGTTGAATTTCCATTATTTGATCAAACCAACCAAAATTAAGTTGGTTTGGTTGGATTTTGGTAAAAACCGAAAAAAGTTGGTAAACTAACCGATTATCGAAAATTATTATCGAAAGAAACTGAATCGATTATTACCGAAAAAGTTGAAATATATGCCCAAAAAAATTGAAACAATTATTGAAAATAGTTATATATATGTAATATAACAACATTACTATGCTTATATAAATATATATATATAAGATAATTACATTAATATGCTTATATAATACTATTATTTTAGTAGTACCATAAATACTAAACTACTAATATTATCTACAACTATAAGAAAATATATAAATGCATAATAATATTATATTAATATTATCAAGAGTTTGAGTTAAGATATAAAATGATTATCTAATGAAGTGAATGTTGTCATTTTTAGGAAAATAAGGACATCATTATCTAATAAACTACTCAAATCGAAAAATTGTTAGCCATTTGATTAATGGCCATTATTTCAAAGCGTTTATCGAATTAGTAGGTTCGTCCATTTTTTATCTAATGTTGTTATAGGAGAGGTTTGTTAAGGAAATGCATTTTGATAAAAACGAAAATGAATTGCATTAAGTTTATACTATTAACCAAGACGATTGATTAAGATAATGAATCGCATTAATCAAAATTATAAAAATGAAAATGAATCACATAATGTTATCATATTAATCAAGACTATTGATTAAGATATAAATACTTAAATTTATACTTTATATTCAATTTATAGTAGACACTTAATTTTTTAAACTTATTTTCGTTTATATTAGACATTTATAGGGCATTTTAGTAATTTTAAACTTAAGAGTTTTTATAAGAAGACTTTTCCTAACAAATCTTATTCTCATCTATCCTAAACCTACTGCCACCCTCTCTCTCTCTCTCTCTCTCTCTCTCTCTCTCTCTGTTCCTCTTTCCTTAACCCAACCTAATCAGTTCGGTAATTGATAACGTTAGATCAAAAACCCAACAAATACAGAGATTGGTCTTAGTAGACTGGGTTCTAGAATTTTCTGGGAACGTGACTGAAAGGAAAGGTCATTTTGTCAAAAATTACTTTTGACTGAATTATTGTCGAACTTGGATTTTCCAGTTACCCAGAGAAGAAGTGAGGACTTTGGTGTTGTTGGACCGCATCATCAAGTTAAGCTTGGACTCCAGGTAGGGGGAATCCTCACACCCTGTTTATGAGACTTTTATTGTGTGTATGTATGATAATAAATATTGTTGCGTGCAAAAATGCATTGTTTTTGCTTATCATATCGTATGGATTTTCGTGTGTTAACTGATTGATGATCTAAGAGTAAAAGATTGTATTTTTATAACCTTGGGTTCGATTCCCTAAACTTTCGAAAGGGATTTTTAAGGACGAGTTAGTCGAATGTCCGATAGGGAGGCTAGCTTATGAGGTACTAATCAGAGATGGCTACTCTCGCTACGGTACCAAACTTTTGCTTGGTAAGCATAGTTGTACATTAATGTGTTCGATTATCAGGTAAATTTCAATTATTGAGTACTCACAAAACGTTTGCAAAAGACTGCATGTTCATACTCAAAGAATGTGGAAATTCAATTATCATTATTATTGCTGGTTTTTGTGGTGAATCTTTTCCAAATGTTTTTTTTTCTTTTTTGGCCATATATATATGTTTATTTTAACCTACTATTTTCAAACCTAGCCAGGGTCCCCCGAGGGGAAGCTATGAACGTATGTAATGCTTACCCCCTATCTGATTTCTTGTAGTTGTTCTTGGATTTGACGATCTCGATTAATCAGTTTGGGCATGGCACTCCTGAATCTTGGTTGGCTTTCGCAAGGTCTCTAAATCCTTTACCATGTTCTTTTGATACTACCATTGGAACCTTGCTTTCTTTTATGTTGTTGTCATTTTTCTTTTTCTTTTTTTCTTCCCGTTAAAGTTGTAATGTATTTCAAACATCTGTAGTGTGGTGGTTGAGGTCTTTTGTAAAATTTCGTTTGAGGGCTTTTGTGAACTCGTCACCCTAATTGATTGGCTTTTTAATATAAACTAGTTTGAAGTGTGTTTAATTATATCAAATCATGTGTTCAATTTAACTATGATCCAACCTGTATTCTATCAAACAAAGAGCTTAACTCGTTTTAAGAAATCTTGGGATTATAACGCTCGAGATACGAGTATTATATTCTCGAAAATTCTTAAGACGGGTGCCGGTGTGGCGATCCCAGATTGGGACGTTACAGTAAGTGAGTCACACAAGGAGGAAGAGGAGAGAAAGAGAAAGAGAAGTAGAGACCAAGATCGGCATCACACGTGGCGATTACAGCCCGACGGGAGGAGAGAGAAGAGAGAAAGAAAGGTGAGGGCGACAAGACTGGTTTGGGTTTTTGAAAAATGTGAGGGTTATTTCTGGAAATTTGTTATTTATACTATCAAACCCTAGATTGCAAAATTACCAAGATGGCCCTAAACTTTGCACATCCATAACTTTTGAATCGTAACTCTTATTCAAGCATCCTTTGCATCTACGTGCTCGTAGATTCGAGCTCTACGAAACTAGACCAAGATTGGGCTTAAAAACAAAATATTTCTTTAATTGGTCAACAAAAGGTCAAATAATAAAACAATTTGTAAAACTTTTAAAAAGTTTTTTTATGGGTATAAATAGGAAGAAGACTTTGTGAAAATTCTCATTTCTCAAATAAAATTGGAAATAAAATTGGAAATTTTTTTGGGCATCACAGGACATGATAAACATGTTCACTGAACTTGACCGCAGAGAGACCTATATGAAAGTTGTACGACATGTCAATATGAATTTTATAGGTTATAATAATTATGATTAGTCCTTAGACATGTGACACAATTATTGTCTTATATGTGTCTTAGTGTACTTTGACAGCATAACATGGACTGACACCATCTTGGGATGGGTTACATGTGTTGATTGGGTACATTGATACACATGTAGAGACATGTTAGTGTGCAATAAGGAATCTCTCACCTTTTGTAAAGAAGGAGATGTCCCAAGAGAGAAGAATCACTATTAGAGTCACATATATATTAGTAGGATTATATTTGGAGTTTGACATATATTTCATACTCCAAGAATATAATCAGGACATTAGATAAGAGAAGGACCATACAGTATTGGAATCATAACTGAATAGGTTCTTAAGTTAATTGTATTTGGTTTGGGGGCCATGAACTCTGGCTAAGTGTCAACATGGTTTGTAAAGTAAAAAATGAATTACTTAGATTTATTTATTGATTAATTGCGATCTTACTGCCCAATTGAAATGGAACCTAAAGAGTCACACACAAATAAGTGTTGTGGGAGACCAAAAGGAAATGATGATACTGAATTACCGATGATCAAAATGTTGATCGCAACTAACGCACGTGTTAGTTGATATTGCAGAAGATTGGGAATTGAGCACTTCCCAGTGGGTTACCCATCATAGTATTACTCTAGCATCAACACACTTTACCGTGGAATACTAATGGAGTTTAACTAACTCTAATGATTTGATTACTAATTGACATGGTTAATTAGTAGGTCTATATTTCAAGAGATTAAATTGGGTAATCACTTGACATAATATTAGGGGTGCAACTTGAGGCGGGTCAAGCCGAGCCCGCTCGAATTCAACCAGATGTTTGAACCTGTGTGGGAGGGTTTGAAAAAGTCAAAACCCACTCGAACCCGACCTCAACCCGAATTTTTTGGGTTGGGCTTGGGTAGAGGTCATGCCCGCTCAAGCCCAACCTGAACCCGAACCCGAGCCCAAATTCCGAACCCAATTTGTATTGGTATTATGCTATAATTTATATATTAGATTACATTTTAGTTTATATTAGTAATATAATATTTAGTTTATAAATTGTTATTGAAGATAAACTAGAGATTTAAAAGGAGGTCGAAATATGTATTTAATCTTATATATTTTTGTGTGAAATAAAATCTAAACTATGGTGTTTGGTAGATATATGTTTGTCATGTTGTTATTATTTTATCTTCATGTATATAGATGTCTTGAAGGTATTTTCTATTTGAACCTAGTCAATATTTGAAGTTTTGAAGTATGGTGATTGATTAATTGAGGTAATTGTGTTATACTTTTAATAAAAAAAAAAATTTCACAGGTTGATAATCAACCCGTTATTTGATTTTGTGGGTTGAGTCCAACCCAAAGAAATTGGGCAACCCAAACCCAACCCGAATTGAGGTTGGGTTGTGGTGGCCGGGTTCACTTATTTGCAACTCGCCTAAACTCGAACCCGAAAAATAAAGCATGGGTTGACCTTTCAACCCCCCCAACTTGCCCGAGTTGCACCCTTACATATTATTTTCTTAAAGTGAGATTAATTAAGGAAATTAATCTACTTAGTGGATAAGATTGTAAAATCAAAGCTTAGGTTAGTTAGTCAACCCAATGCTAAATCATTAATTAATAGAGATTAATTAATATTATCTTACTAGGTAAGATAAATGATTATTGAGCTAATCATTAGTCCTAACTCAAACACTATGCTTATCGGTTACAACATTAATCACATCTAAAAACATATTGACTAGCTTTCATGGACATGGGGACAAGTCATGTAATATTAAAGATCTTGGGGAAAATTTGCAAATATTGGTTTTATTTATTAAAAGATGAATGAACAAGATCTAAAGGTGGGAAAGAGAGGAGATTGATGGCTTAGATTTAACTAGCCATCCTATATAATAAACAATATAGCGTGTCTGAACCCTAGATAAGAAATCAGCCCCCTTTGCCAATGGCTTCATCTTCACTCTTCTCTCTCTTTCTCCATAAAAGCTTGAGAGGAAGAAATGGTTTTGAGAGAATCCAATCCCATATTAAAACCTTTGATGCCGAAAATACCTATAGTGATTTGAGAGCCTCTAGCCAAGCTCTCTCCCCTTTATTCAACATTCATTCTCCTACACTTGGTGTGGACTATAGATTTAGAAGGGTTGTCCTTTCAACCTTTGAGAGCCTTTTTCTTATTGTAAGTTTCATGAAAGAAAAAAAATAATGGTTCTGATATCTTAAGATGTGGAATGAAGGCATCCCCATAGATGTGGAATGAAGGCATCCCCATGGATGTGTGTATCTTTAGGTTCATCCCAAAGAAAAGTCTTCAAGGGTAACTCTTAACCTTCTAGCTATTTCACATGTAAATGAGATATTTAATTTTCGTGATTCATCCAACCTAGATCCATGTTTCGAGTAGGAAAGTTTTGATTTTATTTTCTACCACTCTTCCGCACTTGAACACCTTAAGCAAAGTTTTCCTTCAGGCACAAGCCCAATGTCGAAATTTTGGGTTTGGGCTAGCTCAGCTCGGCCTATTTTACATCCTTAGTCTTATTGTGTTGAAATTTAGTTAATTTTGTATGATTTTCTCTTTGATTGATTCTTTTTTTCGCCCTTCTCCATTTCATGATTCATTAGCTATACAAATATTTTAATGATATCTTGTGTGGCCTATATGATATTGCCTATATGGCATATAAGTTGTTTCCTCTTATTGTGATGAGTGACATGTCCTTTATTTGCCTATAAATAGTGTGTACACCCATCAATTTTGTATAATATGACCACACATATTAAGGTTTCATGTACAAAGACCAAAATAGAGAAATTTTTCTATCTACATTGACGACTCATAAACAAGTTATTCAAGGCTTAGAACTTGATTTCTCTCAAATTTGCTATCATGAATCGAAATATGCATTTTCAATTTATTGGAATTTCGGTGAAAATCTTGAAGTCCTAGATCTTGGATTATGAATTGAGCATAATGAATTTATTCAATATTATGTTTAATTACATGTGGTATAGAGCTATAGTTGAGAACCTTCATGATTTTCTCTTATTTTTGTTCAAGGTTGATTTATTTTAATTAAATCATTTATGTGGCATACAGTTTGGCATTTGTGTGTGAAGTATTTTTATGGGTTTTGATTTGGAATATATATCAATTTCTTTTATTTGATTTTCCATATATCAATTGATGAATAAAATAGAAAGGGTATAATTGTCTCTATATTGTGTGAAGTTATATATAATGCGTATATATGGGTCTCCTTTTTAAGAGGATCCTTTTTAACTAGAATCAAAACGGATCGCATTGGCGGGGCTCCCTGCAATGTGGTCTAAAGATTTTATCGTCTAATTTTTAGATTCTTATTCAAGAATCAATCCTGCAAAAAAATTAGCAAAATCAAAACTTGTTTGACCATTTTATTATCATCATAATTATTTTGTGTTATCGAAAACATTGTGTTCATCTATTTATTTGGTCATAATTAGATAACTAAGTAGTTTCCAATTTCACTGCAATGTGGTCTAATGATGGTTGTTTTGTTTTGGATTCTTTATGTTTTGATGTTTCTTAGTGCTTCTCTTATCTTTATATTATATTGTATTGGTTGTTGAAACTTCCATTATCAATTCAATTATAATGTACATACTTGACTGTCTAATGGTTCTATTCCATACATATTCCACCAATATGTCTTTAATAAATGCCCAAATGGGTTTAAAGTAAATTGTGTTCCACGCTCAAATGTATTTTGAAGATTTTTCATGCTTGTAGGTAAATTGGGCCATGATATGTTTTGATATTAATGAGTGGAATATGATTTTTGCAGTTTCTCCTAATAATAAAATTGGGTACTTAACTTGTAGCAATTTGGGGTTTATGTAGACCTTTGCTAAAGCATTCATGTTTTAAAACATGTAATTAATGGATGAATTATGTAGATTCATCAATTGTAAAATAAGGTAGTAAATGCGATAAAATTTAAAGGGACTAATACTATACCCCATTTTTCAGCTGAGGACTCGCATTTCATTTTGATTCAATTAAAGACTAGTATTAACCAAGTGTTTCAATCAAGGATATTCTGTCACCTCCGTTAGTATTTCCATTAAAAATTGATCAAGTGACCTGCACATGACCAGTTTGCAAGAGCACAAAANCCCTGGCCCGCCCAACCTAGCCCTACCACGACCCACCCAACCCCAACCCCGCCCAACCCAAGCTCAGCCTACCCCACACCCGAGCCTCACCAGGACCCCATCTCTACTCCGACCGGCGACGATCGATCCCCTTCCCCTACGCCGGCGACACCCCCTACCCCTTCCCCCACACCCGAGCCTCAGCTCCTGATCGAAGAGAGAGTGATAATGAGCAGAGAGAAATGAGAGAGGAGAGAGAGGGAAATAAAGAGGAGAGATAAGGAAAGACGAAAGAGAAAAAGGGAGAAAGAAAATAGGGAATGAGAGGAAGGGTGGCCGGAGTCACTGTCAGGGAAAAGATGGTGTGGGCTTGGGTGGGTGGTGGCTAGCTGGGTTGGTTTTTCTTTTTTCAGTTTTTATTTAATTATTAATTATTTATAAATTATTTATACATTTAATAATAAAAAAATAATTTGAAAATACTTTTTTGCCCTTGCAAACTGGTCATGTGCAGGTCACCTGATCAGTTTTTAACGGAAATACTAACGGAAGTGACAAAATATCCTTGATTGAAACACTTGGTTAATACTAGTCCTTAATTGAATCAAAGTGAAATGCGAGTCCTAAACTGAAAAATAGGGTATATTATTAGTCATTTTGATATAATTTTCCCAAATTTAAAATATGAGCATTGTAAATGATAATGTTCTACCTACTCTTAATATAATAGGTTATTCTTGTTAATAGTGATGACTAAATTTAATGTAGATAAATTGTGTTGTAGATGTTTTAATTTTGGAATATGTTTGTACATGTGTCTTGTTCATGATTCGCATTGTAGAAAATAAAACATTTGGGGTTTGCACATGTTTTTCTCTGTCAATAATACATGATTTTTATTTTAGATCGATTAAACAAATGTGTTGAAAAAAAGTTCATAGTTATGTCACGTAGGTAAATTATCACAAATTCAAAATACAAGTAGTATTTAATTATATGAATGATATTAATTTATAATGAGAATGAATATGTGAACCATTAAAAACAAGGAAGAGCTTAGTCAATGAGTTAGATACTATAAAAAAAGAGTTTGAGGGCCTGGATCCAAATAACCTTTCTATTTTCTATTAACATAATGGGTGATAAAAAGTTAGGCTTACTAGAAAAGTAGTCTTCTATGCATATAAATAGTTCATATACATATATTGTACAATACGACAGCATTAGGGTAACATGCAAAGAGACTTAGATAGAGAAACAGCTTCTTCAACGCTGATGGCTTATAAACAAGTTGTCCTAACTTCGATCTTGATGTCTTTCAAGTCTACTATTATGGATCAAGTATGCATTTTAAGTTCATTGGATTTTTTATTATGAAATCGTTATGTATTTTAAGTTTCTTAAATCTCTCTAAGTTTTTACAACATTCATTCTATACTAGCAAGTGATTAAGAGAGTTCTGCAAATTTGGTCGAGTGGGTATTGTTGATGCAAATTCTCGTAAGGTAGATGCAGCAACTTAGAACAAGTGACCTGGCTGATCAGAAGCCTTGCCAGATAATGATGTGGATGTTGATTGAGATCTTCCTACAAACAAACACAAGACCAAAGGAGATGGACCGGTGTGGTACCAGCCAAACACGCTCCGATGATGAAATCAGTGATGTGTGTTTGGTGGTGTTTGAATAAAAGTGAGGAAGAACAGGGGATGAACTTGGGAGAATGGGAAGAACAAGGCAAATGTTCTGGGTTTTCTCAAGGGTTCAAGTGTGTTTCTCATAAGCCTTTGTGAATGTGAAATTTCGTGATAGATGGCTAGCTAGATGCTTAGTTTGTGCATATATGTTGGTTTATATAGGCAAAGTAAGGTGTGATGAGTAAGTTACCTGCAAGGATGAATGGCTGACAGAGATCCACGCGTTTGGTCATGACTAGTAGCATGCACAACTACTCACCTCCTCAGCATTCAATGCTGCATTGAATGCTCCATTTAATGCAAGGATGAAAGGTTCAGGTAAACTCCCCCAATAGTCATCGATGTAGGCTGGGATATCCCCTCTGTTAGAGGATCATGTCAGGTGCATTTAAGCGTGGCGGTTTCGTCTTAATGTGATCCTCCTTGGAGTGGCGGTGGGGTGCCGAGCCGAACCGGACATGGATCTCCATGCGTAAACATAAAGTTTGTGTGTGATCGGATCGGATGTGGATATCCCGGCCGAGCCGATCTGGCGTGCAATTGTCTCCTCAAGTCGTAGCTGGCTATGGCCATAATTTGGAGAAGATTTTCGCCTCGAGGGAAGAGCCGAGATGAGCCGAAGCCGAGCCGAGCCGAACCGAGATGACTTAGGGAAGACGAACACTCGAAATTTTTGGAGATCCCCGAATCGGGTCGGATCGAATCGGGCGGGTTTGTCATTGGGAGCCGATCCGATTTGGTGGAGAATATGCCAAGCTGCGTGGTGACGTGGAAGTCCAAGCATGACCGTTTTGAAAGTCAACTCCAAAATTGGATCCGACCAGCCACGTGTCGAGCCATGATTGACTGTTTGGATCGGTGTGAGTTTTCCCACAAACAGGTATTTGCTTTATTCATTTGTACATGTATCTTAATTATTTGTTGGTTTTTGTTCATTTTAAAAATAAAGCCAAAATTAAAAATATGATTAACAAATGGGTTCACAGTAGGGGTGTAGTATAAGGAGGGGGGAAAACAAAATTAAAGAGAAAACCAAGAGTCATAAACAAACTCTAATATGGTCTCTCACATATTTCCTCCTTTATTCTAAGTGTTTCTACGGATATCTTTCAACCTCACTTAAGGTTTTTGGAGCTTTGGTTGGTGGATTTTTGTTGTTGAAGTTGTGCACTAGATGAAATGTGAAGTAATGGGTTGACCATCCATTGAAACATTTTGGAGGATAAAGGTGTTAGTAGTCAAGTAAGGGTAGAAGATTGAAGAAAAGGATCAGAGGGAGGAAATAGGTAAAATAGAGAAAGAGGAGAAGTGGGTAATAGAGAGAGTTGAGCATGAAAAATTGAATTTTGACAAACATGTTTCTAGATTTAAAAGAAAATCTAACAGATCTTCCGTCAGGTATCACATTAATGTACATTGATAACATGCCACATTGAGTGATTTTGAAAGTTCAAGGGCACATTGATGATTAGGTAAATAAGTGAAGAGTCATTGTTGGTAAAAAGTCAAGTTAAATATACACTAATTGAGGGAGCTTTGAGTATGAATGTCTTCATTTTTAAAAAAATTATGAACATTCTTTATAGGGATCTCTCGATAATGTGGTTCTGATTAAATGTAGTTCAATAATCATAACCGTCTAAATTTTAGGTTGCTGCTTAAAGATAATCATGTATAAATAAACCAAATTGGTTATTATTTGGTCATCTTAATTATGCATACAAATACAGTTCGTCAGATAAAAATATTAATGGTAATCAATGACTTAAAATTTTATGATTTGATTAATTTTTTACAGAGATAATATTTGAATGATGTCCTAAAATATGAACGGCTCTAATTATTGAATTGTAGGCCCAAAATATAACTTTTTTTCTTGAATGGGTTCATCCTGATTTGAAGAGACACTTTCTCTAAAACAACAATTTTCAATGTTTTAATACATAATGTACATTAAAAATTTGTAATTTTAAGAAATACTAGAAGATGTATAAGTTTAGGTGAAGACTTAAACAAAACCCTCAAAGACTCTCATCACTCACTCAAAAGCCGTGGTACCAAGATTTTATTCACTTTAATCCTACTTTCAAATATGATTTTACAAATGTATACTTGTCGTGAAACATTTTTAGGAAGTCAAGATCTATCCATTAAAGTATTTAAGAAATGCATATAATTAAAATTGCTTAATAAGTTAAAAAATACATTTTTGTTTTGAGGAAATTATAGATTTAGTCCAATTATTTTATATCTAGTTCAATTTTGGTCAACAATTTTTTTTAAGTTCTGTTTTGGTCTACTAATTGTTCTACTTGTTCAATAAAAGTGTAGATTTGTTTTTTCAAATTTAGTCTGCATTTTACCCTATTTAATCTCATCCAAATTCAGCAAACATATACTTGTTTAAAAGCTATGCATCTTTTCTTTACAATCATATAAAAATCATTCAAATTGGAGTTTTAAAATTCAAGATAATTGACCCCAAAATAGGTACTCGAACCTGCCAATTTTTCAAATTTCACAAAATCTCAATTCTCTTAGATTCTAATATTCCAAATTGATTCATATAACTAAGAAATGATAAAATATAACTTATACTTCAATTATAATTGAAGAAAACACAACCCAAAGAATTTAAAGTCACAAATCTGGATATTTATTGAACAAGTGAAACAATTAATGAATCAAAACAAAACTAAAAAAAAATTGTGAATCAAAATTGAACTAAGTATAAAATAAGTGGACCAAATCTGTAATTTCCTCTTTTTATTTTTTTATATATTGAAATTTGATTTGTCCCTTTTTTTTTTGAGAAATTTGATTTGATTAATTTTTTTTTTTGAGAAATTTGATTTGTTTAATATTTTTTTGAGAAATTTGATTAGATTATTTTTTTTTTGCGATATTTGATTTGACCATAAGCGAAAAAAGAAAGAAATCGAATCAAAAAGTAAAGGAATGAAATTCCGATGTTTCTCACCAAACCCTTTGTCTCGCTCTGGTTCGAATCACTTCCAATAGTTAAACTGCATTCTAGGGAAGTCTCAGTCGTGACTCGGGAGAGAGATATTTTCCAACTTGCTTGCGCGCACCCTTCTGTCTCCTCCGAGTCAAGCAGTTTGCTAAGGGCACGACCTACTTTTTAGAGAGAGAAGAAAACAACCCTAACCCATTTCTCACCTTCTCCCTCTATGCACGTTGAAAGCATTTCTGGAGAGAGAAAGTCACAGAATTTCCGTCTCTGCTCTCTCTTTCTCTCTCTTACAGCGACCCAAAGGGCAATTAGAGAGAGAAAGAGAGACAAGCAGAGGGTCTTCCTCTTATATTTGAAGTGGGTTTAGGGTGTGGATCACAGAAATGGAGTTCGTGGGCAGAACTTTGAGGAAAGAGTTCAAAGGCTTCGGATATTTCACGGGAACTGTGAAATCGTACGCCCCCTCAACTGGGTTCTTCGAGGTCGTTTATGAGGATGGAGATTCTGAGGAATTGGACTTTGCTGAGGTGTCTTTGCTCCTTGGTGGTGGAGCAAACCTTGTGGAGGTCGAGGTCAAGCAGAGCCGCCCCGGCCGGAAACCTAAAAAGCGACGCCGTATTGAAAGGAAGCGAGAAATTCAAGGTAATCCAGGTAATGCTGGTGAAGAAACCCTAGGAAATGATTCTGGGTTTGGTGGGGGTCTGAATGAAAATTGTAATTTGAGTAATGGGTCCGAGGGAAAACTTGAAATGGGACATGGCTTAGGGGAGAATTTGTGGGAAGGTCTGGGGGTCAATGGGAATTCGAATGATAATGTTAATTCCAGTAATGGGTTTGATAAAACCCTAGGAAAGGAAAGTGTGTTAAATGTTAATGGGAATGTGGATATAGTTGATACTTTGAAAGATGAGATTGATTTGAATGCTGGGTTTAATTTGAATTTGAATGATGGATGCGACCTAAATGTTGATCTAAATGTTAGTAAGGAGGACATTGTAAAGAAAAGAGATTGTATTGATTTGAATTTGGATGTGAATGGTGATTTTGTTGAGAATCATAATGAGGGTAGTTTGGGTGGTTCAACTGTGGGAACTCCCCATGGAACCCAGAGGAGGGGTTGCAATTTTGATTTGAATCTGGAGGTTGATGAGGAATTGAAGGATACAGCAGGTGACAGTGAAGAAAAATTCAAGGTTAATCCCAAGTTTGAGATGATCGAAGAAAGTCAAAATAAAGAGAGAAGTGGAGATGCTGAAGAAAAGGTTGTTGAAGATGGTAATGCTAATGAGACCTGGAAAGAAGTGTATATTGATATTAATGAAGACATTCCCATGAAGGTTGTTGGTGATCCCATCGACTGTGCAACTGGTGAACAGCTTAATAATAGAAATTCTTGTTCCAGTGGAGATTTGAAGGCTGACAATTCTGTTGGGTTTTCGGATACCAATTGTATTAAGGATTGTGGTTTGATGGAAGTTCTGGTGAAAGATGGCCTTTCCGAAGCCTGTACTCCAATGATTCAGGGGTGCTTAGGCAATTCAGGAAGTCCATACATTCAAAGAAGTAGCCGTATAAAGAGAAGAAAACTACTACACAATCTGAAATCTTCTACTACAGAGACAATTTTGAGGAGAAGTGCTCGTAGAGGGTCTGCTCAAAATCATGTTTCAATCACATCATCTGCTGGCAGTGATCCATTGTCCTCTTCTGCAGTTAGTGAAAAAACAGAGGAAAAACCAGCAGTTTCTGGTCGTGAAGAAACTGAAAAGCCTAGTGCTCTTCCTCAGGAACTGGAATTACCTCCTTCATCACAACATTTAAGTTTAGATGACATTCCCATACTTGAGCTCTTCTCTATATATGCCTGTTTGAGATCATTTAGCACTCTATTATTTCTGAGTCCCTTCAAATTGGAGGATTTTGTGGCAGCATTGAAGTGCAAGTCTCCTAGTTCATTGTTTGATTTTGTTCATGTTTCTATTTTGCAAACTCTGAGAAAGCATTTGGAGTGGCTTTCAAATGAAGGTTCTGAATCTGCTTCTAATTGTCTGAGGTATACTCTTTTGCCCCTCTTGCTTTTTAAATCTGATGCCATCCTTATGGTGTTTTGAAACTTCCTTTGTTGGTGCTTGACATTCTGTGTTTATCTTTGATGTAGGAGCCTTAATTGGGATTTTCTGGACTTGATTACATGGCCACTTTTTATGGTTGAGTACTTTCTGATTCATGGTTCAGGATTGAAACCTGGTTCCGATCTCAGTCTCTTCAAGCTATTCAAAACTGACTACTACAAGCAACCTGCTTCTGTAAAAGTTGAGATACTTCAATGTCTATGTGATGATTTGATAGAAGTGGAAGCTGTAAGGTTGGAGATCAATAGAAGGTCTTTGGCAGCTGAGTCTGACATGGTTTTTGATCGGAATGTGAACATTGAGGTTTGCAAGAAAAGGAAGGCTCCTGTGGATGCTACTGATACCGCTTCTCTTAATGATGATGTTGTTGATGGCACCACTGACTGGAATAGTGATGAATGCTGCCTTTGTAAGATGGATGGGATTTTAATATGCTGTGATGGCTGTCCTGCTGCATACCACTCAAGATGCGTTGGAGTTGCTAATGATCTTTTGCCTGATGGTGACTGGTATTGCCCTGAGTGTTCGATTGACCGGCATAAACCTTGGATGAAACCACGAAAGTCACTTCGAGGTGCGGAGTTATTAGGAATTGATCCTCGTGGTCGGATATATTTTCAAAGCTGTGGTTACCTGTTGGTGTAAGTTTGTTCTTTTCATCTTTACATGGCTCAGTATAATATCACTGCTGCTGTTACTAGTACTAATGGCTATTTTCATTTATTCATAGGTCACTTGCTCTTAATTTTGAACTACCAAGCATCCTGCTTAAATTTATTTTCATGAAAAACAAACATGAATGAATTTTATGTTAGTTCCCTTGATATATCTTAAAAAACCTAATATAAGCCCCGAAAAAGTACCTTTTTAGCGTTTGAAGTTTTATGCTCTATGTCGTCTTTTCACTAATCCTATCTCTTCTGATTCCTCCCTTGCACAAGTTGTCTCATTTATCATTCCTTAGTCTTTCCTTTGGGTATTTTAATGTAAAATCTCTCTCTCTCTCTCTCTCTCTCTCTCTCTCTCTCTCTCTTTCTCTCTCCATACAGTATTGCTCTCTGTACCTCTTTCATGCAACATACAAGCAAAATCCACCTTTTCTCCTCTTATTTTGGCTTGTTACTTTTCTTATGGGTTTGAATATAACTTGGAAGGTTAATAATTGAGTTATTTTCAGAATCCTACGTGAATTAATGTGTGCCATTTTTGTTTGTTTCCTTGAGATAATATTTGAAAATTTGTTGATTAAAATGAAATTGTACAATGTTGTAATGGCGCCTATTGTATTTACTATACCAGTTCTTAAACCAGTTCTGCTTTATATTTTCTTTTACTTATCTTCTTCATTTTCTCATAAACCATAAAATTTGTCTCATAATGAACATATATGCTATGCTTTCACAAAACAAATATGTTGTAATTTTATTGCTCTAGAATATTTACTGCTACTTTTCATCACTTCGTTATGTTTTGGCTTAAACTGTTTATGGATGTTGCACTTGCAGATCAGATTCCTGTGATATTGAATCCACATTCAGTTACTACCACAAAGATGATATGAATAAAGTTATTGAGGTGCTAAGGTCTTCAGGTTTTTCCTATGGTGCGATATTAAGGTCAATCTATAAGCACTGGGACATTCCTGTTAGGTTTAATGGAGAAAGTAGTAACATTGGCTGCTCAATGCCCCTGGACCCATTGGCATTTTCAGAAACATGTGCTGTTAAGAATGAGACTGACGAGGATAGAAAAATGCAAGAGGATTCTTGTAATCCTGGCTCTGATGTTTCAAAGTCTGTTAACTTGTTAGATTCAGTGACAGTGATGGTAAGTCCAAAGATAATCTCTGAAGGATTAGATGAAACCATGCAAGTGCAAAAGGGGTCAGTCATTCAGTATGATTCAAATAGGCCTGCTGATTTCTTAAATCAATCAGACTTGGTGGGAAAACTTCAGCCTGAAGACTGTTCTTTGGCATCTACTTGCTTAGATGTCAGACGAGAAATTAACAAAGAATCTACGGATCTTGGCACTGTTTTGTCTGCTATAACCACTAGAAATGGGGGCCCTTCAGAAGTGCATTGTGGAATTGGTTACACGAACTACTACAGTTTTGGCCAAATTGCTTCATCTGCTGCAGAGGAGTTAATGCGTAAATCATCAGAGAAAATTAAGGAAGACTCAGTAATAACAGAAGAGGAAATAATATCAACACAGATGAAGACTATTTTAAAAAAATCTTCCAAGTTTTACTGGCCAAATATAGAGAACCTAAATATAGATGTGCAGAAAGAGAAATGTGGTTGGTGCTTTTCTTGCAAAGCTCCTGCTGATGACAGGGATTGCTTGTTTATCATGAGTATGCGGTCTGTTCAGGATGTTTCTAATGATGATATAGCTGGCCTTCAATCAAAAAATTACAGGCAATGTCATCTTAATGATGTCAGATGTCAAATTCTATCCATTCATGATCGTCTGCAAGGACTTCTGTTGGGCCCATGGTTGAATCCCCATCATACAGAACTCTGGCGTAAAAGTATTCTTAAGGCATCTGATGTTGCATCTGTTAAATATTTACTACTCACGGTAAGGATTGATCTGTTTTGCTTTTTAAAATTTCTGTTGATTATAGAGTTGGTTGGTTTATATTTGCTAAACATTTGGGCTGGCCTTGATGTCAAACTTTTGATATAATTATGTTCTTGCATATTAATTCGGTGACCTTTACCCTATCAGTTCTCCCCACTTTTCCAGTTCATTCTCAAAATACTCATTAGGATCATTTGGAAGCCCTAGGCTGCATTGTAGTTATATGATGTATGCACAAATTTGTATATTGGATATAAATTCAAGTATTTTTTGTGTTAGTGTATATTTACATGTAAAATAGCTCATTTGGTTATTTCAAAGGGCCTTTTACCATGACTTGTGTCGCCATCTAGATGATGTTCTTTGAGAATTGATACTTTCTCTAAGTTTTGGTGATATGTTTATCACACAGTTAGAGGCAAATTTGCGTCATCTTGCACTGTCAGCCGACTGGTTGAAATATGTGGATTCTGTTGTTACCATGGGTTCAGCTTCTCATGTCGTGACTTCATTACGTGCATACTCAAAGAACATGATTAGTAGAAAAAGGCTCAAGTGTACAGATGATTCCAACCCTTCTTCAAATGCTGCCAGTGGATTGGGAATGTTTTGGTGGAGGGGTGGTAGGCTTTCTCGTCAGGTGTTCACTTGGAAAGTTTTGCCTCGCACCTTGACTTCCAAGGCTGCCAGACAAGGTCTACTAATTGTTTTCTCTCATCTATATTTTTGCATGGTATTGAGTTAAATCAACTGAATAATTATTCTGAAATCGTTTGAAGTTCTAAAATTCTGCAGCTGGGTGTACAAAGATGTTGGGCATATTATATCCTGAGAATTCAGAATACGCAAAGAGAAGCAAATCTGTTGCCTGGCGAGCTGCTGTTGAGACATCAACTAGTGCAGAACAGCTTGCTTTGCAGGTACAGTCACTATCGATACCTGTTTCTTTTAAATGGTGATGTTCAGGTGTTTCAATGGCCTTCTTTTCTTGTTTGCTCTGTTATAAATATAATCTGCCTTTCGATAACCTGAGTAGTTGTCAGCCCTAATATTTTTTCCTCTCAGAATTATAATTCATGTTCTTGAATAGGCACTATATAGAACTTTTTGGTTCTTAAATTCTTTCCATGGTTTTCAGGTTAGAGAGCTTGATTCAAACATTAGGTGGGATGATATTGAGAACACACACCCTCTCCCTACGTTGGACAAGGAATCTAGAAAATCAATCAAGCTGTTCAAGAAAGTTATTGTCCGCAGGAAGTGCTCTGAAGGGCAAGTGGCTAAGTATCTTCTTGACTTTGGCAAGAGAAGAGCTATCCCTGACATTGTCAGGAAATGTGGTTCTGTACTTGAAGAACCGTCTAGTGAGAGGAAAAAGTATTGGCTAGATGAATCATATCTCCCTTTGCATCTTTTGAAAAATTTTGAGGAGAGAAGAATTGCCCGCAAGTCTAATGATGTGAAGTCTGTTAAAGCTCTTGAGGTTGGTAAAGTAATAAAGAGGCCTCGGGAAAAAAAGGGATTTTCTTATTTGTTTTCAAAAGCCGAAAGATCTGAGTATTATAAGTGTGGACACTGCAACAAAGATGTCTTGATGAGGTATTAAAAATTTCTCCTTTTGCATGTAGTTATTATCTCGTATTGTTGTTTTGCTTGTCACTTTTCTTATTTCCGATGATAGTGTGTTGTCTGCAAATTCAATTTATGTGAGGAAATGCCCGCACTCTGAAACTTCTAATTTTTGAAGTTAGTGTAACTGTGTAAGAAATTTTGGTTCCTGACATCTGGAGGAGATAAATATAAGACATTGGATCAATGGAGTTTTATGACTCTCACCTAGGTTGGATGTCCTTAGGGCCCCATTTGGTTCACAGAATTGATTTCCCATGAAAAGAATTCCTATGCATTTTCCAGAAGGAAGGGAATGCAAGATAATGTTTGGTAATGCTTGTAAAGTAACCAGGAATTGTATTTTTATTTCCTTTCCCATGTTTGGTTTGTACAAGATTAGGAAACAAAAATGGTTTAGTTTTCGAATTATACCCCTGTTTATTATATATAATAAATACAAACGAATGCCAATTGTTTGTTATGGATAGAATTGATATTTTCAATTATTAAAAGGGGTAATATGGTCTTGAAAAATTTTCATTAATGCTTTCCCATGGGAAGGACAAACCAAACCCAAGCTAGCAAGAGGGTTTCATTTTCCCTCTTTTGGGGCATCACTTTCCCATAAACCAGAAATTGTTTTCCCATGCTTGCACTTACCAGACATTAGAATGGAATTATTTTCCCATTCCCAAGCTTCCAATCTGCGAACAAAACGGGCCCTAGGTGTTTAGGGGAAAAGAAATAAGGAACTCCGGAATGATAGGTTACTCTGTCAAAACATTGAGGTTCCTGTTGATAAAAAATTGGAGGAATTTGGAACATTAATATAGATTTGTGAAGTTTGAGGAGTAATTTCTGTGATATGAATAGATGATCAATCTGTTGTGTCTTGCAAGTCTTGTTAGAAGTCCAATTCTTTGAGATTATCTTGCCATGTTACATCTTGTATTACTTAAAACTTTTCATCTTGACCCT
Source organism: Dryas drummondii (assembly GCA_003254865.1). Classification (NCBI taxonomy): domain Eukaryota; kingdom Viridiplantae; phylum Streptophyta; class Magnoliopsida; order Rosales; family Rosaceae; genus Dryas; species Dryas drummondii. Next base: position 227,734 of record QANW01008856.1, on the reverse strand, counting down.
TTTTCCCTTTTTAAATATGGCAGGGAAGCTGTAAGCTGTCAGTATTGCAGAGGTGTGGTTCCTTTCTCCTTTTTCCCCTTTTTTTGTTATGTGGTTTTGAAATACTGCTGTATAATGCATGGTATTGAAATTTCGTTTATAGTCTTCTAGGTTTTTATTTATTTATTTTAATTTTGTTTCTCTGTTAGATGAAGACAATTTATTTGCAAAAAACCCATTTACATTCATACCATGCTCATATCCTTTATGTTAGTGATAAGGTGGACTGTTGCTATCACAAGCAGCTGCAAGGACTGCAGAAAAAGGAAAATAACAAGAAGGATGGACAAGAACTCCATCAGAATAAGACTTATAATCATCAAACAGAAAACATATTACTTTACTCAAAACTGGGCCACAATCTCTTGTGAATTATACTAAAAGGAAGATCTCTAAAATGCTTTGACAAAGATGCCTAAAGAGAAGCTAAGAATCTAATTCTATCCCATTCAACCTAAAAAAGGTAAATGATAGCTTGTCAAGGAAAGCACCATTGATCTTGAATGCATTTGGAGTAAATGTTTTCCTCAATGTGGATGACTTTCTATTGTTGGTTTTCAAAAGTACAAATCTTTGCTTGGATAGTTGCTCATGGGAGGGTCAGTACTTGCAATATTATCCAACGCAAGAGGAGAAATATCTGCCCATCACCCTCTGTAGGTGTTCAATGTACAATTGGAGCAGAAAATATTGATAATTATTTCTCTCTTGCCCAATAGCTCTTGGATTTTGGCATAAGCTCTTTGGAGAGGCTTTGATTAGTTGGGCATTCCGGCCTTGTGTATCATTATTAGTTGAGAAACTTTGTGTTTTTGAGGGAGGAAGTAAGGCTAAAGTTTTGAGGAAGTGAGGAGTTATGGCTGTTTTTTCGGTGAATTGGTTAGAAACACTGGAGTATTTTATTAAAAGTTAGGGGAGGTGGAGTGGTCCTTACGAGATAGGGTGAGGTTTTGGGCTTTTTTGTGAGCAGTGGTAGCAGCTGAATTTAGACTGTCCTTTCTTCGTACTAAATTCGGATTGGGCTGCTGCTGTTAGCTGATTTCTGCATTCTTGATGTTGGCAGTTAGGAGAAGTTTGTATGTTGCTGTTCTGAAGATTTTTTCTTTGTAGCTTTGTCTAGATGGTGCACCTCTTGTTCACGGCTCGATTTTAGATTTGTAACTCGGACTTTTCATTTAATAAAATCTCTGTTCCTTTTTGAAAAAGAAAACCTTTCAGATTGCACAACCTGTGGTCTCAGGATATGTATTTTATTTCATTTAATAAAATAGAGTACACAATTTTTTATGGGAAAAGATTGCAATCAAAAGTGGACCAGCAGTCCACAAAAGAAACTACCCTCAGTCTACAAATCAAGACACAAAGTGTTACAAGGAAAGAGAACCCACTACCAATAGAAACCCAGAAACAGAAACCACCAAAGATACAATCAAAACAGAGGCGCACCAACTTGACAAAAAAAGAAGTCAATATGACGCAATGCTTAAAAGAAGATTAGTCACTCATGGAGATACCTATAATCAATTATATAGCCAAGCCATCTCACATTGATGTTCTTAGGCTAGCACTTGCTAGCACAACTCATACACGAACAAAACTGTGTGGTATCGTAGATTGTATGCAAGTGTTATTTTGATGGGCTCATTAATATCAATGAGTTGATGGACTTTTGTTTACATTCTATCATATAATTCCAATTGGAAGCTATATTCAAGTAGCAATATATTTTTTTTCCGTTTTTGTTTGACTTTGTACAGGGTGGACTCATTAAGATGCATTACCTATTTGTACACAGGATGCTTCATTTTCTGATACTTTTATTTAATCTTTTTTAAAAGTAACAGAAACTTTATTGCTACAAACAGTAAAATTAAAAAGCAGCGGACAAGCAATTCATTCTAGTGAGACAATACAAACACTACTACACTTTGTAATGTAAAACAGTGTAACTACAACTTGATGCTTGATGGCTGTCATTGATTTTCATTTTATGTCCTAAGCTTGGTATCTGATCATTAAGGTATAAATTTCAGGATTTTTCCACAAAAGGCATGTCAGGAAGTCTGCCGGGGCCATTGTTGCTAAGTGTACATATACATGCCACCGATGCCAGAATGGGGTGTGTGCGAAGATTGACACAAAAAGAGAGAAAGTTGAAACAAAAGGAAGGAAATTTGAAACAAAAGGAGGGAAAGTTAAAACAAGAGGACGGAAAGTTGAAACAAAAGAAGGGAAAGTTGAAACAAAAGGAGGGAAAGTACAGTCGCAAAAATGTAAAAATTCTCAAACAGATCGCAGATCAATGCGTTTGAAAAGCAAGAAAAAAGCTTTAGCTGGAGGACAAGTACGATTGAAAAATAGCAAAAAAGTTCCAGTAAGTATACCTCTACGCCGTTCTCCTCGGAAACCTAAATGCTTGTCAGTGCAAAATAAAAAGCATAGCAAACGCAAGAAAGGGAAACAAAGCAAATCCACTAAGGGGACGTATAAGAAACCAAGGAGAGGTACTTCGTGGCAGAGGAAGAGGACAGAAGTTTATTACAGTTACTGGCTTAATGGTCTGCTGTTGACTAGAAAGCCAAATGATGAACGTGTTGTACTTTTTAAGGATAAAAAACTACTTGTGCGTTCTGGATGTTCATCTATCATTCTGGATCAACTCAAATGCCAGCTATGTCGTGAAGCAGGATATACACCCACTTCAAATTATCTTGCCTGTGAAATATGTGGAGGTAAGGTTGAGTTATGCAAGTGCACCTTTTAAATGTATTCTTGGTTGTTTGGTGCTGATTCAGAAAGTTTTGATTGAATCATTTACTCTTTGATTTTGTATTTCATTAACCATAATACTAATCTCCGTGGCCAGGATCTATTTTCCCTTCAATTTACATATATATATATATTTTAAACATATCTTTTCACTTCCTTTTCTACAATTCTACCATGCAGAATGGTTTCACGGCGAGGCTTTTGGGCTGGATTCAGAAAGCATTGATAAGCTTATTGGATTTAGGTGCCATGTGTGTCGTAAAAGGAACCCTCCTGTCTGCCCCCATCTGGTAGTTGTGAAAACTGATGTGTCCCCATTGGCTGAAGCTCATAATGATGGTGCTGTTGATTGTTCTGAGGAAGTACCTAACACAGTCCTGCCTTTAAGTGAGGTATATACAATACATGAAAATCTTTGGCTCTAATAACCATAGTGTGAATGTAATATTCTCTTCTTTCTGGACCTCCAATTTGTCCATGCACAATTGGGGAATAAATTTGTTGCTTCTTTTTGTCACAGCATTTTGAAGGCATTCCTTTTAGTATAATGAAGCCTTTTATTTTTATTTTTTGGTGACAGGGGAGTGTTGTATTGAGTGTATTATGTGTTTTTGGTTTGAGGTTGTCAAATTAGTTGTTTATGTCGTCTATCTTACATATATTTTTTCCATTTCTATTGATAAAACTTTGTGTTCACTAAAAAAACAAAAAGATTAATCAATAATGGTTTAGATTAAATTTTCGTGTTAATGGAGTAGTAGTGAAAGTATTTTTTCATTGTTAATATAAAGCTTGTGGTATACTTACCAATTGCATACTATTGCAGATCACATTCAATTGAATTCTTTTGGCATTGCAAGATTGGTGCTTCAGTGCGTTTGTGTTGTGATTCATTTGATTTTTTTACATGGAGGGATTCTTATTTGTTGAGGTACTTGATTAATATTAAAGGAGTTGTTTCGGAAAGGAGTCGGTTTCAGGATCTCCAACTCAAGATTTTGGACGACATAGAAGCAAACCTCGTTTTTTAGGAGAAGTGGAATATTGTAAGGAAGAAAGTGCTTTCCTGTCTAATGAAGAAAGCTGTGGCTGTAAGTCCATACAATCAAGAACCATCATGAAGAGCAGATGAACCAACAGAAGAGGCCAAAGTGGTATAACTCGTGCCTTAAAGAAATTAGTTTTCCTGCAAGAATAATATAAAATAAAATAAAATAATGTGGAAAAGATTTTTTGTTTCTTCCTACAATATCTGTATGCATGTGTTCTTTCCACTTTATGCTGGCTTGGTTCATTTGTATATAAAAAGTATTTGAGAGGGTTAGGCGGCATGGTCTATTTCTATAAGCAAGCTCTGTTTTTTTCATCTCAAAGCTTTTGGTTTGCTTTTTCTGTCACATTAATATAGGGATGGCATTTGTTCTAGAATCTTATGCGAAATCTTTGCCTTGTTTCAGGTTTCTAATCATCTTTATAAGAGAGCTATGTATAACAAGTAATGTGAAGCCAATGGGGATAGGTGCAACACCTGATTCTAGGATACTGGTGGGACTTTCCCTCCAGCGTTTTTCGTCACTGATGAGGCAGGATGATATGGTTTGATATTAGTTCATTTAGCTGACATTAACAATTATTAATCAAATTGCAATTAAAGATGAGTAGAGAAAAGATAATTAGTTCTGTTTTAGGAGATAGTAGACAATAGACATTGACATATGTTCAGAGTAACTGACAATAATAGCAGTTAGATTTTAGGTTGTGTTAGATGATGACAGGCGGCTTCTCAAGTTTGTTTGAGTTTCTTTGCTGATGGGTTGGGTTTTGTATTGTTATAATAGATAGTGTACAGGTATCTGGAAAAAGTAAATAAGATTTCTGTTTGACAAGAAAGTTGAGCACATGGCTAATTGTTTTCTTTTCCTGGTACAATCCAACTTGCCAAGCGAATCTCACAACTTGATTGACACACATGTCGTGCGCTTGGCTGTAAAGGGGCTTTATTCTCTTACATGTTTTATGAGAGAGCACAAAAAGGTAAAATTAGAGTTGGATTATTTTACTCGAGTCTTTTATGATGATAAATATTAGGGTGCTTTAATTAGAAAGTAGAAACCCAAAACAAAATGAGAGAAATTTAATTCAAATTTCAGTTAGCTCAAAAATCAAGTTGAAGTTTAAATTGTTCATTGAGTGGTCGGCAGATGCATCTATGCAACCTTATCTGCATCTGAAAATTGCATTGCATCTGTAATTTAAAACTTGCATCTACAATTTAAAACTAGAGGTGTGTAAAAATATCGAAAAATCGGGTTTTGAATTGAATCAAACCGACCAAATCGGTTTGGTCTGGTCTTTTTTTGGTTTGTTTTTATTTTCAGATATCAAACCAAACCAATTTGAACTTTGTGGTTTAGTTTTGGTTTTTAATATGAAAATTTTCAGTTTTAATCGAACCGAACCACCACTGATAATATGTATTAATTTTTATATTGTTGTAAATATATTATTATGTGTGGCTATTTCTATAATTAGTTGTAGGGGCATACTAGTAAATATTCAAAATCTAGTAAACCCTACTTTTATATAAGGATATTTATAAGATGAATGAAATAGACAAATCATATTCTCTCTGCCTCTGTTTTCCACAAATCCTATTTTTCTACATACTTTTACAACACGTTATCAGCACGAAAAACTTTTTGGATTGTGGATCGCCAAACAAAAAGAGGATCATCATTCACTTTGTTCTTCAACCAAGTAGGTTTTATAAAACAATTTTATGTTCATGTTTTAAAACCTTGATTGATTGAAAAAAATCTTCATGAGGCATGAACCCTAAATTTATGAGATTGATTTATTTATGATTATATACTTTATACATGTATTTGAGTTGAATGATTAAAATAAAAAGGGAAGAATTTTTGGGTGATTAGAAAACCACCCTGCGCAGCAGCACCTCGATCTACCTCTCGCCGCTGCCAGCCTCGCCTTGCTGCCTGCAGCAGCCTCGCCTCGCTGCCAGCACCTCCTCGCGCGCACAGTAGCCCAGCAGCCTTGCTGCCTCGCTGCCAGCAGCAGCCATGCACGCTGCCAGCAGAAGCGCCAACACGCTGCCTGTTGAGCTTAATTTATATACATATTTTATCCTTAGAACCATACAATTGTGTCTATATCTTTTAGCATTTTTAGTATTTTACTTCTTGTTTTTATTATTTAGTCAATTAGTGGGTTTATTAGTTTTTTTTTATGTTTTAATGTTTTATTAGGATTTATTTTAGTAGTGTATTTTTATTTTGTAGGATGTGAAATAGGGAGGCCCAAAAGAAAAAAAGAGAGGAGTAGCCGACCTAAACAAGAAATGAAGGAGGAGAAGCCCACTTGCGCTGAGGCCCAGCCCAGGAAGTCGAACGGTCACTGAGCCCAGCTGAAACCAGCCACCGGTTTTGATTAATCATCCTCTCCTCCAATGATGCAGCGACACGTGGCGATCTTTTCTTTCGCCCAGCAACAAGCAACCAATTGGTTTGATTAATCAATTGCTCCTCCAATGATGCGGCGACACGTGGCATCCTTGTTCCATTTTTCCTTCCGCAAATAAGCACACCCATGTGAGCCATTGATGCAGCCGAGCCAGCCGGTCTCTCTTCTTTCTCCTTCACGACTTCCCCCGCAGCTGCAGCTCAGCCAGCCTCCAAGCCGTTGCACCCTTTCATTCCGCCTCTCACTTTTCTTTGATTAATCAACTCTCCTCCAACCATCAGGCGACACGTGGCCCTATTCCAACAGCTTCCCAAATGCTCCAGCGCCTCTTGATCCTTATCTCAAATAGCTGTTACCAGCTCTCCCCCTTCTGATATTTTCTACCCTAGTATTTACCTATAAATAGGAACATTTAGCCCCCTCTTCATATCTTTTAGCCTAGAATTTAATTTGCTGCTTTTTTTAGTATTCTCCTAGGATTTCTCTCTCAAGCCATTTGGCTATGATATTTGAGAGAGAATAGGATGTAATTTCTCTTGCATTTTATTTAATGAAAGTTTAATATTATGTCACTCTTCTCTCTTCTCTCTTCTCTATTCTCTCTTCTCTTTTCCTTTATTTATTTTATGTAGTTCTTTATTTTATTGTTAACTTTAATATTATGTCTTTTTTCTTTCTTCTTTTAATCTTCTAATTACTTTATGTCTTTTATTTTATGTAATTATTTATTTTATTGTTAGTAGTGTTTTTATTGTTCTTTATATTATTTGCTCATTTATTTCTTTCTTTATTTTTATTTAAGATATAAGATCATGGGTGGTCACTAAACCCCCTTACCAAGGTAAGGGGGAAGCACCACCATGAACATTATTAAATGAGGTCTTTATGTTAATTTTCTCCTTGTTTAAGATCTTACAAGCCTTAGATTTTGATATTAAAATGAGATAGAGATCCTCTTTTCATCCATAATGTCATATATTATGGGTTGTTAGATCCTCTTTCCACATTTTATCTTTATGGTTAATTGTTTTAAACACAAACTTTTTGAACTCTAGTTGTTCCTTAGTTTTGGTTCACTTGAGTTGCTTAAAATTTGTATTTTCTAAGCAAAATCAAGATCTACCATACAAACCTTCAACTTTTGTGCTTAATTCATATTTATCTTTTCAAGAGGGCATCAAGTGACTCTTGGGTGCCCTCCTTTAAGGGGAAATTACTAAAAATCTCAATTAATATGTTCATAAGTGGTGTAGAACCCTAACCTTGGTTCTTATACCATTGTTTAGTTTCTAAAACCAAAAAGTTGTTATTTTCTTTTCTAGATTTAATATTTCAATTATTGCACCTTTATTTACCTTATTCTCTTTTCGTTTATTTTATTTGCTTTTTAATTTAGTTGCATTTTATTTTAAGTTACCTCACAAATCAACAAAATTTCTAAACTAGGTTAGTTTTAAATTAACTTAAGTTTAAGCTTAGTGTATCGTTTGTCATCACTCCTTGAGGTTCGACCTCGTTAATATACTACTCGATTCGTATATTTGCGAGTAAATAAAATTTTACAACACTGCCAGCCTCACCTTGCTGCCTGCAGCAGCCATGCACGCTGCCAGCAGAAGCGCCAACACGCTGCCAGCAGAAGCCTTGCTGCCTGCAGAAGCCTCGCCTCGCTGCCAGCACCTCCTCGCGCGCACAATAGCCCAGCAGCCTTGCTGCCTCGCTGCCAGCAGCAGCCTTGCTGCCTGCAGAAGCCATGCACGCTGCCAGCAGAAGCCTTGCTGCCTACAGCAGCCTCGCCTCGCTGCCAGCACCTCCTCGCGCGCACAATAGCCCAGCAGCCTTGCTGCCTCGCTGCCAGCAGCAGCCATGCACGCTGTCAGCCTCGCCTTGCTGCCTGCAGCGCGCAGCCTCGTGCCTCGCAGCAGTGCAGACCTTCGCTGCCAGCCCTTGTGTGCGCAGCAGCTTCGCTGCCCACCAGGCAGCCCACGCAGGCCAGCAGCCTTGTAGGCCAACAGGCCCGTGCAGCCCAGGCCCACCTTGCAGCCGCTACGCGGGCTGTCACGCAAGTGCCACGTGGACGACACGCGGGCACGCCACGTCAGCGCCACACAGGTGCCACTCCCACGCTGACACATGGCAAGCCTCCTGAAACTTTGTAAAAAGGAGATTTTAATCTTTGCCATGCGTGAGATTTGAACCCAAGACCTCTTGTACACCACTTTGCACCTTAACCACTGTGCTGTTGATGGTTTATTATTAGTATACAAACCATTTAATATATATACTCTAAATGTCAGAAACTTTTATTCAAACAATTTTGTGATATTTTTCTGTTCAACTTGGGTATATGAATATTTTACTTCTTTAAATTTTTGCACTAGAGTATATGTTTAGAAATTGCAGGTAATTAATGAACCAGTAGTTCATACATAAATATTGAACCTGTAGCTTCAATAATGCCATATAAGGAACCTGAAGTTTCCTTCATAAATTCACCATACATGATAAAACCAGTAGATTTTACATGTCTATACCATGTTATAGAACTTGAAGTTCTTATTTATTGCTTATGGATGTTATTGCCCAAAACACTAATTATCATTATTTGTTCCTTTCAACCAAAGAATGTCAAATCTCAACAAGCTTGATTTTGTCGCTTTAGAAGTTTTCAGAAGAAACTATCTAAAGTGGACTCAAGATGTTAAGCTTCATTTGACTGCCAAGAAGATGAGGTCGACAATCAATGCAGACAATATTGTCGCAGAGTCTCTTAAGGCAAGTGCCATGATCTTCATTAGGAAGCATATGAAGGAAGCACTCCAAGTTGAGTACCTCGTTGAAGAGGATCCATGAGCTCTTTGGGTTGCTCTGGAAAAGCGGTTTAACCATCAGAATACCATTTTTTTGCCTGAAGCAAGACATGACTGGCAGAACATCCGTTTCCAGGATTTCAAATCTGTGAATGAGTATAATTCGGAAATCTGCTGGATCCGGTCACTCCTCAAATTTTGTGGGGAGGAGCTCACCGAAGCTGACCTATTGGAAAAGACTTTCTCTACTTTCCTTACCTCTTGTTTGGTCCTGCAGCAACAATACAGGGAGATGAATTTTACCAAGTTCTCGGCATTGATCACTACTCTGTTGTTCGCTGAAAAGAACAACAACTTATTAATGAGAAATGATCAAGCCCGACCTGTCAGTACTAAAGCAGCACCATTGCCTGAAGCAAACGCTGTTGCTCATCGCGATTCAAACCGCGAATGAGGATACCGAGGTCATGTAAAGGGCACAAAGTCTGACTGCCCGAGATATGGAAGGAAAGGTTCTCAAAGGAATGGCTCGTATGACCGAGGCCAACGTGGTAGGAACCGCGGTTTCTCGGCCCCAAGAACTCGAATTGAGAGGAACATTGGTCCGGCCCGTCGCCACCAGAACTAGAATCAGAATGATCTCTGTTACCGATGTGGAGGAACTGATCACTGGTCTCGCACCTGCCGTGCATCAGCGCAAGCTGTAGATGAGTATTACGTCAGTCGCGGAACTCGAGAGACCAATCTCGTTGAGGGATCATTTCCTATGTATTCCACCCTAGAGGTCACTGATTTCCAGGCTGAATCTGGACACTTCGAGGACTAGAAACTCGATGACATGGATATGATCGGCGCTTGTGCCGTATTTATTTTCTGAATAATGTTTTTCTTATTCGGATTATTTTGGTGATTTATGATTTGGATTATTTGTTTTGGAAATTTGGTTATGCTCGAATATTATTTAATTCAATCAAGTTATTTTCATACATGTGATCCATTGAATTAAATTTATGAATAAACATGTTTAGTAGGGAAGTTTTTTGTTTGGCAGACAGTGCTACTATGCACACCATACTCCAAGATCGGAAGTATTTTTCAAACTTATTGCTTAGTCATACCTCTGTGACAATCATATCAGGACAATCCAACCTGGAGGGCCATGACAAATCTCATTTTTATGTTGTCCAATGGTACTTAATTACCATTAATGAGGCCTTATATTCTTCATGTTCCAGAAGAACGTTGTTGAGATTTAAGGATATTCGAGCCAACGGTTATCACGTTGAAACCACTGAGGAAAATGGAGTGGAAGATCTTTACATAATCTCCAATTTGTATGGCCAGAAGCGTACACTGGAGAAATTGAAATGCCTCTCGAGCGGTCTCTATATGATCACCATTAGATCGATTAAGGCAAATCACATAGTTAACCAGAAGTTAACCAATTCGAGTAGTTTCTTACTATGGCATGACCGGTTGGGCCACCCAGGTGAAAGCATGATGCGCCGTATCCTCAATTCATCACACGGGCATCCCCTTACTACTAAGGATCTTGTGTTTAGTGACACACTATGCCAAACTTGCTTGATCAGAAAGTTGAATACTAGACCATCATATGCAAAGACTAGTAAAGACTCCACAATTTTCGTGTAAAGGATACAAGGTCATATTTGTGGACTTATCCAACCACCATGCGGACTATTTAAATATTTCATGGTTTTGGTTGATGCATCGATAAAGTGATCACATGTTACACTATTGTCTACAAGAAACGCTGCTTTTGCTAAACTTCTTGCTCAGAAGGCTCACCACACGGATTATCTTATAAAGTTCAGAAGACTTGATAATGTTGGAGAGTTTACATCAAAGACTTTCGATGATTATTGCATGTCTCTTGGGATTAATGTTGAACATCGAGTTCCCCATGTTCGCACCCAGAATGGTCTCGCAGAAGTGTTCATTAAAAGATTACAAATGATCGCACGAACCTTGGTTATGCGCACCAAGCTTCCAATTTCTGCGTGGGACTATGCAATCTTGCATGCAGCCATGTTGGTCCGGTTGAGGCCCACTGCTACCCAACCTCACTCCGCGTTACAGCTGGTGACTGGGTACGAACCTGACGTTTTGTACTTATGTGTATTTGGGTATGCAGTTTACGTGCCAATTGCACCGCTACAACGTACCAAAATGGGTCCTCAACAAACGATAGGCATATATGTCGATTATGAATCCCCATCTATTATACACTTTTTAGAGCCCTTGACAGGCAATCTCTTTACCGCTAGATTTGCGGATTGTCACTTTGATGAGACAGTCTTCCCGCCGTTATGGGGAGATAAGAACGTCACCGTTCCTGAAGAACGACGTGAATTGACGTGGAATGTCTCCACTATGTCTCATCTCGATCCCCAAACCGCACAATGTGATAGTGAAGTGCGGAGAATTCTAGATCTACAAAATATAGCCCATAATATGTCAGACGCATTCTCTGATCTAGCTAAAGTGACGAGATCACATATCCCTACTGCAAACGTGCTTGCAAGGATATCCGTCCCCGAAGGATGTGTCGTCCCAGATGGACGAGGTACGGCCATAGCGGCTAACCAGTCACATGTCCCTGCCCAAAAGTGAGGTTGACCACTAGGTTCGATGGACTCTTATCCCCGGTAGAGGATAAATTTGGCATAAACGAGTCCTCTTGACATCGCGATCTCAATCGATCCATCTCACGAAATAGTTCCGGATTATGGGTCCGTCCCAGAGGAGACGGCGTTGGGGGACGCTCCAACGTTTGAACTCACTCCCGAGAACATAGAGATCTCTATAAATTATGCATGCTTAAGTAAGCTCTGGAATCGAAATGAGATTATCATCGATGATATATTTGTATTCGCGGTAGCTACCGAAATTATAACTAGCGATGACATCGAATCTCGCTCTGTTGATGAATGTCAACGTCGAGACAACTGGCCAAAATGGAAAGAAGCAATTCAGGTCGAATTAGATTCTTTGACAAAGAGAAAGGTGTTTGGGCCTGTCGTTCCCACACCTTCTCCATGTTAAACCTGTAGAATTTAAATGGGTATTTGTAAGGAAGCGTAATGAGAAAAACGAAATTGTGAGATACAAGGCTCGTTTAGTGGCGCAAGGATTTTCTCAACGCCCTGGGATTGATTACGGGGAAGAGTATTCCCCCATAATGGACGTCATAACATTCTGTTACCTTATCAGTTTAGTAGTTTCCGAAAAACTGAGTATGCAGCTTATGTATGTGGTCACTGCTTATCTCTATGGGGATCTTGATACAGAGATATACATGAAAGTTCCCGAAGGACTTAAGACATCCGATGCAAATAGTTCCAGACCACGGAACACGCTCTCCCTTAGTTTGAGGCGTTCATTTTATGGATTGAAACAATCCGGACGGAGGTGGTATAACCGTTTAAGTGAGTATTTGATCGGGATGAGATATGTGAATAATGTTCTATGCCCTTGCGTGTTTATTAAGAACAAGCTCTGGTTTTGCTATTGTAGTTGTTTATGTCGATGACATGAATCTAATTGGTACTCCTGAAGAGATCAAGGAAACAACTAAACACTTGAAGTTGGAATTCGAGATGAAAGATCTTGGGAGAACGAATTTCTGTCTCGGCTTGGAGCTCGAGCACCATGCAGATGGAATTCTAGTCCATCAATCGAATTACATCCAGAAGATGTTAATGCGCTTTAATGAGAATAAAGCGAAGCCTTCTAGCACGCCCATGATCGTCCGTAGTCTAGATCCTAAGAAGGATCCGTTTTGTCCCGCAAATGATAACGAAGAGATATTGGCACCAGAAGTCTCATATCTAAGTGCAATATGCGCATTATTGTACTTGGCTCAATGTTCTAGACCGGACATCTCATTCGCTGTGAACTTGTTAGCTAGATATAGCTCTGCACCAACACGCAGCCACTGGAATGGCATAAAAAACATTTTCCGCTACCTTAAAGGTACGACGGATATGGGCTTATTCTATCCCTACGCATCAAAGAATGGATTGAACCCCTTTGATCCTCGGAATGATGCCCGCCTTGTTGGATATGCTGACGCATGGTATCTATCAGACCCGTACAAGGCGCGTTCTCAAACTGGTTATGTCTTTACCATTGGGAATACAGCAATATCTTGGAGGTCTACGAAACAGACCATTGTTGCTACCTCTTCGAATCATGCTGAGATTCTAGCCCTTCATGAAGCAGTTCGTGAATGTATATGGCTAAGAGCAGTTTCCAAACATATTCGAAGTACGTGTGGGCTGAATTCCACCACTGATGCCAACGATTATCTATGAGGATAATGCCGCTTGCATCCAGCAGATGAAGACGGGTTTCATCAAAGGATACAACACCGAGCATATTTCACCAAAGTTCTTCTTCAATCAACAACAACAAGAGCATCAGATTATTGAAGTTAAGCAGATCCGATCTCAAGACAACCATGCAGACCTCTTCACCAAGTCACTGCTAAAGTCCACGTTCTTGATGCATGTTCAAGGTATTGGTTTGCATAGATTGGCTGATTTACCTAGTATGTAATCTTCAGGGGGAGTATCCCAAAGCATACTCGCTTGACCATCGTGTACTTTTTTGTTCTTTGTCCAGGGTTATTTTGTCCCACTGGGTTTTGTTACCTGGCAATGTTTTAATGAGGCACATCTTGACATGGTCACCCTACTCATACTACATCATGAATATGTGTTAATCTGATATATATGCATTTGCTCATTTTTTCCCTTCGACCACGGGTTTTTCCCATTGGGTTTACCGGGCAAGGTTTTGGTGTAGCAACTCTAATGCACCCCGCTCTCATATACATATTATCTGCTTATGATCCAGAAGATATGACTTCATCTACTTTCGAGGTTCTGATGCGACTACTCCACACTCACGCGCGTTGCACTCTTTTTCCTTCGACCAGGGTTGTTTTTGTTCCCACATGATTTTTATTACCTGACAAGGTTTTAATGAGACAACTTAGAAGCGCATAGCAGAGACAACACTAATGACATGGAATATCCAAGGGGGAGTGTTGTAAATATATTATTATGTGTGGCTATTCCTGTAATTAGTTGTAGGGGCATACTAGTAAATATTCAAAACCTAGTAAACCCTACCTCTATATAAGAATATTTATAAGATGAATGAAATAGATAGATCATATTCTCTCTGCCTCTCTTTTCTACAAACCCTATTTTTCTACATACTTTTACAACATATATATGATTTTAATACTTATTAATTATAGAGTAAACCAAATTTTCTATCATAATTTATATATGTTTGTAATTTTGTATATATTTATTATATTTTATAATTATAGTTTATTTAGTATATAGTTTATAGTTTATAGTTTATAGTTTATACTATATGATTTTAATACCTATTAATTATAGAGTAAACAAAATTTCCTATTATAGTTTATATATGTTTTTAAACTATAAAAGGGTAAGAATTTGTCACTTGTTCATTCTGATGGCTGTTCATTCTGTTTTTTATGTTATGTAACTGGTTAGAACTTGTCACTTGTTTGTTTGTGTTGAAATTTGTTAGAACTTGTGTTTGGATTTTTGAAAATGTGTGTAGATTGTCAAAATGAGTCTTTTGGCAAGCCAAATTAGGCTTACAAAATGAGCCATTATCTAAAAAACTCACAAAGTTGGGCTTAATATTTTGGCCCAGTTGTTACTAGGTTTCCGAATAACCAAACTATCTGAACCAATATTCACGGTTAACCAAACAAGTCGGATTGGGCTAGGCTTGGTTTGGTTCTCAGATTGACTATTTCGAAAATGTTGGTTTGGTTACGGTTATTCATTTGTGGTTTAGTTTTTCGAACCATGCACACCTCTACTTAAAACATATCATCTGCAACAGAAAAAAGATGCATTTGCAATCTAAAAAAGGCATTTGCAAGTTAAAAAGATGCATATGCAGCCTAAAAATGTGCAGATGTAGATCTGCATCCATCAAGCACTTGGCAGGCTACCGAGCGCTCGGTAGTGTATTTTTTCAACTTCACTCGCGCGTACACGAACATATTGGGTTGTAATTTACTTTTTTATTTGGCTAGGTTTAGGGTTAAAAATCTTTCAAAAACAAGACTTGAGAGTAATTTATTATAAATATTATTATAAAATTATGAGAGGGTTGAGAATTAGGAAAAATTAGTATGAACGTAACACCACGGGATATGTTGATGTGCTGTTACCAATCTAATCAAATTAGAATGCGTGTTTTAACAGTATTGTTTAGGGTTTAGAGTTTTAGATATAATAATTTTACACGTGATATAATTTGAGTGAATTGATAATACCATGTAAGTATGTCACGTAATGTTATGATCACACAATAATTTCTCATAAAGTTGAATGTTATCAGTAACGTCTTTAATTATAATAAGCATTTAATTATGAATAATACTAGCAAATTAGAAATCATGCACGTCTATTGATTCAATAGCAAGTATGTTTATTAGCTCCTGTGACGCCCCAAACCTCCGGGCTGGAAGATTCGGATGCTCCATAGCGCCACACTGATCATTCAGTCTTAGATAAAACTACCAAGCTCAAAAACTCGCATTTAGAACCGAACAATCAATGTAAGGCTGAGTTTAAAAACAAAATACCGGGTTGGATTAAAATGCAAACTACGCAGCGGAATAAAATAAATAAAATACTCTAATTAAAAACCAACCCCTAAAATTACAAAAATAAATAGTAACCTTGTACAACTGTTTCGAATATTAATGAGCTGAAGTAAATACAAACCACTCTTTACAAAATAAAAGAGAACCACTTCTGGATTACCAATTGCCACATCTCTTCCACGCTGCTTCCTTAGTCTTACTTAACCTGCAAAACCAACCGCTGCACCGTTGAATGGTGCACCGGGTTAAAGAACAAACCCGGTAAGTTTTCGCAAGCTCGTATGGGTGAAATGACTCATACCCACAACCAAAAATAGACTGTGACTACAAGTCACACATAAATCACGCATCTCCAAGTGTTCCTGTACCAAACGTGGTACCAAAATTAACCACCAACTTAGCTAGAGTAAGAACTAAGCCGATAACAAGCATCTCCAACAAACACGCTTACTAAAGCGTTCATGTGCTTAACAAAACACTAACCACCAAATCAACACAATGGCCGATCCAAATTGGCCAATCACCAACATCAACAATCTTACGACTGATCCAACATAAAAATGAACTGGTAGGGAGAGTGACCATCTCTGATCGTAAACCTGGCCATTTGCTACACATACATCATGCACATTTGTACGATCTGGCAACAACCACGTACAATGACTCACAGTAATGTTTGAGCTACCTGCCACATCATACAATCACACTGGTATCTCAACCTACCTAATTCGCTTGTTACTCTCAGGTCGTGTCAAACCACAATATCTTGACCAACCGGTACATTAATCTCAAATCTGGTTAACCTGGTCATCACAGATATCCTCAAATCTCAATTTTTTACAATTGGCTATTCACAAGCCTAATCAACAACTATTAACCTCAATAGCTCATATCATAAAACGGATACTAAAAACAACCTAGCACAATCCCGTTAGGCTCTCACGCTCACAACTATCCTATTAAGCTAACAAGTTTAAAATCATCCTCGAATCACAAACATGATTCAAATCCTAGAATTAAACCAAATTCTAGCACACAAGCAATTAACTGGAAAAACACAGTTAAATAACACAAAATAAACAACAAGACCAAAATAAGGGATAACCCACAAAATAAATAAGACCAAGACATGGTATCACACACCTGAATTCCGTGCATGCTAAAACACCACGTGTACCTTACCACCTCACCACCTTCACGGGTGAAGAGAAAACCAAACAAAACTCTCTGCGAAGAGAGAGAACAGAGAGAAAATGAGAGAGAGCTGCGAAAGAAAAAAAATAAAACAGAAGAGAAAACTGGGCAGGTATATATAGCAATACCGCCGAGCCCTCGGCGGCTTACCGAGCGCCTGGCAAGGCACGCCGATCGCTCAGTGGCTTCACCGAGCCCTCGGTGGTGCTTTCTACAAAGTTCCACCGAGTTCTCATTTCTTCGCGTGGCTTCTTCTCTTGCCACCAGCTGCTGCCACTTGTTAACATCCTGACCATTAGATCAAAATAGATCAATGGCCAAGATCTTCTCAATCAACAAACTTCAAAAATTAACCAAAAATACTCTGAGACTCAGAAAAATATCCAGAAAAATATACGTACTCGTAAAAACTAATACAAAGTTCCTATTGGCTCACAACCAACCTTTGATCTCCAAACCTTTGAAAACATTAAGCCATAATAAGAGGTTAT
The DNA here is from genome assembly GCA_003254865.1 of Dryas drummondii. Lineage (NCBI taxonomy): Eukaryota > Viridiplantae > Streptophyta > Magnoliopsida > Rosales > Rosaceae > Dryas > Dryas drummondii. The sequence goes on along the minus strand of QANW01008856.1, from coordinate 210,260 downwards.
GTCCAAATAAGAATGTTGGAGGGTGCAAAGAGGTGGTGTGAACATTTCAAGGGGAATAGGAAGAGTGAGTGGATGAGTCAATGCATTAAGGGGAAGAGGATTATGTGCAACAGTTTTGAAACCTCAGGTTGTGTATGTGTAATTTTTGAAACCTCAGAGTGTATGTGAAAAGACAATAAACCTCAAGTGGTGTAAGTGTAAATAACTCTGTTTAGAAATCAATGGGTTTGGGTTGGGCCATGAAACTTGACACATAAACCTTTGGGTAATTTCATTCAATAACCCTTTTTAATATGCAATAAGCTTTTATGACCCTTCCCCCCTCCCTTCTTCCCTCCTCAAAACTTACATTTCTAAATCTTTTAGACTAAAATACCCCTTATATATCACATGTAGACCGTGCATTCCACAAGTAAACATGAATATTCACTATTTGGTTCTCCTCCACCTTCTTCGCCTTCCAAACTCCGACAGTCGTGTTCCTGCAGCAGCTACTTCGTAGGACCAACACTAATCGTTGCATCGTCTACCAATCTTAGCTCTGATAGATTATCTTTGCAAAAAATAAGCCAAATCGAAAACCGTTTACCCATTTGATTAAACGGTCAAAGTTTAGGTGTTTATAGCCGGAACTTGTTGTTCGTCCATTTGTTTGATCCAAATTAGATATCTTAACGGTTTTCCAATTTGGCTGATTTTTTACAGTGATAATCTATCAATGGAGATGTAAAAAATAGACGGTTCGGACTGACACAAAATGACCTGTGTAGGCCCCATAGGGGGATCTCTCATTTAACACTAAATGAAGGATCCCTCATTAGAAGGCTGCTGTTAAAGCTTAAGCATTATAAACATGATGATTAATAGAACCAATTAAGAGTACTATTTAACCCTAAACCCTAAAGAGGGTATTGTGAGCATAAGGAGAACTCATGCATATAGACATGTATAAGCATATAGGTTCATACATGTATCTAGTCCCGCTTATGAGTATAAATTCATTAAGTAGGATTGCACATGCCCATTTTTGGTGCCTAAGTAAAAACTTCATTTCAAACCCATGAAACAAATTTTGCTCATCAAAGTTTCCCCCCAATTCTCTGTCTCAATTGGCTCAATCAGCCAAATTTTCATATGTAATTTAACTTTTTTTCATTTCTAGAACATAGCTCTCTCTCTCTCTCTCTCTCTCTCTCTCTCTCTCTCTCTCTCTCCGTCAGTCTTTTTTACCCTCTTGCTATATATCTCTTCCTCTCCCTTACCCTCTCGCTACCTCTTCTTTCTCTCCGTTAGTTGATGAAGCCAAGAAAGCTGGTCAGGTTAGGTCAGTCCTACCCACAATCTTAGAGCATCTGCATAGGCATAGACGGGTGCAGAATAAGGGTTTTACCAATTTTCATTGCAAAATGCAAAATGAGTTTGCACCTAAGCTTGCACCTGATTCATCGGGTATGTTAACATTAATGTTCTTTTTGGAAACTAAATTGTTGATTTACTTTTGTTATGTTTTTGTTCTTTTTGGAAACTTAATTGTTGATTTACCCAACATTAAAGTGCTTTTTGGAAACTAAAACATTATTTACTTTTGTTCCGTTTTTTGTCTGGGTTCCTACATTGCTCCTATCTAGAAAATCTGTCAAGATGATCTTTTGGCATACACCATAAAATCCCCTAGCTTCTCTATATTTTTGTAATAAGTGTTCATTTTGAGCAGAAAAGTAAACTCTTTGGAGCTGTTTCTCTCATTTTCTGATTTGTTCTTCTTCATAGTTCTTGGGGTAGAGAACCCTTTGTGTCTCTATTGTTTGCTTTTCAAGGTAATGTGTTATGACCATTTTGTATGGGCCAACATGACCACAGACACTGATGCAAAGAAAAGTAGAGCCAGGCGAGTGAAGGATTATTCATGGAAGGACCCCTATGAATCAGGTGCTCTTGGTTTCAAAAGTACATGATCAACATATTTGAGTCAAAAAACCGAAACATGTGTCATTACAAATTATGCTCAAAACTAAAACTAATTCACATGTTGTTATATTGTGTTTCAAAAGTATGATTCCATCGACTATATGGGGCCTGAGCCACAAAATAATTTGGCACAAAGTGCCATAAGTGCAATGGGGAAATGACAAAGATTGTTGAGTGTGGATTGTCTGAACACACCCGCCCGTATTGGAGATGCAATGGAAGCAATGAGGTATGCAAGCATTTTTGTAACCTTATTAACTTGTGAATATGCACAATATTGAAGTTCTTTTGTTGTGTTAATATAAGGCTATGCTAACTGTGACGGCAAGGTTTGGGTCGATGAATACGATTGCAGCGGTGGTTTACGTCGAGGGCATAGATCTCATTTACTTCAGGGAATGTATCCTTATTACATGGTTTGCAGCACTCCCATGGTTCCAGCCATCTCACAATCCACACTTAACACAAGAGTGCCATATTATATCATTGTAAAGGAAATTGATTTGTGAGTTAAGTGCATTGACTCTGGTTATTTTTATAAATATTTTTGTCAAATATGTTAAAGGGTAGTAAGTTCTACAGGGATGTCATCTTGTAGGGTATCAAGAACTACACGGGGTTCATGTAGGCAACAGACTGACCACCTAATAGTTATCGAAAACCTCGATCCCTTATTGGTCCTAATGATGCTGAAGATAGCAGCACCAACTCTTCAAAATGAGCATGAACTAATTTTATTAGCCAACAATTTTATTATTCAAGTACGTTAATGTTAACCTAGGTTGGCTAACTTTTGTATTATTTGTTAACCTTAAGTCTAAAGATAGTTCTGTTGCTGGCATTGAGTGGAGATTTGTTTTTTGTTTTTCTTGCTGGTTAATTTGGACAAGGAATCGAGTTATCTTTGAGACTAAATTCTCTCTTCCCTCCAATCCCAGTATGGTTATTGAGGCCTCTTGATGTAGGGCCGACTGCTAAAGCTGTCATGGATCATTGGGATAGGAAGCATTAATTGTTTTAAAGTCTATTAATTGTTTTGAAGTCTAGATTAATTGAATTTTGTCTATGTTAATCTGCATATGTTTGGGATATGAGAGTCTATTTAAATTTATGTAAGTTGGGGTTGTAGGAAGTTGAATTTGAAATAAAGTTATATTAAAAGTTGAGTTTCTGAACTCTCTCTTCTTTAAGTGCCTTACTCTATTCTTCAAGAGTTTGTTTAATTCCCTTGTTATTTTTTTATTTCTATTCCCACGATAGTGCTAAAGCCAAGTGTTATTGGGGTTTTCAGGTTTCTCCTTGCACTTGGAGATAGTGGACCCCTACTTCTTCGGTTTCTAAATTGTTTACTTGGAGAGTTTCATCAATCAAGACTATAAATTTAATTGATCCTACTAATAGTTTTGACCTTATAAAACAAGCAATGTTCGAATCAAGCATTTGCAGAAATCTCAAATAGTAGCAGTATACAAACATTGTTAAAAACAAGCAATTTAGTTACCATCTAAATTAGTGTGACAAATAATAACAATATACAATCATTGTTCGTTATGAGACATTTAGTTGTTGCATGACGAAATTGTACATTTGTGGCTCATCCCGCTACTACTCCGCATCGCCTTCCCTTTCAAGCTCCCTATTGCCATTTCGATTTCTATTTCTTCTACTGTGTCCCTTATTTTGGGGACAGTTGCACTTGTCGTGACCAAATTGTTTACACCTACCGCATTTTCTTCAATTGCTTTCCTGTTTGCCCCCTATTTGCCTCCTGTGTTTTGGGTTCCTTGGTCCGCACAATGTTTGGATCTCTAACAATGTTGGTAGGTCGAGCATCATTTCGACCCAAGCGAGGGGTGGTCTCTTCTTCTTGCTTCACAAACCCTTCCAATAATGGTGCTAACCTAGTTAATTCATTATTCAACAACCTAAAGCCTTCCTCTGTCTTGGAAGCGATGAAAGACAAACTGTTGCAACATGTACTCAAATAACTGTACCTCACTAATTCTTGCCCCATGTCGGGAACAACGTTGTCGGTAGAGGTGTCAAACGGGTTGGGCCGGCCCGAGCACGACACGGCACGTCACGATTAAAATAGGCACGGCACGGCACGACACGATTAAAAGGGCCGAGCCGGGCCAAAGTTTCTAGCCCATCGGGCACAGCACGACACTAACCAAACACGGCACAAGCACGGACACGAAATGGGCCCGAATTAGGCACGACTATTTTAACATTGTTTTTTACATTTTTAGAGAACCTGTCAACAAAAATATTCAATTTTTATGAAAAATAATGTTAATATTTAATTATAAATAAGAAAAAATATCATAAGATTAGTTTTATCACCATAAAAAATAAAAATAAAAAAAGGTCCGTCGGCCGGCCCGTTGGCCGGCCCGTTTAAGGCACGGCACGAGCACGAATGGCCCGCGGGCCGTGGGCCGTGCCGGGCTTAGGTCTTAACTATATGGGTCGGCCCGAGCACGGCACGAAAGCACGATGGACTCAACTTAAACAGGCCGAGCCGGCCCGTTTGACACCTCTAGTTGTCGGGCAATGGGATACCAGCTGATTCCTTTGCTGACTTTTTCCATCTTTTAAGAATGAGTGATTCCAGAAACTCATACAAATTCTTATCATGACATTAAAAACATGACAATATGGGAAGCCTTGTGATTTAAGGAGATTGCATGTGCAATTTATCTCAGTGTTTCCATTGGTTTTGTGGTATAAAACTTTGTAGTAGACAACTTCTTTACCATATTTATGCCTAACATGCATACAACTTTCCCTAAAAGATACAGGCTGCACGATCACAAGTGTAGCGACCTTATTTATCTCTTCCCTTACTAACTTGAACACTTTGTTGGTATACAAGTTTGCTGCATGCTGCTCCAATACAGTAAGATGAGTTGTCAGGACTTGTTGCGAATTCTTCATCTTAAAATCTTCATCCACATTTGTATTTCTCAGGTGTGTCAGCCCTCTGTCAATAATTGGGATAACTTCAAATAACTTCGGACCACTCTTATTAAATTCCTTGGAAAAATTTGTTCATGCCCTCACACCGTGGTACGCATTCTAACCAAAAAATGCTCTCTACAATATCCTTCGGCCCATTTGTGACAAATCTCATACATATTCTTCAACCACTCTGATCCACCAAATTTTGCAACCATATTCGTCCACCGCATTTCAAACTCAGTGGGGCTTGAGGTGGCCCACAGACATCGCTTGAAAGCCGTAATCTAAGTCCGGGTCTTTCAAGTTTTGTGCTAAATTCTTCGTAATGTGTCATCCACATAGATGATGTGGAACTTCGGGAAGAACTGACTCTATTGCATTGCGCATAGCACGGTCTTTGTCGGTCATTACTGACTTAGACCGCTTGCTCCCCATGGAAGATATGAAGGTTTCCAACAACCACGTGTATGTCTCTGTGGTCTTGTTCCCAAGTATCGCACATCCAAAAATTGTACTTGATAGATGGTTATTTGCACCGACAAACAGCACTAGAGACTTCTCATAATAATTGGTCTTGTAAGTGTTATAAAAAAGCACAACATTTCCAAAACAAGTGTAATTCACTAGAGCATGCGAGTCTCTCCAAAACAAGTTGGTATTCCTCGTCCACACTAAACGTACAAAATAGTTCGGGGTCATTGGTGACTTTCCCATTAAAGTATGCAAATGCTGCTTCTGTGTCACCCTCCAAAAGGATTTCTCAGTGTCTAGAATTCACCTTATTGTACAAATCCTTTATTGTGTAACCAACACTACGGTACCCTCCGGCTCGGTTGACCATGTACTCGTATATTTGGCATGTTCTAATTGATACACCTCACATTGAAGTGCCCTATGCAAGATCTGCGTTGGGGACAAAGCGGTGTGATCGGATTAGATGAGCCTCGCTTGGCATTGCAAGTGGGTGGTTGTGTTACACACAGAATTTCCTCACAATATAACAATCAGTTTTCCTATAGAACTCAATGCAGAATACTGCTGGACAATGAAGCCTTGTGAGTTTCCGGGGATATTGCTTCTTATTCGGCGAGTTTATGTACTTCTCATGTCTTTCACCTTCCTTGTCACAAACTCATACTCTACTACTGAATTTGTTGGTCACCACATACGTCTCCATCACGTACCCTAACACCAAATCTCATCGCCAACGCATAATCTCTATAAAACTTTTATGCTTCTTCCACTGTCTTAAATTCTTTGCCTTCAATGTTATTTTCTGTTAATTGCTCATAACTTATCCCGTTGTGCTGCAAAATAACACCCAATCGAGACATGTTACGATTTGGGGTTGGAGAGGGGGGGGGGGACATTCTCAGTACCATAGTGTGCAGAAGTTGAAGCAAATCTGTCGCCAACAGTACACATATCTCCGCCTGCAAAATAGAGCTCTTTCAAAGTAAATGTGATTCATGAACTGCCCATTCACACGTAATTGTATACATACATAAGAGTAATTGCATTCTTAGACTAGTCAATACAACCTATTGTTTGCCAATCAGGTTTTGACATTCAATCATTAATTACATTTTGCACAACTAACAATCTAACAAATATAAATTTCAGTTTCAAGCCACATTCTCAGATAAAATACTACCCATAATTATAAACCCTAAACCCAAATTCTTCCCAAAACACTCAATCGAACTAATCTCTAAAACTACACTCAATCGAATTCCACGTCAACTATTGGAAACGGGATCGAAGAGATATATGGTTTGTAAATTATGCGGAATCCTTTTGTATAGTGCACATACCTTGAAGAATCGAAGAGATCAAAGAGATGGTTTGATGGATGAGCTCTGTCCTCCAAATTCTCAACTCAAAGCAGCAGAGGAACTCTCCTCTTTGAATTTCAAACCAGTCTAACAGAGACCCAAAAGAACTCTCTCCTCTTTGTGAAGTTTGATGGATGAGCTCTGTCCTCCAAATTCTCAACTCAAAGCAGCAGAAGAACTCTCCTCTTTGAATTTCAATCAGTCTAGCAGAGACCCAAAGGAAAACAAACCTCAGTAGACGTCGTTGATGGGTTGCTTCAAAAAAATATATGGGATTTCGGATTGGATGAGCAAGGTTCTAGGATTCAACTCAGACCACGGGAGGGAGAGGGAGAAGAGAACGTTCGGAGGGAGAAGACTCAGAAGGATTTTTTTTTTTTTTTTTGGGTTCAGCAGGTTACCTCTTTCTCTCTCATCATGGGCTACCAATCTAGCCCTTCTTTTTTTCCTTAAACATTAGATCTAAAACACTACATCTAACGGTTAAAAATGTGCAGGCATGGAATACCTGCAGTTTATGATAGAATTTTCCCTACAAAGTGAGTAGAACAACTTGGTTGGAAGTTAGATCCTTGCTATGTCAGCGACACGGCACGTCATGATTAAAATAGGCACGGCACGGCACGACACGATTAAAAGGGCCGAGCCGGGCCAAAGTTTCTAGCCCATCGGGCACAGCACGACACTAACCAAACACGGCACAAGCACGGACACGAAATGGGCCCGAATTAGGCACGACTATTTTAACATTGTTTTTTACATTTTTAGAGAACCTGTCAACAAAAATATTCAATTTTTATGAAAAATAATGTTAATATTTAATTATAAATAAGAAAAAATATCATAAGATTAGTTTTATCACCATAAAAAATAAAAATAAAAAAAGGTCCATGGGCCGGCCCGTTTAAGGCACGGCACGAGCACGAATGGCCCGCGGGCCGTGGGCCGTGCCGGGCTTAGGTCTTAACTATATGGGTCGGCCCGAGCACGACATGAAAGCACGATAGGCTCAACTTAAACGGGCCGAGCCGGCCCGTTTGACACCTCTAGTTGTCGGGCAATGGGATACCAGCTGATTCCTTTGCTGACTTTTTCCATCTTTTAAGAATAAGCGATTCCAGAAACTCATACAAATTCTTATCATGACATTAAAAACATGACAACCTAGTACATCTTTTATGTCAGCGACGGTGTCGCTACTCCGAGTGCAAAGACAGAATTGGGGAGCATTTAACAACCCAAATGTCCACCTAGAGCTTATCATGCCGTCCTCTCTCTCTTAGAGAGGTTCTCTTATATTAAAGATGAAACCAGTAGGCCTTTCTTTTTTGATGATTTTTTTTGGGCAGCTTTCATTTTGATGAGTTAACAGTAATAATAACGGTAAATTTTTGATGCTCTTGTCAAGGACCTGACTATATGGGAAATTTTAAAATTTTGGTTGATATGGCCCATCATTTCCATGGCCTGCTTACTAATTATAGCAAGCAATTCTTCAATCTGGGAATATATTTTCTTTTGCGAACTTTCTAATTTGATCAATTAGGTGAATTCTAGCATCACTAGTCACTACTGGATGTTTAATACAAGAACCCACATCATGGTGCATATTTCTCAATCATCGAAACCTCAAAGGTCCATAAGAGAAGAATTCGCACTTCTAAAACTGTGTAATCTTTATGAAACAGGGATCCAAAATCTAAAATACTACGTGAATTCAACAGGCATTTAAACCTCTAAAATGTCAGGCAAAATTTTCAATGAAAATAACTATCAGATTGATTGCATTACATATTTAGGTAATGAACTCCAAGCTCGACAGAATGATCTAACAAATTCTTATGGCTTCGGTGATGTGAGCTGCCTCAGGTTGTACTTAGCCAACTCCTTGTACTTTACAATAACACTGATCAAGCAAATAGTCTGTGAATCAAAGCAAAATGAGAAATTGAAATTAGGTCTTATCAGAGTCAAAAACCAGGATTTTATATAAAAGCAGCAGTCTATGGACAACAATGCTTCTTTCATGCAAGTCAATATTGATAAGAGATAATTACGCTAAGGTCTTTTAGAAAAACAGTTTTTAGATGGAGACAGAGGTGTTATACAATTTATAAGAAAATCCTTTTAATCCATAATAATTTATAAGAAAAACATTTTAGTTCATAATAAAGTCATTTTAATTTATAATAAAGTCCTTTCTCGATTTGAAGGGTATTTCCCCGCTATTTGAAAGGTATTTCCCCTCCTATGGTATAAAATGGGCTTTGTAGAGGCTGCATGTTAGGTTTTAACTCTGAGATTTTGGGCGGAGCCTAAAATCTTGGAGTTAAAACCAAACATAAAGCCGTCAAAGAAGAAAAATAAAAGGACTCAATTAAAAACCCTAAATCACTACCGGTCTCAGTCTAAGAAAGACGCATAAAATGAACTGAACTCTAAGTCTCCCTATTGATAATTCAAGGTCTACAGAGTATGTATAGTATCCATTACTTTGCAGGAGGGTAGATCTAAACAAGACAGAGTCTATAGATGGAAAATCTTTACAATTGCACACAAAAGAGAACCAGAAAAAAAAAAAAAAAAAAAAAAAATTAAAGATAAAGGTTATCTGAACAACAATGATTCCGAATACATTAGAGAAAGCAAAAACGAAAACACCGAGTGTCACACTTGATGTTACCATCATCAGCTAGAAAATTAAAACAGAAAAGGAATCTTATTGACAGAGAAGACTTACAGAAAAAGATACAAGGACCCATTGAGATGAAAGATACAAGCACATATTTTCTAGCTTTGCAAGGATTTCTTACCTTGACAATTTCAACTACAATGGTCTTATCAGGATTGTTAAGGTCAACTTTGTGAGGTTCAGGCACGGATTTTGCCACCGCATCTATGATTTTCATCCTGTCAACACCAGTATTTGCACGTGCTTCATAAAGCACTGCAAACTATATGGAAGATTTAGCAAAATCAGAAACCATCTCAAGGTATGCAACTTAAAATTCTGTCTTGCTTAATGCCAAACTATCTCAAACAACTCATAACATTGCAACTGTGTTAGCAAAAAAAAAACAAAGAAAAAAAAATAACATTGTAACTGTTTTATTCAAAATAAAATATAAAAAGACAAGAAAGCATCCAAATGATAGAAAAGCCCATCAAATTTGTTTCCAGCTCATTAATAAATGTAACTCTGATTACATTCAGTAAGTAGAGAGTATTTCCATCACTAACTATTCAGTTGAAAATCTTTGTTAATTATGTGTAAGTTCATGTTCCTTATGGATAAATTAACACTTAAGGAAGTCTTAAAAACTAAATTAGAATTGGTATATCATGAAAGGAAAGATGAGGATTCATGACATTTAGTCTTACCTTCTGAGGACTCTCAGTTTCCATTGGAAAATGCTGTGCAAGAAGAGGTTTGATTGCTCTTGAAATCTCCTCGTCTGAAGCATAGCATGATACTTCAACAGGTAATACCCTCAAGATAAACCTATATATGAAATCAGCACACAAGTTAGCTTGCAACAACCAATTTGAGATGAGATCTGTTCTATGCATGTTCTTTGTATATTAACATAGCAAGAAATATATGAACCTTGACATGTGTTTCCTTGTTGCTGCAGCAGATGTCATCATATGCTGTACAATATCTTTTGGGCCAGGATCTCCATCTCTCTTCCGCATTTGAACAAAGACAACACCATTACAACCCGACTCAAGGTTGATAAAGCGCCTCTACAAAATAGCCCAATATCAGCATGAGAAGAAAATCATAACAGCAGACACTAGTTCCTTGAGTTTTAATAGTATGGCAGGTTTAGATGCAACCAATGGCAAGGGGTGCTAAAAGATCAAACATATAGCATACTCACCAAGATACCAGAAGAAATATGGAAAGAAAATTAATGAAATAAATTGTGAAAACATCTGCAACCAACTAAAAACGACCCATGAGGAATAATATGCTGAACGAGCATTATGAAAATGAGAAAGTCTTGGGAAAGCATATATACTGGCATGGTAAACATTTGATTCACCAAGATGATTCAATAAAACTTGTTACGCTGACCATAACAAATCAGTCTGTGCATTTCCATTTTAAAATTTCAACATTACATTATATGAAGGTGAATCATTTCATAATGCATAAACTCCCTTTTCTTTTTATACAGATAAAAAGACTGCCTAGATGATATTTCCGGTGCCATCTTTACCCTTTAATGATGCTCGCTTTTGAATAATTTTATCATAAACACTTTGTACGTTTCTATGGAAAAACTAAGTTCTTTACAATTAGAACAGTTCATTCTTACACAAGGAGTCTACAAACAGAAAACAATCCCTTAAGAACCAGAATGATTGTTAGCTAAATTTCTCTTCCAGACAGAATAATGTTTGACATCCACACAATCTTGATACTAAAAAAGGGAAAGAACATGTACACACACAAGCACAAACAATCTAGTCCTGTAGTTAGCAGATTTCTAAAGCTAACCTTGTTCTTATCTCCCAGTTCTTGAAGCTCAGCTTCAATTAGCTTATCAATGGACTTCTCTTCCGATTTATCCGGGATCATGCAATTTGATGAATCTGCTCCAAGACATTGCTTCTTTGCTGGTGGCTCCTCAACTTCATTTGCACAAATTTGCTTACTTATGTTATCCTCTTTAAGGTCTTTAGTGTTTTCCCCTACTTTATTTTCACACTGTGCATCATCTTCCTTCTGGAAATCTGATGTTTCATTTATTGCATTATCATGACTAGCATCATCATCTCTATGAGTATCAGATTTATTCTCTTCATGGACCTTCTCCACTTCTTCATCATGCTCTCCCTCCTCTTTCTTATCATCATCATCATCACTACTAGAAGAATCGGAATACGAGAACTTAATTTTCTTATTAACAGGTTTACTGGGTGCCTCAGAAAAGTTTATTCCCGAATTCTTCCCCTGGACTAGCTCTTCATAAAACTGCAAGACAAACCAAAACAATGCAACAGATCAGTTTCTCACAGACTATTCGTTTTCAAAACTATGAACAAAACAACCAAGAACGAATAAATAGTCCATAACCCCATAACACCATCTCTTGACTTTCAAATAGCATTCAGCATTTTGATTTTATGAGAAAGAACAAATAACAGTAACTGAATTTTCCTATTAACATCCAAACAAAGAAAAGACTAAAATAGGCTCTCTCCATACCAGTAGGTATTCTCTAAAGCAAGATAAAATTATCAATATCTATACAAATATTTATCTTATATATTATTAATTTTTTTTTTTTTCATATCAAATAAATCCAACATCAGTTCTGAGGCACACAAGAATTGTGTAAACTTCAAAATGCAAACAAGAGACTTCCTGTAAGTGTAACCCATGTGTGAACAAAAAAGGTTAATATAGAAAACCAATATATTTCTACAGATCACTGCTCAAAGATTGACCTACTAGGCACAACCACAATCTTACAATTTTGTAGATGAATGGTACATGGTAATATGGTATTATCCACCATTTGGCCATCTGAAGATAATGGAACCAATCTGAAGAAAATTAAATATTGGAAGCCATGTCTCTAAAAACCAAATTAAGACTCTGATTTTGCTGAACCCAGAAAGAAAAAATAATAAGTGATCAATAAATCAAGAAGAAAACATTTATCATGAATTTTCAATAGAATAAATTTCCAGTGAGTGCTTCAGGTAACAGATGACAATCCAATTTTTTTTTTTAACAAATTTATCAAATATTCATGAAGATTTGCCTGAGTTTGAATTTAATTTCTTATTACTGTGTAACTTTTCCTATAACATATAGCAAGAAGTAATTTAGAATTTAAAATTTCTCCCAATTAGAAACCCAGTTTTACTAATTCAGTCAATATCCCATACTTAACTTCATTTTTTTTTTTTCCTTTCTTTAACAGAAAAAGTTTTCTTTTTTCTTTTTCCCATGGTCATGTATAGTTCTAATCTGAGTCCAAGTCGAGGCCAGAGCGAAACTTGATTAAACCAATTGTCAGGTCAATCTATGTACAATTACAATGATGCAAGATCAGAATTTCAAATGGCAAAGCCAAAAGAAGTAAAAGTAGCAACAATAAACAAAAACCCAGATAGAAACTTAACAACTAAGTACAATAAGCAACTAAAGTATTAAAAAGCACAATAAGCAAAACCCCAGATAGAAAATTGGCAACAATAATGAAAAGGCTCATAGATTGAAGAAAAGAAAAGAAAAGAGAAATAAAAGATAGGAGAGTGAGGGGGACATACAGAGTCAATAACGTTAATGGCCTCATGTGAGGCTTGGCGTTCCCTGCCACCATCACAAGTGATAAAGAAGCCTTGCACTCCCGGGTGTAATGGGTACGACCCTTTCTTCTTCACCGGTTTCTGAACATCAAAATATAAGAATTTAAGGCAACTAAGTTGAGAGAAAAAAGAATTCAACTTTTTAATCAATCTCATAGAGAGACAGAGAAAGAGAGAGCTAACGTTGTGAGGGAGATAGCGTTGTTTCCCCTTCCTGGACTTGGTGGCTGTGGCATTGGACTTTGGTTTGTTGTCGGTCACCATTTTGTGAGTTTCAGTTCAGACGAGGAATAGAGAAGTAAAGGCAGTGTACGGCGACGGCTGTATAGTAAGCACAATGCACACTGCTCACTACTGGCCAAAAAAACACGCATGTTCCTCAAGTTAAAAACCCAATAAGCTTGGGTCAAGGCCCGAGGGTCATCTGGGCCTCGGGGCATAGGGCTTTGAGAGAGACAATGTGTCCATGTCCCTAGTTTATTTTCTTGTACTCGTCCCTGAGTTTTGAAGCCCAGTTTGATATTGAGATGTGATCAAAATAAGTAGCTTATTTTAAAAGTTTTCGACCCAAAACTATTTAGTAAAAAAAGTAAGCTGCTAAAGGGTGGGCATTTAAACTGTAAACCGAAAAAATCGGCTGGATCGGATTGAAAAAAGGAAAAAAAATCGAATCGGACCGATTAGAACTGGTTCCGATTCCACACACACATTAACCAACCCAAACTGGACCGAATAATTTAAAATATAAATATGCATACATTTATACACATTTTAAATGATAAAATTAATATTAACCTTGCCATATTTTAGACCCTAAAATATATTTTATATAACTCTAAACCTTATACACTAACATTGTTTATTAATTACTCTACAATGTTATATATACCTAACATTATTTATGTATATATTAGTCCTTCTGTAGGGTGGACGCCAAAAAAAAAATTTTCACAGATTTCCAGCACTGAGCGCTCAGCAGTGTCATTTTCTACTTCTCACATGTAACGACCCTGTGAGACCCCGTATTTTCTAGATAATTATTCTAAATATTTTGAATATTTATTTTAAGGATTTTGAGAATTTATTTGGAATTTAAAGAGTTTTAATTTAATTTTTAATTTTTGTTTTAAATTGGGCTTGACCCAAAGTTGACTTTTAAAACTAATGGGCTTTTGTCTTTGACTTTGGGCACGTTGGAAAGGTATTGAGTCCACAAGTTCGTAGATACGCGGCACGCGTCAAACGGAGCTACGGTTTGAAAGATACGGGCTTTTGAAACGAGTGGCAAACTTGTAATTTTTACAAAAATGGTTTTAAAACCCCAAAAGTCAGTTCTCTCTCTCTCTCTCTCCTCTCCGCCACTCCTTTCTCTCGGCACTTCATCGTCCGGCCACCCCACGACCACCGACGGGCATCGGCGACCTCCTCTCGCCGTCGCCGACCCCCAGCAGCGCTATGTTTCTCCGGCCGATCACCCACGACGAAGGAATGACGCGGAACAGCCGAGTCTCCCCTCGCCGGCGATCTGCATTTTCCGGCAAAATCGCGGAGCCAAACCACCTGGGTTCTCTTCCCCAGGCCACGGCGAGTCTCCCTGTGGTTACCCTATGCTCCGACGACCTCCCACGACGGCGAATCGAAGCTACAAGGCCGATCGTCTTCTCCGGCCAGTTTCGGCCATTTCCGGTGAGAATTGGCCGTCGACCCAGGTATAAAGGTTGATGCTCTCGACGTCTCCTTCGTGTCTGTGTACTTAGTTTGAGCCATTTGTGATTTGATTCCGATTCTCCTATTTTGCAGCCACGGCCACTGTAGCTCCACCTTGTGTGGCAGCGATTTTGGTGGTTTTTCTCGGTCGTTGTGCCTCTTCGGAGCCTCCAGAAGCCTTTTCATGGTTCGGTGGTGAGTTTTGTGGCATTCTCTGTGTTGTTTGGGGGCTGGTCAGCCACCGTGAGTGGTGATTGTCGCCCTTTTCAGTTGTTCAGTGGCGTATTTGTGTTTCTGAATTGTTTTTATTTGGTTGTTTGGTCCTAACAGGTGTACGGGCTCGGAAAATCTCATTCTCGATGCCGTTATGCTGCCGAATTTGAGATCCGAGCAAAGAAGCCAAGAAGGGCATTTCGGTCTTTTCGTGTGGTTAGACTGTGAGTGAAACTTATCTGTTTATATTGTTGAGTACCGTGGTTTAACTGTTTGTTTTGTGTGTTTGTTGCTTTATGTTAGAGAATGTTAAGTATAGGATTTAGATCATGAGAAGGAATTGATGAGGATTTGAGGCTAAGAAATTAGTTGAGAATTATAGAGTTGCCCTGAGATTAAGTACTGATTAGATGAGAAATGTCTATTTTCGAGGATCAAGGAATGATGATAATTGCTGATTTAGAAAAGAAATGTTTGTTGTCGAGGTATATGAGTTAAGGATTAAGCAATTATTATATAGTAGACTGTGAGTAGGAATGACAAACAAGTGAGAGGGCGTGAGTAGGAATCAGTTTCGGAAGGGATTTGGTGTAGCTCGGGGTAGACTGTGAGTAAATCTTTGGTTTTCGAAATGTTTTGCATATTTTTATAATTCAACTCGTTTCTTGATTTATTTGAGTATGAACAGTTTATGGAAATGATTTTTGGTATTATTTTGGGGAAGTATTATTATTGAATTTTCGTCCTTCAGAAATGATTTGAATCTAGCAGTTTTCATGATTTGGGGAATGATTTGATTTTAACGGATTTATCAGAAGAATTATATTTTCAATTTTTATATGGATGAAAATTTCTGAGATGTGGTTTATTGAAGTATACAGAAGCGGTTTCAAACCGCCATATTAGTACCCCCTTCAGCAAGTATATATTGCTCTGCACTCGCCTAGAGATGACTCGGCGGTGTACGACCAGCATGCAGATATATATTGCTCTGCACTTGCCTAGAGATGACTCGGGAGTGTACGACCAGCACTCGCTCTGCACTTGCCTAGTTGGCGGTGTATGACCAGCATAACATTTGCTCTGCACTTGCCTAGTCGGCGATGTATGACCAGCATCACAGCAGGTATAGGTTTGCTCTGCACTTGCCTAGAGATGACTCGGCAGTGTATTATCAGCAGTTCCTCGGGTACTAGTGTGGCGTGAGATTTCAGTTGTGGAGTATTTTGAGAAATGATTTTACATCAGTAAATGTTTTAAATGACAGTTTCAGAAAGGCATTGCATTTTATTTCAGATATTTTAATAGTTTTACAGCATCAGAGTATTAATTGTTTTTCAAAGTTTGATTTACGGTTTGAAGGGATTTAAAAATGGATTTGAAAGAAGAGATTTTGAAAATAGTTTTAAGTTGGAAGATTTCAAAGAGTGACGTGAGTGAAATTAGTTAGTTAATTATTTGCTTGATTTCTTGTGTGCATTTGTTTGTTAGAAATTGGTTTGGCTAGCACTGGGTAAAGTCTAGGCTTGAATCCTTGAGAATGGAAATGATGATGACTATGCTTTGAGGTTATGGATTAGGAGGTGAATGTTTGAGGTTGATGTTAATACTTGATGATTAGGGAATTGATTGGCCAGAATGATAGAACGATTAATATTATTACTGGTGGGATTTGATTTGATTACGAGGATTTATGATTTATCTTGATACTTGGTTAATTGGTGATGAAATTATTATGTGATTGAATATTTATGAATATTATTGTGGATTACTGGTAAGTATGAAACTTGAGGATTTTATTGAGGATAATTATTATCTCGTCATTTCACTCATACGAGTTCTAGTGAGCTTATCGGGTTGTTTGTTTGAATAACCCGGTGCACCATGGATGTGGTGTAGAGTTTGTGTTTTGCAGGTTAAGCAGGTTGAGGAAGCAATGGGGAGAAGACGAGGCAGTGGGACCCATTCCATTTTGATTTATATGATTGATTTTATATAAATGTTTTGGGCTCGCACTCTGATTTATCAAATGTATTTGTTTATTATGTTAAGTGCATGACTCATTCTTTGAAAAGAGGTTTAAATGTCAAAGTTTCAATGTTTTATGGGCCCAAGGTTCGAGGCGTTACAACCCGATCCAAAGTCTTATTTTTAAATAAAAATTTAATTTTATTGGGCGAACTTTATTAAAATTTTGGAAGCGAATTTTAGTATTTAGAGGGGCATTTTAAAAATTCAAATAGTGGTCTTTAAGCTCGAGACGGCTAATTAAAACTCGAGTTTCCAAATGCGTAAGCGAAAATGGTGTTCTAATTGGAAATTTTGGTAGGAAGTGTGGAGAATTTTCTAGAAAGAGCATTTGAGTAATTTAAAAAAAAAACAAACAAACACCTCAAATTTAAAATTAGCCACCCTTTCACTCTCTCTCTCTTCAATTCTCTCTCTTTCTCTCTCTCTCTCCTCTCTTCCCCGCAACCCACCCCTGCACACCAGCCAACATCACCACTCTCGCCGCCGACCACCACTAGCTGACCCAGCCTCATCGGCGTGACCCCACCGCGCCGACCACCACCTCCCCGGCCATTCCCTTCGTCGGCCAGCACTTGCAGCCGCCGCCCTTTTCTTCGCCGAATTTCGGTCACCTCCGACCTCTATTCGACTTGTTTTCAGGTGGGTTTTCGGTATCGGAATCGATTTTTTGGGTGATTCGAGAAAAAAAAAACCCAGCCTTATCCATATATGTTCAGTGAGTTTATATTTCACACACACACTTGTGTTTAATCATATCATATGCATTGATCTCTGGTTGCCTTAGGAGAGAGTCCAAGATTGAGTGTGACACCATGAAAATTTTTGGGATTTATTTTGGAGTCATTTGAATTTTTGAGTGATTTATAGAATTTTCTATATTTTTGGTGAATTATTATAAATTATTTTCTTGTCTTTTTGAGGTCCAATGGTAAAAGTAGAATCATGGTTGAAAAGTACTTGTTGATACGAGCCTAAAGAAATTTAGATTGTGTCGATCGGAGTTCGAGAGATAATGTTATAATTTTTCAAAATTTGATAAACATTATTTTCATTTTTTAGAGTAATTATTGAGGAGTTAGAAATTTTAGAAAATAAATTCTAGAAGTCAAAATATTATTTTGAAGTCATAGATCAATATATAGAACTCAGCGAAATGAGTCCGTACGATTTTACGAGACATTTTTGAGAACTCGGATGAATATCATCAAACACTAAAATGGAAATGGAGAACTATTTCTGCCCTCAATTCCAATTCCAGTCATGTGCCAAACGCATGAATGAAAATCTCAAAACCATTCAATTACAGGACTTGCATTTTATATTTCCATTTTAGTACTCCAGTCAAACAAACGAGGCCTTTGTCTTTTTCTATCATGATTGAATTTTCATAGTACACCCCCTAAATCGCATCAGCATCTTTCACCAGAATTTTCTTTGCAAGCCAGTCAAAAAGAAAAAGTCGTATACCGACATTTAAATTAAGATCGTCATCGTTTTCACGTGCCTTGGCCGTAGGAAATATGTTTTCTTTTTATACGCATGAGTAAGAAATTTAAGATCAATTTGATCCCCAACACTGCTATTATTTTGTCTTCTTTAAGTAAGTTTGCCTATGCTTAACTTATAGCTGAGTCCACCCTTTCTCTTGACAATAATTACAGAAAGAAATCCAATTTTTTTGTAAGAAAAAAAAAATTATGACAAATTTAAAAACGCAGAAATAATTTAAGGAGAATATTCATTTTCGTGAGTTTTAATGTTCTTTTCTTAGCTAGGTGAGAGAATTTAAGGAGCATATTCATTATTCAGCAGAGTTTTTTTTTTTTTTTTTGGGGGCCCGGATTATTCAGCAGATTTAACTATACAATTCTTTTTCCAAAGTAAAAAAAAAAAAAAAAAAAAGAGACAATTTAAACATAAACGAACCAAATATGATGTTAGGACATAATCATATAAAATGCCATCAATATTCATGTGTTGATGATTAAGCACCATGGGAATATCAGCCCCCCACCAAGAATACATAACAATATGCCATAACAACGCATTGAGTACGCAGGGGAGTCATGAAAAATTATACTAATAATATATAACATTGAAGAGGTATATTCATTTACAACATTGGAAAAGCCAAAACACAAGGGTTTGGTTGGCCATCACTTTCAACAATATAATTATTTAATTTTTAGTATTATTATATATTATCTTATTATTTCCTCCTGGGATTGTGCTATGTCACTGTGTAGCAGCTAGCCCTTCCTAATGCATATATAAAAAGCTTTGCTCATTGCTAGTAACAAACTTAATTGTAGTACTTGTTATATCACATACATGGATTTCAAAGGCTTGAAGGAAAATGGAACGCGAACGAGAAGCTTTCGTGATGAAGACTACCATAACAGAAGAGTGTTCCTGAGGAGCTATCCTCTTGACTGGGAATTATTAGGAGGAGACGATGAAAACGATAACGAAGCTGAAGCAGCTGCAGCCGCAGGATCAACAGAGAACATGAGCAACAAGGCCCAAAAGAAACCCATAAGGAAGATAATCCTGTCAGTGGTTCATTGGGGTGGGGGGAAGGTGTTGGTGTTGAAAAGGTTTAAACATAAGCTTACCATTTATGTCATTTCTTGTGTCCCTCTTCGCTTTAAGTCCCCTACAGCCCTTATTTCTACTTGACATCAAACATCATGAATGTCTTACTCGATCATGATGTTCTTGCATTAATTTGCATACCATGACATGTACATTTTCTGTAATGAATCAAACTGAAAAACCTCTTTATATCCATTTCAAATGAAGCTACACTAGAAGAAGGAACACTTACTACAAATACCCCCTTATATATCAGTGAATAACTTATGTCTATTCATGTTTTCGGGCGATATCTAGGCTAACGATATCTAATATACCTACTTAAGATATCGTTTTGACACTGATATTTATTTTGAGGTTAGACATCTTTTTTGTTTGAATTCTCATGTCCAATAGACCCTTTAGATATCAGTTCTTTGATTTTCTGGTGAACTAAAATTCTGAATCTGATATTAAAAATAGAAAACACATCGTTAATTACTATGAAAATGATCTAAATTCTTATTTAGACATCAGTTCTGTTATATATATCGATATGGTAAATCTATTAAATGTTTTTTTTTCATGCTTTCTACATCATATTTTATGCGATTTTGGATATGTAATCTACCTTAGATATCGTTTTATGCGCTCAAAATTGATCTACATGCTATGTTACATATCAAGTTTTTCCTATTAACAGATGCTTGAATATATCTAAAATATCTGTATTTGATCTATAACTAATATAAAATATAATATTAGACATCAGGTTTTTTATATTTATTGATATGGTAATGTTACTTAAATATTGATTGTTTTTAGTAAACTGATGTGCATGATATTTTATATATATGTGTTTTAACATAAACTGATATAAAATTTGGACTATAATATCATTGTTATTATCCAATTTGTACTACAATCCTGATATAAAAGATATTGATATTCAAGCCTTAAATTGGTGCAATCTCAATGCATTTCATTACCATTAATTCCAACATATATCCAATACAAGTATTTCAAGACCTTCCAAAAAAGGATTACACATTGCACCAAAATATGGAGCATATATCTATAATTAATTACCCCATCTCATCCTAGTATCTAAATTAAGCTAGTCTTCCTTTACAAAAACCAATAATGAGTGCATGCACTTGCACAAAAATAGGTGCATGATTCACCACTTCTAAAGGCTACTTTCATTTACAAAATATTAATTGGCAGCACTTGTTACCTTCCTTCACAAAAAAATGCCAACACTTGTTATAATTCAGCTTCATTCACACAAAAATCTCAACTGTTATTTCAGACATGAAACAAACTCAGAGATTTGCAATTTAACAGTCAAACTCAAATAAACAATAAAAATAAAAATCCCCAATAGTCAACAGGAATACATGCCAAACAAGCTGCAAATGGTTTTGGGACTTCTTATGTTCATCCTCATTTGATTTCCCAACACAAAGACAAGCAAACATATCACAACCACCATAACCCACTGGTTTTGTGAAAAAGAAAATTGTGAGAGTGCTGCAATTAATACTACCAAATAAACTTGTCAATAAGCTCTAAGCAACTGAAAAACTAGGAAAACAATGGATGAATCCAATGTAAGATGTTATATAGTAACAGGGCATGAACTAAATGGTCTAATAAAATAATCAATCATAACTTCGTTGATCATTTACTTTGATCAGCAACCATTTCAACAAGTTAGCTAAGAAGCAATGTCTATGGTTTGATATCACACTGCTCATCATTAATTACTTCTAAATATGTACTTTGCATGCTCAGCTACATAAAGTAATAAATGAACAAATGTAGCTTAAAAAATATAATTTACTCCAAAAGAAAACAAAAAAAAAAAATTATGAAACACACTACCTCATCAAAACCATGACTAATATAGGCAAGCTCTATTTATTCTTCCATGAATCTCTCCAACCCCATTTTTTTTCCCTAATTTAATAGCTTCAATTAACACATGCAGATCTTCTGTTTTCCTACAATTTTTTTCATCTGACCCACTCCAATGTCCAATCTCAAACAGAGAAATCAAAATGTATTTTCAATTTCTGTAATATATGGCAGGAAGTGTTAAAGGGAAAAGAAGATGAGTGAAGCATAATGAATAAAAGAAAAAATAAAAGTAGATAAAGAAAGTGCAATCATCCAGTTTTGCTTGGCTGAAAAGGTTGGGAACTTGGAGATGTCTAATGCTCTGAGAATAAAAAGTCGATCAAAAGATGGGGATGAGTGAGTAAAGAACTAAAGACATTGCTATTTCTTGATTTTATGATTTTAATTATAAGTTAATAGGGAAATGATCGGAGTTAACAAAGTTAACGTAACTATTAAGAAGAGGGACATGTGTCCAAAAATTAGCTTAGGGAATAGGGGACTGGAAAAATGGAGACATCAGATCTTTGCTCCACAAACATTATATCCACAAACCATTTAAACAAGCTGAATAGAAAAATAACTAATAAATTTCTATAACATTGAATTAACCACATTATTAATCAAGCTTAGAGTTTAAATATTGCTAGGTGACTATAACTATTGCAGCTTAATTATATACTACAATATCAGTTGTTTGTGTAGTTTAACTATTGCTCTCCAACCACAAAGCTTTCAATGTTTTTTATTAATTGCATTCAAACTCAACAGAGTATCACCCAATCCTACACTACAAGAAACATGCCAATAAACAAATTTTCTCTAGCAGTTTGTTGTGGTAACTACTCAAATAAAGCATGCATTAGGCATAAGGCCTGGCATATAAGTTGGAAAAATACCTAATCAATTTAGAATTCATGTTCCTGCAATCTTTCAATTCTTTTATGATAATATCCTGCACTTGAAAATATGCACATTAAGAACTGATCAAGGTTTCTAAACGGTGATATGAAACTTTTTTTTTTATATAGAAAATATATGGTGTAAATATAACTAACATAAATTAGGACTGTTGTAAATATAACCTGTGTTAAGTAGTGGACAACTTTTGTAGGCATTGCAGTAATGACTCCTCATTCTGTTACATTTGGTTCATCAATAAAGAAAACTCATAAGCCAAAATTTCCAGACCCATAGACAGATATTAGAACAAAAAAGAATAAG
The DNA here is from genome assembly GCA_003254865.1 of Dryas drummondii. Lineage (NCBI taxonomy): Eukaryota > Viridiplantae > Streptophyta > Magnoliopsida > Rosales > Rosaceae > Dryas > Dryas drummondii. Next base: position 187,512 of record QANW01008856.1, on the reverse strand, counting down.
ACATGCTAAAAGGTGAAAGTAAAAGTGGCAAGCAATGACAGCAAAACTCACATACCACATACCCCTGCCAACTATATCTACTATAACACACCATCCCTAGATACCCCCCTCGCTCCCCCACGACATATTTCTAAGATTTTTAAATAAATATTGTAAAAGACATGAGAATCTTGGCTTCATCTAAATGACACAACTAGAAAAAAAATTAATTTGAGTCGTATGAAGTTTTCCTATTAGATTAACCNCTAAAAAAAAAAAAAAAAAAAACTAAAAGATTATGACAAGATAGGAAGCTAATTTAATTCATGGCAAGCAGAAATCTTGACAACAACAGCTGGTAATAGCAATAAAAATACCAGTACTAATTTATAACCAACCAAAAGAAATCATGCAATGCCATGAAGTCAATATTTACCATTGAAAACAGTACTCTAAATTCAAGAATATTAAATAGAAAGAAAAGGAATATGATGTAACAAACCTTTAATTTGTGGAGGATGACAATCACGACATCAATTCCATAAAGACTAGTGAACATGGAAATCTACATGTTTAAAGTCACCACTATGCTCATCTGTGTGTGAAAAAAAAAAAAAAAAAGTATACAAAGTAAAGAAAATGCATAAAGCCTTGACAGTAGAACCATAACCAAGAAAGAGAAGTCCCCTGGGGATATGATTAATATTATTAATTAATGATAAGAATGCTTTAATTCTTATATGAGATATTTGGTCGGTTTATTAAGAAACCTTTCATAATCTTTAAACTGTTATAAAGATTCATGTAATAAGAAGGGTCAACTAAAACCTGTAGTAATTCGGGACAAAACAAATGACTAGATGGGACTATGGGAGATAAGCTAAATAACTCAATTAAAGACTAATGGAAACAATAATATATAATAAACTTAATAAGCGTTGAAATTAGATTCACCTTGATTTCACAATGATGAATTAAAGTAGGTCATGCAAGTCTGCTTCAATGATCCCTTCCCCAAGGACAACCGTAAGTACATGTGGTCCAAGTCCTCATTATGATCCTATAGAAGAAGTTATTAATCTTTTTCGACTTACTCACGTAAATACTCCTTGAAACTAACTTTCATTCTCATTTTGCCCCCTTAAAGTTAAATTTTCCCACTTTGCCCCTGATCTTTACAAATCACTCCCCTAAGGCAAGTTTCGTCAGCTTCGTCCATGAGTCCGTTAAAAAATATGATGTGGTGCCTACGTGGATGGGCATTTTGGTAATTTACTGGCGGATGGAGGTGAGTGAGACTAACACCATGCCAAATGGGCACCACATCGGATTAAGAAAATTAAATTAAAAAACAAACCAAATGAAAATAAAAAATAAAAATAAAAACATCAAAACAAATGAATAATCAAATGGTCCCCCCCCCCTCGGGGACTTGTTTCCAACCAAACATTTAATGTGATATATTCAATACCACATTCAATGGAATGTGATATACATTAGGGTTTTTTTTTTTTTTTAAAGCCCAATTATAAAATAGGAATGATTGTGCGGCCCAGTTGCAAAAATGTGGTACTAACGTGGCCCACTTTTAAAATGGCCCGGAGGAGTCACAACAAAAATCATTAAAAAAAGCAAATTTTCGGCCCCTGCCACCGTTCCTTTAACCATCCGTTAAAAACGCATAACTGCAATTAACCTCTTAAAACCTCTTTAAACAATATTATCAGATAATTATAAAAAACTAACTAATCAAAGAGTCTTCTGAAATCAAAAAAACCTAGAACAAAAAACCGTGTTCGATTGCCTTGTAGAATAAAAAAGCCACAGACCCATTCTGAACGAGAGATTCAAGCTAAGAGAAGCAAAACCCAGTAGCTACTGACCACCATTGCTGAGGAAGAAGAAGAAGCAACACCCAATTTCTACCTCAATAGCTACGTACTGACTTACAGATACAATTTCTTCTACAAAATATTATGTATTGAACCGAGTAGCAAAAACAATTTTGATCAAAAACCCTAGACCCATTTCAATGAAAGAAAGTATTATCAATATCTACTAATAGCCATAAACCCATTTTGATATTTATTATACGGTTGCTTTTTAATGGTTTTCCAGACCCATTCTTGACAAGAGATCCAAGCAGAGAGAAAGAAAACACTAAATAACTACTGACCACCATTGTCCTTTTTTTTTTTTTTTTTTTTTTTTTTTTTTGTGGTCAAGACCACCATTGTCAAAGAAGAAGAACAAGCAACAACAAAACATTGGGTTGCTTGAAAAATAAGAAGCTACTAACTACCAGGTACTATTGGGTTGCTTGAAATTTTCAACTACCAAGTACAGTGGCATATATTACTGAAATTTTTAATGAGTTTCTACCTCAATAAAATATTGAAGAAGAAGAAGAAGCTACTGACTACCAAGTACTATTAGGTTGATTGGTAATATATGCCATTATCTGGTTAAATTGCCTAAGTTTATGTAATATTCCCCAATGTCTAATATGTGATATTCTAATTATTACTGGATGGTAGTAACAATTAGAATATCACAAATTAGATATTGGCACTGTCTATGCAGATTTTTCAATGACAAATACGTGGGATTCTAATTACTACTGGCTCATAGTAACAATTAGAATCTCACATATTAGACATGTTCACTGTCTATGTATTGCAACTGCCTATGTATTGCACATTTTCTTTGATTTGGAGACTGGGGCATTGGGTTAGACTTAAAAATAGTGTTGCAGTTGAAGTTTGTTACTGAGGGAAAAGAGTGAGGATTCTTAGGACTAAAAAGTGCGGAAAGTGGGCTTGTTAAAGGTAGCCAAATATGTAGGATTCTAATTGTTACTACCAACCAGTAACAATTAGAATCCCACGTATTAGCACTGCCTATGCAGATTTTCCATTGACAAATACGTGGGATTTTAATTGTTACTAGCTCGTAGTAACAATTAGAATTTCACATTTGGTAGTAACTATCTGCTTTTTTGCAACCATATTTCAGGATTCAAAGAAAATGGCTACAAAAAAGACAATAACAATTGCAAAAGAAAAAAGGATTATACCAAAACAGTCCGAAAAAATTCAATACAGGTGCAACATGGTTGCATTCCAAAGTACTATATATGGACAAAATTAAAGATTACCTGACTGCCAAGGCATACGAGAAGCTACAGAAAACACCTTTTTGGCCACTTATAAATGCATTTCGCAATGAAATGATGGGAAGCAACCCTGTGAAATCAGACGACGGTGTTGGATTCTTCATCGAAGCATACAACAAGGAAAAGGAGAAGTTCTATTTTGGTAAGAAGGAAATAGAACTTACAACAAGTGACATTGTTGATTTATTTGGGCTGCCAGAATTGGGAAATGAAGTTCTTTTGACAAAAAAAAGGTTTCAAGAACTCCAAGTTCATTACAGATCACTTTAAGGATGATGAACAAAGGATAAATAGAACCTCAGTGCAAAATGCTCTCTATAAAGCAGTAGAGGAAGGAAAACAACCTCAGACACCTGCAGGGAATCACAAAACTTCAAGGAAGAGAAGAGGGAAAGACAACAGTGACGATGTTGTACATCTGATAATTTTGTACCTGTTGGCTACTTTCCTATTCCCAAACTTTGGATATCACCTTGCTTGGGACTTGGTCAAGCATGCTGAAGACTTGGATGAAATGGTACATAAAGCATGGGCAAAGGGAGTGCATGATTACTTGCACAAATCATTGTGCAAAGACAATAAATCAATGGTTGGTTGTGTCGTTGCCATACTGGTAAGCACTAAAATGAATTCATTAAATATGAATGTATTATTTTAGACACTATTGTTTATTGTTTATTACAACTTTTAACCATTTTTGTACAATTTTTCTCTTTGATGAATTCCAGTATTGGATATGCAAAAAGACAAACATCATTAATCCAATCAAGGGAAGAGAGGAGGAAACTCCTGGCATAGTCAAATGGGATCTGGATGATCTCAATCTCAAATTGAAACATTACAGACTTGAAGACTTTGAAGTAAAAAAGCAAAACAAAACATAGTTACTTTATACCAATAACTATTTTCAAAACCAAAATACTAACAATCTTCACTTTAAATTGTGAAGAGCATGTTTGATGATGAAGAAAGAAGTGAGAAACCACCTAATAAGGAAACATGCCGGCTAGGAGACACAGAAGAAACAGAAGAAGATGAAGATCCACAACTGACACTCCAAGATTGGTTAGATAAAAAAGACAAAGAGGAGGAAATGAAGTAGAACCATCACTTGAAGCTTGGGTAAGAATTCAAAACTAATAGCAAAACGCCACTGCAACTTATTGTGCATGTTTGTTGTATAAGTTGCCACTATTAGACAATAACAAACACCAGAAAACTAGAAATTGCCACTGCCTATGCATATTTCTTAATTGTTATGTATATGTCACACTTCCTTTTATTTTGTGTCTTTTATGAGCAACCAAACAGTAGCAAATATGTGAGATTCTAATTGTTACTTCTAGGTACTAACAACTGGAATTTCACATATTAGTGTGTCTATTTATTACTGTCAAATATGTGACATTTTAATTGTTACTTCATGGTAGTAACAAATAGAATTTCACATTTCCTTTTGTAATAAAATGTCACTTTATCAAAGTAACAATATGGCAAAAACTAACGTTTTCTTTTATGCATGCAGTTAGACCGCTTTGAAAGTGAGCAAATCAGTAGAGGGGATAAGAAGGACATGGAAGAATTTCGTAACATCTATGAAGAAGTCATAAAACAATTAAAGACGTACATTAGTGGTAAATGAAGATCATAATGAAGATGAAGATGAACTCACAGGCAAAAAATTGATTAAACAATTCACCACTTACAATGTCATACTTGATGAGAAAAATGCAAATTATTGGCAAATGGTTCTCACTACAAAGGACGAAATTGGAAAACTCAAAAGTGACAATTATGAACTGAGCCAAGAAAATAAGAAATTGAAGATGATGAACAACAAAGTTAAGCAATTACTCAATGAAGAGAAAGAAAAGAAAAGAAGTGATAAAGAGTAACAACAAGTCCAAGAGGCTAAAACAAAATCACTCTTTAAAGAGATTGAGAAGCTGAAAGAAACAATTTCAAGACAGAAAAAGATGATTGAGAAGTTGGATAACAGTGGGAACATTGAGTGCCTTTCACAAAGGTCAAGCCCACTTGTCTCACCTGAAAGAGACGAGTAAATGGAAAGAGAACATCCAACTGAAGATTCTTTTGAGCATTAAGATGAGCCTCAAGCTGCAAGGACGCCTCAACAAGAGCATACAGTTGAAGAGTCTTCTGAGCATTAAGATGAGCCTCCACCATCTTTTGCCTTTGAGAATGCTGCCTCAGTTGAATTAACTCCCAATCAACCTGAACAGTCTTCTCCCTGCCTTGCAATTGTACATTACTCAATGATGAAAAGGTTAAAGGAGAGAGAAGACAGAGTTAGGAAGGTTGATGATATATATGAATACAACTTTCAACCAAGGAAGAAGAAGAAAGCTGCAAGAAAAGACGTACCAGAATTGCCACCCAAAACAAGAAAGATAAAGATAAGAGCTGAAAAAGGCAAAGGAAAAAGTGAACAACCAAACTTTGATTTGGACCTGGACCAGACCTAGGAAGATGATGACCTGACCCAGGAAGGTGATACAGACTTAACACTACAAGCTACAAAAGGACCGAACATACAGTGGTCAAAGTATCCGGTCTTCAAATTATTGAATGAAAAAGTTCAACAACTCCTAATTGAATTTTGGACAAATGCCCCACACAGGTACAATTCCATTTTTATGTTAAATTTTAAAACATCTTATTGTTACTACCAGACAATAACAATAGCTTAAGCTACTGATACACACTGACTACAATATACTATTTATGCAGTACCTTACTATGGCAAAAAGGAGAAGGTGGAATCAGTTCAATCTCTAGACAAGATGTTCTAAACTTGATCATGGACAATGCAGTGGCAAATAATGTAAGACCAATTAGTACGGAAACTCAAATTAATTTAAAGAGTAAAAATTATTTGAAACTACTTAACATTGTTTAAATCTTGCATACCAGGTGATTGATGCATTTGGAGAACTACTGCAAGAGGAAATGGACAAAATAGAATCTGAAATACCTGCAAAGTCAACATTCCTCACAACCTTTGCCTCAGTAAGTTCATTTAAAACTTCATTACTCAAAATTAACCAAGACTTCATTATTGTCACTAACAGTCAGTGGCAATTCAGTAGCATTAAAAAATTATATGTTTTGATAACAGATTAAGGATACAGAAGATGATCAGTTGGGGATAGAACAATTCCTTTTTGAACCTCTCCTTAATTGCTTGGGGAGGTCGGACAAGATATTCATCTCAATGGTCACTTCTGAAGCTTTTCATCACACACTACTTGTGATGGACAAGGATGCAACAAATTGGCTTCACTTCAACCCCCTGAAGCAAAGAAGGATCTAGATGAATATATGCTACAAAAAAGCTTAAAGACTGGTATGAAATGTGTTTAAATTTCATAAAACTAAATTCTATGTACTTAAACATTGATATGAAATGTGTTTAAATTTTTAAGAACAATAAACTTTAAAATGCAGAAAGCGCGCGTGGAGAGCTGGATCTATGTCATGCAGGAAGTAGCGGATGGAATTCTAGAATCAAGAATAAGAAAAAAGCTAAGCAAAAGAAGCAATGCAAGAGAGCTCAAATTCACTGAAGTTGAGCTCACAAATGACAATGAAGCAACATTCAGATGGTTGAAAAACTTCAGTAATGACTACGAACTTCACCAATCTAAAATTTGTCCATGGCAGTCAGAGACATCGTAAGTTGACTACCATATGCATATAGATTAATTTCAACAAAATTATTAAAAAAATAATCTTAAACTGATGTCATTCAATTTTATAATTTGCAGATTGGATTATGGGGTCTTTGTCATGTATTATATGGACAAAGTTTCAAAAGAAGAGTTGAATGACCACAAAATCACAAAAAAGGACATTCTCAAGTTCAGAGCAAATGTAATTGAAAGGTTCATTAACTATGAACAAAGCTGGACTTCACAGCAACTTCAATTCTTCAAGAAAATCCAGAACAATGACTGATTACACTCTGTGTTGTGCCAAATAAAGACTTTACCTACTGCTTTTTTATGTTTTAAAATTCAAGTTTATGTATTTTGGTTTCAAACATATTGCAGAATTTTATTTCTATGTTGAACTCTTTAATTTGTCTTTTTTATTGAAATCCTTTAGCAGGTTGTCACTGGCACACAATGGAACTATACGTGATTGTCACTGCCACACAATGGAACAATACGTGATTGTCACTGCCAAGCAGTAACAATACATGATTGTCACTGTCAGGCAGTAACAATATGTGATTGCCACTGTTAGGCAAATACATTAAACAATAACAATAACAAATAACAATACATGATTACAACTGCCAAGCAATAACAAACAATAACAATAACAATACACTGAAAACAAGGAAAATACAATACAACACAACACAATACAGTAACAAAACACTATCAAAATATAACAATATGTGATTGCCACTACGAGGTAGTAATAATAACGTGATTTAAAAACAAGGGAACCGCAACACATGCATGGACTTCACAAACTACCATATTAAAACAAGCACAACAATTTAAAATTATAAGAATAACATAAACCAAAATCAAGAGATGAAAAAATATCATTTCCAAAAGCCAAAACAACATAGTAACAAAATGTTACTATGCAACAGTAACATGTTACTATCCAAAATATCATTTACAAAATAATTGAAAATCCCTAAGCCAATTAAAAATGAAAACTATGGGCTCCTATTAATAAAGTAACATATTGCCAATGGAGGTGACAATTATAAAATTTTCTCAATTGTTTAAAACCTATAAGCCAATAAACTGTCAGGCAGTACCATTATTACTAAAACCTAGAGCAACCATAAAACTAAATTGGCTCTCTACATATGTCTTCCGGTTATGACCATCAGGTTTTCCACAGCGGCTACACTTTCTGGCATGAGCAGCTTCTTCACCTATAGACTTCGACCTGTTTGTCTTCGACCTACCACAAGTTCTCTTAGTAATAGGAGGCTGAACTATCATAGCATCTTGACTAAAATCATATAATGACTGAGCAATATTTGGAACCAGAAAAATTGGGAACTCATAAGAACCCTTAAAAGACTCCATCTTGAAATAACTGTCAATGAAACTGTACATTGAAGCTCTGTGTCTCTAAATGGCAGCAAAAGCATGAGCACAAGGGAACCCTAAAATACGCCATTCATGGCATGAACAAAGCTTTTTTTCCAAATCTACACAAACAATCACCTTTCCTTCAACTTGGTAGACATGAGATGAAGATCGAATCACCTTCCAGTGCAAACCAACTTTGGATCTCTCTCTTAACTTCAGTTCCAAATTAGACCACGATTCTACCTTTATTTTTCGATTTGACATATTCTCCATCACTTTGGTTTTAATACCTTCAATCATATCTAAAATGGGGAGGGACCTCAACTCCAAAATCTAAAAATTAAATGAGTCGGACACATTGTTGCACATTTCCCCATACTTGTTACCTTTAAAAAAAGCATTAGACCATTTTTCATACGGTGCTCCTGCCAAAAAGTCAATAGCAGGATGACCACCCTCTGCCTCCAGCTTCCCAGTAGATAAGTTAAATGTCTCCTCAGTACGTGCATAAGCACAACACATGAACAAATATAAAACCCTCTCATGCATATACTTATTGTGCATTGTCGGATACCTATTTGCAAGGTTATGTTTCAAATGCTGAAAACAAAAAATGTGAGGCCAACCCAGAAAAACAGTAGCAATAGCTTTGATGAGACCAGCATTCCAATCAGTAATTAAAGTAACTATCCGCTTTTGAGGAACCAAAACATCAGCCAACCTTTTCATGAACCACATCCAATTATCTTCAGTCTCTGAATCCACAATTCTAAAGGCAAGAGGATAGAAACCTGCAAAAACAAAGTATTATAAGAAAACTACTAACTGACAGTAGCAATTAAATCAGACAGTTTTAACACTTCAAATCAAAATGAGAACAAACCAAATTCACAAAATACAATCACATTAAAAGCAAATAAATTACCTTCATTTCCGTTTTTTCCAGTAGCAGCAAGCAATTGACCATTGAACATGTTTTTCAAAAAAGTACCATCAAGAAAAAGCATCGGCCTACATGCCATGAACCCCTTCTTACAAGCACCAAAACAGATAAAGAGCTTCTGAAAACATTGTGTCTCACCATCCACTTGCAATTTTGCATCAATACCATCATTACTCAATACCAAAGATTTCAGATACCAAACAAGCTGCTTGTACGACTCCTTGTCATCAACGTAAACAACATCTTTTGCCAACTCTTTAGCATACCAAGCAATACAGTATGACACATCTAAACCATAGCTATTTTTAATGTCTTTCACAATATCAATTGGCCTCTTCCCAGGATTAGACCTAATATCATCAACGACAATACTTTTCACAACATGAGAAACTAATCTTTCAGACTTTGTTTCCCGAATCACACCATGACATGTGTGAATATTAATCAAATGTCTAATGTAAAAAGAATCATTGACTCTACAAAGATACGCCTTTACATGCCAATGACAACCATCAGAAAGCTTCTTAAAGTACTCAGCATACACACGAGTTTTTTCATTTTTAATATACACAAACTTAAAACCCATCTCAATAGCATACTTGCACAACTTCTTCCTAAACTCAATAACACCACCTTCAAATCTATGACCAACACCTTCAATATACCTTTCCCAAGCCTTGGTCAAATAAACCTTCTCCTCCTCAACCTTATAACACCCTGGATAATCATTTTCAACAGTTGATGAATCACTAGAAGAAATCCCACCACTATCAGCGGAACACAAAGATTTGCTACTAAAACCACTGTCAGTAGCAAAAATATCAACTATTTGACAATTGAATAATGACAAACACGTAAACAACATCTTCAAGTCCTGATCATCTGCCAATACACATCCAGATTAACCACCAATAACATATTTCAACACAAATGAGCCAATCTTCAACATACTAAACGTTAAGCAAATCAAATTGCACAAATCAGAAAAACTCCAACTAACAGACAGTGGCAAAACTACAGTCTGAGAAGAGTAAATAACCCTCGCAACAAGATTTGAATTCATGAAACATAAAAAAGCCAAAAAAAAAAAAAAAAACTAAAAAGTTAATAATATGCAGTAACAATAACAATAACAATTCAAACAGTACCAATTCTAATAACAATAACAATGCAAAAATAACAATAACAATCACAATGAAAAAATAAAACAAAAGTCACACCCTAAAATCATAAATCAAAACAAAAAACAAACAGATTCTAAACATAAAAATCTTCAATCAAAGTAAAATTCCAAACATACAAAAATCGAAATCAAATAACAATCCAAAAACCATACCAGATAAAGCACAAACCGAGAGACAAAGAGCCAAAACAAACAGATTCTGAACCTAAAATCTTCAATCAATCTAAAATTCCAAAAATACAAAAATTGAAATCAAACAATACAAAAACCATACCAGATGAAGCACAAACTGAGAGAGAAAGAGAAAGAAAGAGAGAGAAAGAGAGAGATAAAGAGAGAGAGAGAGAGAGAGATAAAGAGAGAGAGAGAGAGAGAGAGAGAGAGAGAGAGAGAAAGAGAGAGAGAGAGAGAGAGAGAGACAAAAACCATACCAGATCGAGTAGACAAATCTTGATCGATCGAGTACACCAAGCTCAGTTAATCGAGCAGAGACACTGAGCAATTATGATCGCAACGCGACATTCAAATATAAAGATTTATAACAATAAGGGTAAAAATGGCATTTGAAAAAAAAAGTGGACCGAAAGAAAATTAAGTGGGCCGGCAAAGAGGAAACTAGGCCAAACTAGAAAACAACAAAACCAATAGGGCTCGAAAGGAAGCGCAAGCCCAAAACTGGGTGTTAAAATCATTAACTTTATATATAATGGAATTTTGTTTTTATTTATTATTATTTTAAATTCTTTTATTGTTAATAAGGTGGTATGAACTTTTTATCAATTAAAAATTGATTATGTGAGAGGCACATGATTATTTTTCACAGAAAATCTAACTAATCTAACAAAAAGGACTAAAATGGGTTAACTTAAAAACTTCGAGAGCCTTTAAATTTAAAAACGAGTCGAAGGACTAAGTAGTTATTGGAGAAAAGTTTGTGGACTATTGCTCCAATTAAGCCTTAATTCTTAAAGTAAATGATTATAAAGTCCAGTTTTGGACTCTTACTACTTTTAAGACCCGGGTCCTTTTTTCGTGTTTGAAGGAGGCCCAGTTTATACCAAAACGGTCCTTTTTTTTCCTTCTCCATTTCTTTCTTCGTCTCTCTTCCACTTCCTCTCTCATTTCTCTCATTTCAAACTCAGCACCATTCTCTCTCTTGTCTCTCTTCACTGTCACTCACTCTCCTCGATGCATCGTCGTCCAGCCATGGATGGCAGCGAAACCCACCTCCTCGTGCTCGCCTCTTCCTTCTCTTCCTTCCCATGGCCTCCGATCATCCATTTAGTCATCAAAGGCGACAAAATGACATGAAAATCGAGAGTCAACTCCGGCGGCGATCTGCTTCTTCCGGCCACAACGAGGCACCAGACCTATCTGGTTTTGTTTCTCTCACCATTTTGAATACAACGGTACCCTCTGATCGGCCATCCACCCAACCATGGCGGCAAATCAACGGCGGAAGAAGTTCGTTCTTAAGTTACATTGAAAGGCTGCTCTATTGCTGTATACTTTCTGGTATAGAAATTTGAGGTTCGAAATTCTCTAGCTAATGCTTTTCAAGTCTAGTTGTAGATTGTAGTGGACTAACACAGTTGTGCAAGGAGTCATTAACTTTTTTCACCTGAGCCATGTTAGGAATCAAAAGAGGAAGAAATGCTCTCGTGGGCTTCTCTCAGAGATCCCAGGAACAAGTTGCAAAGTCTATTTTATTTAAATTGCATTTGGATAAAGTAATTTTTTTGATCTGGTTGAGCCGTGGGGGGGATTTGAAGTTTGTTGATGCATATATTTAGATAAAGTAATTAAAAGTACTAAATAAAAAACTAATATATGATATGCTAGATAGGAAGTATGATATACTGTATTTTGTTGTATTAACTAATATATTTAGAACGTCCAATATAGTCATCAACCAACAAAGGAGCACACACAGATACAATATATCATATATTAGTTAGCTAGTTTTTGTGGTTGTTATCTGTTTTGGGCCTAAATCATTTATTTCCTTGGTAGATGGATTGGCATGTATGGGTAGTGAAATCTCTATAGGTGGTCACAACTAAAAACCAACACCAAGACCTATAGGAATCTGCATATTTTAAAAATGGGGCCTAAAGCATGCATGTGATGAGGGTAATCCTTGGAGCTACGTTAGGGCAGTTTTTTTTTTTTTTTTTTTTGCTCAACTTACAATTTAAGTGTTTCATAGTTTATTACTATATGCTCTCAAAAAACTAAAATCGAACTATGATTTTAAGCAGTAACAATCATACTGATTTTAAGTTAAGTGTTTCATAGTTTATTTCTATATGCTCTCCAATTTAGCTACAATTTAACTCTCAATGTTATTCATACTTGGCCCATTGGCAGGTTAGTTGTACAGCAAAGCTAGAAGAGGAGATTTGGTCTGGAACACAGAATGCATGAATGGTTGATATAATTAAGTTAACATAGTGTAATCGTAAATTGGCCCATATGATTAGTAAAATAAACATTCTATATTTTCTATATTTAATTGTGAGTAGCGGGTTGCAGGGAATTAGCTATAGATCTTTCTGATAAGGAGCTTGGTTTGGTAGATCATATAGAAGAATAGCACGAGTGTGACAATCAAGAACTTATGTGGGTCGATTTCATACTTCTATGAATATTTACAATATTCATTTGTAAATAATTAACTTATCTCACTTTTGTTACTATTGTAAAGAATGTACAGTTAATTGTTAGATTCTTATTCTTTTGCTTGGAAGGCGATTGTTACTGTTGAGTAGTAACTATCTGGGATGATAGTTACTATCATACAGTGACAATTATTGCTTCTCAATTTTGAAGAATTGTGATTTTGAAATTTTTAGGGGATCATGAATATATCTTGTTTGGAGGTCTTGAATTTTCATTGGAGTTTTGTTTTGGTTGTGGTTGATTTTGTTTGATGATGACATTTAATCTCCGCCATGTTTATGTGTTGACTAAGAAGTAGAATTATTTGCAGATGTATTAAATTTTGTAGGTTATTGTTGTCTATAAACCTCTGGGATGGAAAAGAGAGGATGTGATAAAAATTCCTATGAGTAATTTATTGTTATTGTTACTATCAAACAATAACAATACATGATTGTTACAAGTGATTATTACTGTCAGACAGTAGCAATAGGTGATTGTTATTATTCGATAGTAATATTTAACAATAAATGTTACTATTCGATAGTAACATTTAACAATAAATGTTACTATTCGATAGTAACATTTAACAATAAATGTTACTATTTGATAG